>BMAV01005451.1:0-86826 GCA_019973955.1 Trichonephila inaurata madagascariensis
CTTTTTTAGTTAATTTAAATGCGTCTTTAAAAATTTTTTCATTTTATCGAAAACAATTTCACCAAAAAATTTCCGGGAAAATAACACCACCGGCATTAAATTAGAAACCTATGATCATATGATCACTTTTCACTGATAACTGCTTTGATTCGTTTGGGCATCAAGTCTACATGCTTCACAGTGCATTAACAATCAGAAAATACCATGCATTCGTACATTAGGGGTGTCCAACCGGCCTGGGGGCGATCCCCTTGAATAATTTGTGGCCCGCGAGATTCTACAACTTCACAAAATTCGACTATTTTGTTATAAAGAGTTTTTTTTTTTTCTTTTGTAAAAAATAAATCCCGTAACTGTTATTATTTTATCACGTTTCTGTTACTGCGAAATTTTTTTTTTCTAAATTGAAATTTATCAAATATAAACCTTTCTCAAACTTAACGCACGAAAATCTGCAACATCATTCGATACACGAATACACGTCATTGAGATCGACTTGAAAAAACTAAGTGAAAGGGTTGAGAAACAGATTCTCACTAATTAAATAAATTAAACATTTTTTGGGATCATTGCATTATTATTTTTTATACTACCTATGTTTGTATACATGAAAACAATGAAAACAATAAAATATATCAGTCTGTTTTAAATTTTCACTCCAACAAATGTTTGTAATGGATCCAAGTCTAATATAAAGATGTATATTTTTATATGCGGCCCGCAAGGTCATTTGAGTTGGTCACCCCTGGGCTACATTGTTTTTTAGATCTTATAAATTAGATGGAAAAGGAGATGCCCGGATCTTAACCCACACAATTTCGAGCCTTGTTCGAGCCAAAAATCGAGCCTTGTTCGAGCCAAAAATCGAGCCTTGTTCGATTTACGGAATATGGAGAAATCCTTACTTTGTTTAGCCACCATGCTGGCAACAACTACTACAACAAACCTTGTCATCGAAAGAAAAGCTTTGGATGCGTTCTATAAAGCCATTTTAGTCCTTACTGCTTCTACTAGTCTCTAAAGTTCTCCTGGCGTACCAGTTGGGGGTGCATGTAGAGTCATTTGTTTGCCATTCATCGACCACATGTTCTCGATGGGTGAAGGATCAGGAAAAGGGCTGGATCAAGACAGCATTACAATTTGGTGGGCAATGAAGAATTGCGGAACAATAACCATGTGCGGTATCGTATTGAAATATTACAATGCAGCTACAGACAAGCTAGATGTGCTGGTTGTACAGGTTGGATAAGCTGGTTGTAGCTGTCCCCTTTGTCGGAAAGGGAAGAGGGCAGCACTGGAAATCCGCTCCTTCGGTGGGATTCAAAGCTAATGTAAAAAATGACAACAGGTTTCAAAACTCCAAAGCAACTTCAGTGTCTGTTAAGTGTATTTAAAATTTATATTTTTTTGCAGCCTAAATTAAAATTAAGTCAAAAAACGATGAATACCCTTAGGGTGATGTAACCTCTTGGCATGAAGCTACTATATACATATATGACCAACGAAGTGCTTCAAGCAAAATCATGAATGATACCAACCGCAACCTCCTGTGTGTTGTAGGTCAATAGTTTTCAAACTTTGTCGACTCATGAAACCTTTAAAACTATACGGTGTGTTTCCCATCTGAAAGAACACTTAGAAGAATACATACATCTGGCCACACAAAATGCAAAACCAAGAAGGACCAGAGATATCACAGCGAAATTTATTTGGAAGATAACATCTTGTACAAAGATCAAACGATAAAAATTACAGCCTCTTGTAACGTGTGGAGGATGACAAAATCAGTGTAGCCACCATTGTTGGCTATAACCGCTACCACACGCCTCGACATAGAATCAAAGAGGCTTTGAATGTATCCTTGGGGTACAGCAGTCCACGTGGCTTCCATATATTGCCAAAGTTGATCAGCGGGATTAGTGGTGTAGCAGCGGGTAATGCATCCCGAGCCGGTCGTTGTGCAAACATGGAACAAACGTTTTCGATTGGGAGAACAAGCAGGCCAAGAAAGCAATTCACTCTGATGGGTTGAGTTGAATTGAGTTTGATGTTTTAAGGCGCAAGAGCCAGTTTTGGCTATACTGCGCCAAACATTCATAGGTCTGTGGTCTGGACGGGAAAAGAAGAAAAGAAGAAATTGGATGACAAGATGGAGGGTCGAAAATAGAGAAGGATCACTGGGGTACCCCGGGTTTACCAAAGATAGTAAACTTCTTGGGAAAAGGAAAAGATCACTAGGGTACCTCTGGATTGTGTGACACTTGTAACCACCTAAAGAAGGTGAGCCTCCTGAGGGGTCACTCTGATGGGTAAAGAAGAATTCTTGAACTTTGCGTGCCATGTGTGGTCACACATTATCCTGTTTTAATATGGTTGATGGCAAGCGCTGAATGTATGGGAGGACCACGGGCGCCAACACCTCAGAGGTGTAGCGCTGGTTGCTCGTTGTACCGGCAATGCGTATTCGAGGAGCGTGGCAGTAAAATCCAATACCACCCCCAACCATGATACCAGGTGTATTACCAATGTTGCGATGCATAACGTAATAGTTCAGCAGGCTCTCACCACTGTGTCTCCAAATTCGAATCCGATCATCATGATGTTGCAGGTAGAAGCGGGATTCATCATTAAACACAATGTCATTCCATTCCGATGTCCATGTCCACTGTTTATCGCACCATTGGCATCGCAAACACCTGTGGTTTCCAGTCAGGAATAAACGAAGCAATGGACGAATTACGGACATTCCACTCTGCTGAAAATGGCGTCGAATGGTAAGAGTGGACACCGAATGATGCATAATAGACTGAATCTGTTGTGCTATGGCTCATGATGTAGCTGCTCAATCCATCACTGCCATGTGCACAATCCGTCTGTCATCATGGGCAGTGGTGCAACGAGGTGGATGCGATAGGCCCCGTCGGTCCATTGTTTCCTCCTGAATCCAGCAATGACAGATCTAAATCATAATTGCTTGGTTTCGTCCAACACGTTGACCGATTTCTCTGATAGATAATCTGCAATCTCTGTAGGCTATTATTCTTCCTCGGTCGAATTCAGAAACTTGGTCAAAAGACACTCGATGTCTTTCACGAGGCATAGGTAAACAGCTCACCCCAAAAAATGTGTGAAAAAACAATTGCCGTACTTCAAATTGACATCTGTTCTCCATTTATATAGTGCTTGTGGGTAGCGCTACCGTCGCTCGTGATGTGCATCTGCGCTATATGATGCTCTATATATCCGCGCATGATGTAAATTTCACATGGTTTGCATGCTTCCTTCAGGGTGTTGCTTCTTGTATGACCTACAGTGTATATTATAATAATATTCAAAATAGATCAACGTGTAAAAGGTATTTTTAGTAAAGACACTTACCATAAAATCTGGTGTATAACATGCACCCATACTTTAGAGCTGTAATTTTTAATTTTTAGATACATTCGTAGTATAACGTGCACCCCCTTTCTTACGAAGAAATTTGGAATGCCGTATGCAATGCTCGTATGTTTTGAAGCCATTTATTCGAGATATTATTGCAGGCGTTTGAAAAAAATTGTATATTTTCCAGAAATACAACCCTTTAAGTTCATAAGAAATGTCATTTCTTTTAAATAAACAGTATTTCGATATATGTAGAAGTCTAATTTTTTTTTCTATGTTCATCTTTTTTTTCATTTTTAAAACTCTCATTTTTATACCCGGCGTATAACGAGCACCTGTAAGTTTCGATCTTATTTTTTGTGTTAAAACTGCGCGTTATACGCCAGATTTTACGGTATATGTAAAGAAAATAGCTGTATTCTTTCTCAAAAACTTTTAATATAATATTAATGAAATTTACTCTCTCTCATTCACAGCATTTATTTCTGCTCCAGATGTTACGTACCCTTGATGTCATAGCGTAAGTCCATTGAAGCTATCTGCAGTCGCATTTCGTATTCTACGTTAATTTGTTTCTGTATTTTGTTTTTGTCGCCACATAAAAAAAGCTTAAATACGTTTTGTTCAGAAGGGCATCAAAATGTGTATGACTGTGTGTGAGAAACTCTTATGTATTCTGAAAATTTGCTATCTCAAATTTTGTGGATGTTCCTGCTGGAATTTAGATTTTAACGTCGAATCTGTTGATATGTCGATAAGTTGTTCCTTCTCCGTCATTGGCAAGCCTTCTAATTCAGGCTTGGTTTTCTTCACAAGGAAATATCATTTTACAGGTATTAGGTTCTTTTTAAATGTAGATACTTTTTAATGAATAAAAAGGTGCTTTATTGTATAATTTTTACTCCGTCGTCTAAGTCCAATTCATTCCATTCCGTTTCATTCAATTCTGCAAAACAGCGCACAAATGACTAAAAAAATGTATTACGGAATCCCAAACAGAGTAATTACAATCTAGGCAGTATCTATAAAAAACGTTTTAATGTTATTTTATTATGTTATAACAAAAGTTGCAGAGAATTCTTAAAAAGGCAGGCTGTTCTGTGCCGAATTTACTTTTTTAGTTCCCCCTTGGGACCCGAGAAGGGAAACAAGACCTTATATACTTGTGGTCTTACTAACTCTATATAGAACGTGAATCTATTTTGTATACACATTTATAGTGTTCTTTTGAAATTTTTATTTTGGGCAGAACGTTTGGGTAAGCTTCATGGAACCTCAGAGTTTCGAGGAACACTGTTTGAATACGACTGGTGCAGATAACAGCAGGAATGGCTACTTTGATGGAATTCTTCTATTTCAGATGATATAGAAAGGTACGGGCTGACATGAATTGTTATATAACAGATCTTAATTTTTACTATAGAATATCTGAGATTGCAGTAAATTCCGAGTATGCATTAAGGGGAGTTGGAAACCTCTTTCTCTATACTGACAATGTCAAATTGGCGGTTTTCGATGTACCTTTTCTCAAAATTTGTAACATGTACATGCTTGAAATTTTTCATACAATTAGAGTACACCCTTTTCATTATACTGAAAAGAACTTTTAGCTAATTTTGAATTTTTTCATAATTTATGAAGTATTTTATCAAACTTTGCGAAATTTGACCCATTTTTCACATAAAAAATTTGTAAAAAATAAATTTTTGAGTTTTTTACACAAAGCTCATTTCAGTATATAATAGCCATCATTATAAATATATCATAAAAAATTTACATACCTGTGAACAGTAGTTTCTCAGAAAAAGTACATCGAACATCAAAAAAATTTACATTTTGAGATAAATTGATTTTAATGTAAACAGTGAGACTTCTAATCGGTTAGAAAAAAATAAATAAATAAAAGGCTCAATTTACAGTAAAAGATACATGTTTTGTTTTATATCAGAGATTCGATTTTTACGCAAAAACAAAATATTTTGTTTACATTTTTCGCCATTCAAATGGGCGTGGCCCAGTTTCAACGATTATTTAAAAATAGGTTTTAAGGGCTTCTAACTGCCCTAGAGGTTAAAGTAAGGTGTTTTTAGAAAGGTTAATATCTATACAATTTGAAAATGTAAAAATCTCAAATTGTCAACAAAAAAAAAGATTTTAGACTTTTTCCCTCCCTCCCTATTCTCTTGCTCGGTGATGTGAAAAGAAGCAGATTTAATCCTTTTTATCGATACAAGTATCTCTCCCGAATCTGCTGATTCTTTAATTTTTCAAGTTTTGTCTAATACAAAACCACACATTGACATGTACTACTTTCAAGTTACTTAACAATATTTTACTTTAATCCAATGTTTTTCAAACTTTGTTTCACGAAATCCAGGGGTTAAACGAGTCAATAAAAAATACGAAAAGGAAACTGCAAATACTATACCAGCGGTGATGAACCTTTTTGGATCAACGTGCCATTTTTTCTTAAAGAAATATTTAAGCAGATATAAACGTGCCGTCAAATAATTTTGACTTGTGATTATTGAGAAAATAACAAAACTAAATACTAAAAACTAAAAACTCTTTAATTGCAACGAAAAAATACATTTTGCACAGTATAGAGTATAGTAGTAAATCTTTTATTTATGCGTGAAATTCAAATTAAAGTGACATTAGTGCAGTGTTTCTCAAACTGTGGGGCGCGCCCCCCTAGGGGGCATCATAACCCTACAAGGGGGGCGCGAGTATATCGGAAAGGCGAAACAAAAGATTATTTAAAAAATTATTAATTTGCTGAAAGGAAGCAAAACAAAATACATTCTGACATAATCAAAAAAAAACTCCTTTATACTGATATAATACACTTATAAATATACCATTACTGCACGATATGTTTCATAATTAATTTAACAGTATTGAGTTAAGAACAAGTTTAAAAATTGCCAATGATCCTATGGGTATGTCATAAAATTATATACAAAACTTAATAATTATCTTGATAATTTGTACGGTTTATAATTAAAGTCGTACACTGTAGCTTTACGTCAAAGTATATTAATATTGAATTTAATATATTGTTATTGTATGGAGGGGGCGCGATGAAAATTATGATTGAAAATTGGGTCGCAAGTACAGAAAGTTTGAGAAGCACTGCATTAGTGTGAATTCTGTTGTGGTAGATTAGATGATATAAATAATTTGTATCAAGATTGTAAAATGTTACTTTTACCAGAATGCAAGCTGAATTTGAGTTATCTTCCAAACGGTCTCTAAGTGAGTTTTTAATGTTATTCATCTGTGAAAATAATGACTCTCAGGCATTGGTAGACGAAAATATGATTGAAATAGCATGAGCCAATTTTTTCAAACAGCTAAATGTATCTGGAATGGAATTCCACGTTTCCAAGATTTCATTACTAGAACTTTTACTTATATTGCTTGTTAATCTTTCTGTTTTAATCAATTCCAACTTTCTACCTTTTTCAATAAATTTTTGAGTCTATATTGAGTGAGTGAGTGAATATTAACGTCGCACTGTTCAGCTACACGTTGAGTCTATATTGAACTAGACTGGAAATAAATCCGTTGCATTTCAAAAAAATTTTCAATTTACAACCAATAGAATTGGGACAGATTCAGTTTATTAAATGAAGTCGCATCACAAGATACATTAAAAATTCTCGATAATTTTTTGAACTGAGAAAATCTCGATGACGTTTCTCGTAATACTTCATATTGAACTTTGTTATTTTGAATTAAAATGCAAACCCCGTTTCGATCGGTGGCGTGCCCAAAATATTGCGTCGCGTTCCATCAATGGCATACGTGCCACTGGCTCGCCATCCCTGTACTATACTGTTCGAATTAATTAGGACAAAAATTTTTTTTTCTTGTCTGAGTTGGTATGTGACTACCAGTTATGTACCGATTCGCCTCAAACCGGTTATATCTGTCCAGATGTAATGTGACGGATCAACATCAACTATAATTTACCCGCTTGATTGGTTTTAGTACATTAGTAGTTCAGTTACGAGTCTTTCAGTGGGGCAGCGGGTAATTTCAATTTTGCGTTCTGTATAAGACGTGTTACTTTTGCTTGTTCAGAGATGAATATTACTCCGAAGAAGCGTTCGAAAATTATCGCTCTTTATGAACACGCTTCTACGACTGTGAGAGATATAGGTACGGTAGTTGGTAAGGGCAAAGAATTTTAAGGTATCCGACTACGTTGGAAACCGTGATTTTTAAAAAGTGCATAAATGGATAATTTTTCGTGATATTTAGTGTCTCTTTGATTAGAATACATGTATAAAATTGTTTTAAGGACATTTTGACAAAAAAAAAATTATCTAAATACAATACTTCGGCAAAAAATTAACTTAGAATAACCTTTTTTCAAAATGTTCTCCTTTTGTGAAAAAATGCTTCTATTATAGTAATATTTTGCCTGTATATAGCTCAGACGTCTGTACAGAGGCTCAACTATGATTTTTGAAAAATTCCCATTATTTTCAGAGTTACCATCCATTGAAATAATTATCGGCGTTTTTTTCTTAAAATGTCTCCCCTCTGTTGTCGTAAAACATGAATAAACTCACTTCTAAGTTATATATTTCAAAAATTCTAGTTGAGTCTCTGTACAGAGGTCTGAGTTATAAACAGGCAAAATATTATTATAATAGAAGCATTTTTCACAAAAGGAGAATATTTTGAAAATGGATCATTCTATGTTCATTTTTTGTCAAAATATTGTACTTAAATAATTTTTTATTGTAATACTCTTCTTAAAACAATTTTACATACATTTTCTAATCTAAGTGACCCTAAATATCATAAATATTATCCATTTATACGCTTTTGCAAAATCACGGTTCCGAACGTAGTCGGATACCTTAAGAACATTTCAGGATTTTTGATGATTGTCTTCAAAAAAGAAAGGAAGATGTGGGCTCAAACGGAAAATTACTCCGATAAAATTCTAATAAGAAATAGCAAAATAAATCAAAGTAAGACAAGCACAAACCATCGAACAGATTTATTGGATCATAGTATTGAAGTCCGTACCTCAACTAATGGTACTGGAAGTTAGTCGTAAGACATCAGTACCGGGAAAAAAACAATTTCTAACTCAGAGAATGATTAAAGCACATGTAGCATGTACCAAAAATACCGATCCTAGACTGCAAGCGACTAGAAGAAGGTGATTTTCAGCGATGGAACGCATTTATTTGTGCAGGGATACATATCGAATACAGTATGACGAAGTGAAGTTGAAACTTTGCTGTCATATCATATTCAACAAACTAAAAAACCTCCCTTCTAAACAGATGTTTTGGGGTTTTTTCATTATAAATGTGTGGCACTGAAGGCTTAGTGACTTTTAAAAGCATGGTGAATTATGTCAAATATATAGAAATATTAAGTAGTAGAATTGTTCCATTGTTGGAAACATTTGTCAGAACCAGGGGTGGCTCTAGGGCCGGACAAGCGGGACTCCTGCCCGAGGGGGAATCTTAAGGGCGGTATTTGTATTTAACTTAAAAAAATTTTTCATAGAAAAAATTTCCTATATTTTCTGAAATATTATTGAGTGTGAATTTGGTATCTTATATTTCCTTATTTTGTGTACTCTGTATGTTTAATGTCAGTTTTCTTTTATGTTGAAACTTGAAGGGTTCGAGGAGAGAGTATATGATAAATCATGGAATTTGATGTTTCCACATCTTTAACAGGTAGCTTTCTCTCCATCCAGGAGTGAGGTCACAACGGACATTCTTTTTACCCATGCGATGTCCTGTGTCAGCTATTCAAATGGGGACAGTAATAATTAGTTTTTGGTAGATAAAAAGCCACATAAGTTGTTTTAGTCTCAAGTCTAGTTACTATAACTTAAAATAAACGTTTATGATCTCCACCTTCAGTAGACTCTTTTTTCGAATAAATTGCCCAACCGAAATGGGCGATTTTTTCCAACTTCCTTCTCTAACATTTTACTCGCTTCAAATAATAACAGGTAACTATGTTCTTAATTTCGAATTATATTGTATTTTTTTAGACTTCAAATAATATATATATAATTGTTACGCTGTCTTTTTGTTCACAAGAATTATTCTTTTGTAGGTGTGTTTCTATATATGTGAACAACTAATCTTTTTTAATTATAATTTTTTTGCTTTGGAGAGAGGGGTGGTATTTTCCATTTTTGTCCGGGGCTGCAAAGCTGCTACAGCCGGCCCTGATGGAACATTTTAACATGATTTGGCTTCTTGTCACAATTCGATATTGGTCCAGACTTTTATGCGATAAAATAAAATAAAAGTGCTAAATTGGCCCAGTAATTAACCTGACCTAAATTGCATTGAGAATTTATGAAATATTCTCAAGAATCGTTTATCTAAGATGAGTTGTAGGACAACAGAACACACAAATAATACAAAGTGCTATACAAGTGTTGTTCTACGATGACGAACTTAAGAACATGTGTGCTGCACTAGTGGAATCAATAACAAAACGAGTTAAAGGGGTCATTTCTGCTGCAGTAGTACATACTTCGTACTAAAATAGAGATATTTCTGTCTTAAGATATCCGACTACGTTCGTAACTGTAATTTTGCAAAAGCTTATAAATGGATAATATTTATGATATTTAGTGTCACTCAGATTAAAAAAAAACGTATATAAAATGGTTTTAAGAACAGTATTACAATAAAAAATTATTTAAAAGCAATGTTTTGACAAAAAATGAACGCATGTAATACGTAAAATTTAATTAAATATTTGTTTTTAATGATTAATTTTATTAATTAATGCTAATTATTTATTCAATAATTAGTTTTTTACTGTATTTTGTTCCTGAAAATCGACAAAATCAAAAATAGCATGATACAAGAATGGTGAACTTTCAACCCCGGACCCCCTTGAAAAATTCCTGAGTGCGCTACTGTGAATATATATATATTATATATAACTGTCGTCTAAATACTAACATTAAGTGTTCGATTGTATTCAAAGACATCTTATAACCTTCAACTCTTGATTTTAAAAGGACATGAGACTTGAATTCCTAAAATGACTCCCTTTCCTATAGTGTGTTTTCCCTCAAAACCCATTTCTAGTGGACCTCTAATGAACAAAATAAATATGCTTGCCAAATTTGAAGTCTAGTAGTCCAAAAACGGAATTTTTTATTATCAATATGCCCGTAACCCTTCCCCCTCCTTGAGAGCCGATTTTCATAAGATCCTCTTTTAGTGGATTTCAAGTCAACAAAAGAAACATTCATGCCAAATTTCATTACTGTACGTGTAGTAGCTCGAAAACGGGATTTTTTTTTTTATCTATAACGCCCTTAACCATTAACAGCCCACCCTTGTGATCGATTTTTGAAAAATCTCTTCTACAAGGGATCTCTACTCTATGAAAGGAAAATGCCTGTAAATTTTCAAGTTTGTAGGTTTAATAGTTCCTGCGATATCGTGATTAATGAATAAGTGAATGAGGTGAGACTAGTGGCGCACACAAAAGGGGGGGGGGTGTCCTGGGGGTACGGACCACCCCACCCCAAAGTCCTTAATTTTTTTCCGATTGGTTATAATTCTAAGTATATAATACGTAAAATTTAATTAAGTATTTGTTATTAATGATTAATTTTATTAATTAATGCTAATTATTTATTCAATAATTAGCTTTTTACTGTGTTTTGTTCCAGAAAATCGACGAAATCAAAAGAAGCATGATACAAGAATGGTGAACTTTCAACCCCGGACTCCCCTTGAAATATTCCTGTGTGCGCTACTGGGTGAGACCACTGTCTCCTTTCTTTGTATAAATATATATCAGCTTATACGATTAAGGAAATGTTTCAACTACGCATTTTCAAAATTAAATTTTGAATTCTCTTTTTCCTTCTAAGTATTTCTCTTGTCATTGTTTCCGATGTCTATATAAATATAACTCAAAAAACAGCTCTAAATTGACACACTGAATTTATTTATTCAAAATATGTTTGGGAAAAACATGGACTATTGTATTAAAAATTTCACGGCTTATTTTATATTTTAATTTGTAAATTTTGATTGTTCGCAACAATTATATATAATTACTCTCTTAAGGGAGAAGTCATTTACATTTATTTTTATAACTGTCTTCACTACAGACGATTGTTGTAGATTCTATAAAAAAAGGCTTTACTGCATAAATGCGAAATAATTTACACACTTTGAAAAATCCTTTTTTAAACAACAGAACAATAATTCAGAGAATGTTGAAATAACCCAAAAAAGAATGCTGCATTATTTTATGAAATTTTCACGATATCTGTAAAAAGTAAACAATGGGTTGTTAACTATAAAAATCCTAAAATTTTCACAACAAGGGGACGTATAATATGTTGCTCATATACGGGTATAAAGAATAAGTAGAGATTTTACAAAAACAGTTATTCAAATTATTCAAAAATAAAAACTTTCCCCTGGGATGTTTAAAAAAATATTAGAATTGTTTGTAAATTTTGTAAATTTAAGCCTGATTATAAATTTTCCCCTCAAATTGTGCCTCTGTCGCGTGCAAAAGCTTACTTGAAAGTCAGCTTTAAATATAGTTGGGATTAAAAAAATAGGTCGCACAAACATTAAAGTTTTAAGATTTCTTCAGGTCATGTGCCCTTATGCAAAAGTAGACATAAGCTGCGACCTTTTTTAGTAGACTGCATATAGCAAACAGGTGCGTAGGTACCGCCTTATCAATGATATGGGCCCCTAAGCTGGTGCTCCCAAAGTATGGAGCAAAAATAAAAAATTTTAACATGTTAAGGGGCTTTGAAAGGGGGATCCAAGAAATTTTGATACAGGGCTCACTCAGAACTAACTATGTCAGTGATAGCCTACGTTTTCAAATATTCGTGCAAATGGTAACCCGCAGTGACGTAACTGAGAATATTAGGGTGCCCCTGCAGGGTCAGGTTTTGGGCCCCAAGCCAGATCTTACAAAGGATGACATAGGTTTTGAGCACCCTAGAAACCTGCTCCCCTCCCCTGCTATGCGAGGGTTGCAGAGGTAAACACAACCCCACCAGAGACGTCGTAAGACTTGTTGTCGCCCTGGGCCCCTACACAAATGTAGGCTCTAACTATGACCCTTAAAAGTAGACAATACATAGCATACGTTGTCAAATACTCGTACAAACAGGAACCCGAAACAAACAAATGTGCATGACTTACAATCGCACAAATCGGCTCGACCGACTGCCGCTATGTGACTTTACGAGTAAAGATGTTATTAGATTTAGGCATATTCATGGATGGTGGTCATCACATAATAATGCAGTCTTGTCACTGTTGTCATTTTACATATAGGCCGAACTTCCCAGTTTTTCGGGGAATACAACCGGAAATAACATTTGACTGTTAAAATCATTCGAATTTATATGTTATTAAGGCTAAGTCGAGAATGAGTAGAGTTCCCCCCACAGAGGGGGAGGCGCTCGGCTGGGGACCAGTTGGCTCATGCCTTATGACGTCCCCGGATAGCATACGTTGTCAAATATTTGTACAAATGGTAACCCGCAGTGGTGTAGTGGAGAATATTAGATCCCCCTGCAAAGTAAGGTTTTAAGCCCCAAGCCAAATTTTACAAAGGACTGTAAAATCATAAGATGACATAAGTTTGGGGTACCCTAGAAACCTGCCCCCTCCCGCTATCCGAAGATTGCAAGGATGTACGTTAGGGATAGCGATTCTGTCCTGGTTTTTAAATCGATTCGATTGATTGATTGAATATTAACGTCGCACTGTTCAGCTACACGAGGGCTTTTGGCGACGGACCGTCTTTAACCCCGGGGCAAGTGACGTGGACCAAACCCGGTCACCCCCCCTCCCCAAAATCACACCAACGGGAGGACGTTTCAGCCCCCGACAGATTTAACGTGCATCCTGCCCACACGGGGGTCTTTATGGTATTGGGCTCAAACTCGTGACAAGGCAAACCCTCGATACCTATACCCCTCGGCTACCGCGGCCTTTAAATCGATTCGAATCGTTACCTGATGAATCGATTCACAAAAAATCGAGGTCTAAGAGATCGATTTCTGAAAAATCGATTTTTTTCCAAGTCTACAATTACAATGTAAATATAAATCCATTTTATGAAAAACAAGAAAGATACCATAATAAAAGATCTCTTATTAGTAAAATCAGGAAATTTTTTAGTTCAGGGAATTCGACAATTACAATTAATTTTATTACCATATCAAAGTATCAGGTATAAAAGAAGACATTTTTTTTTCCAAATGTATTTGTTACATTAAAAAGTTTAGAAAATAGATAATATAGCTTAAGTTCCCAATGCTTAACATCTAAGCTTTTTAAAAACAACAGTCTGTCAAGTCTACAGGGATCCAAGCGGTTCCGCGGTAATGTTGCCGGCAATCGAAAAAAGGCGCTCACAAGGAAAAGATGATCTCACGACACTCAAAAACATCATGGCTATTGAGTGAATGTGATGATGGAGATTTTCTGTCCTTGCAGTAAAGTATAGAATCATACTTCAGGTGCACAGCTGCCTGCGATAAATAGTGTTTAAATTCTTCGTTGTTAAGCCTTGTCATCCCGGTGCATTCAACTAATTGTTAATAATTTTATGGTTTTACCAAACCAGAAAAAAATCGAATGTGATTCCTAGAATGAAATATCGATTCACTGAATCGATTCAAAGCTACACTTCGATTTAAAAAATCAATTCGTTTTTTTTTTGCCACGAAAATCGATTCTTTGATTAATTGATCTCAGATCGCCATCCCTAGTCTACGTTACGCCACTGGTAACCCGTAACGAATAAATGTAAGTGACTCACAATTTCACAAATCGAAGCTCAAACCGACTACTACCTTTCGACTAAATCGATGATCCCCAAACCGTCGATCGCAAACCTACCGAATTTTCGGCATTTTCGGTAGATTGCGTTAACGCCCCTTGTTGGTTAATCTTGATTCCTCCACTAATTGACGCTGAAGAAAGCAACAGCTTGGAGTTGGAACTGAGAATTTTTTTAAAAATGATTTATCTATAAAATCGTTTTCTTCAAGCTCTGAAAATATTAGGTCTCTGTTACCTAAAGAAACAAGTCCGATCCTAGTAACAGGACCTCCCACGTGCAAAGACCTAATGTGCCCCCCGTAGAGAATTTTTCATTTTTTGACTAATACTTAACGTTGACATCATAAACTCATCCGCCTATATAAGGGTAAAAAGTAAAACATTAATAAAAATATACAAATAGACACAAAAATAACTCGTTTCTTCTATTTCGTTTTTCTAAATTGTAAGGCTATTATTAAATTGAAAAGTTTTAATTCCCCCAAATGCATATTGAATTTAAACACTCATTTGCCTTAGATAATAATAACTATGTCAGATATTTTCGTACAGCAGCTTTTGCAAAAATCAAGTTTGGGACGCCTTTGTTAAGTATCTATCCACAGTGCAATGCCAGTACCGCTGATAAGCAAAAAAAAATTTAATTCAATTCCTACTTAGATCAACAAAGAAAAATTTTATTTTAGTTACTTTTTATTAAATAGTTACAATTAATATAAATATGTATATACATAAGACAGAATCACAACATTAAGTCGTAATTATTTTTTATTCATTATCATTAAAGTATCGTATTGTCATCCAAAACAATCGTGTCTACAAAATTTCAGTTCAAATGCATGCACATGAGAAAAAAACCTTTTCAAGTTTTGACACAAGTCGCCAAAAGGGTCGCTAAGTCGCCAAAAATGATGCCAACGTGGCTGTATTTGTAATTCTTTAAATAATTATTTTTAATAATTATTTCTTATTAATTATAATTGAAGTATTGTATTGTCATCCAAAATAATCATGTATATAAAATTTCAGCTCAATGGAGCGCTTTAAAATTTATTTTATTAACCATTGAAAATTCCACCAAGATAAATATATAGAAGTGTGTGTGCTAATAGTAGGAATTGAAAAATGAAGAAAGAATAACATGTTTTCAAAACATTCTCTTTTTTTATAGAAAATGTTTCTATAGTAATATTTTGCCTATATATCGCTAGAGGTCTTCAATAATAGGTTTGAACTAAGATTTTTAAAGTATGTAATATAAAGGATGATTTATTCACATATTTTAATTTATTAGAGCAGAGAGAAATTTTAACAAAAAATACCAGTTATTATTTCCGTTGATCGTAACTCTGAAAATAATGGGAATTTCTCTGAAATCCTCGTTCAACCCAGCTGGAGATGCGGTAGCCCAGTGGTCAAGGTATCGGATTCTGGCAGGCATGTCACGAGTTCGAGCCCAGTACCACTAAAGACCCGCCGTGTAGGGGAGAGATTCACGTTAAATCTGTCGAGAGCTCAAACGTCCTCCCATTGGTGTGGTATTGGAGAGGGGGTGCCAACTCAGGTCATTTTCATCACTTGACCATGGTTCAAAATTACGAGATCCGTCTCCAAAAGCCCTCGTGTAGTTGAACAGTGTAGTAGCAGATGCTCGAGACGGGTAGAAATAGTTTACCCTAGAAAACATTGAACAAACAAATTTTCATTTTTACTTCAGAAACACAATTAATTAACTTTCCTTCTATTTAATCGAGTGGCCGTGGTAGCCTAGTGGTCAAGGTATCGGATCGTGGCTGGCTTGTCTCGAGTTCGAGCCCAGAACAACTAAAGACCCGCTGTGTAGGGAAGCGATGCGCGTTAAATCTGTCGAGAGCTCTAACGTCCTACCGTTGGTGTGGTGTGGTAGTTAGGAGAGGGGGTGCCATCTCAGGTGTCTTCCTCGTCACTTGACCATGGTTCAAAATTGCGAGGTCCGTCGCCAAAAGCCCTCGTGTAGCTAAACAGTGCGACGTGAATATTCAACCACTCACGTTCAACCCCACTAGCTATTATATAAGTAAAACATTATTACAACAGAAGCATTTTTCATGAAAAATGTTTTGAAAATGTGTTGTAGCGTATTGATAAAAACTCACAGTCAGGCTAGAGATATAAATAATACAATTTATTTACAAGCACATCTCAAAAAACCATCTTCATCCAGACCGTTTTACCTTCTCTCTCGCCGGAAAGCTAAAAAACGGTCTTTCTCACTTGTCCCTCTCTAGAGGAGTCTATTTTCGGAACGTTAGGGAAGGCATTTTGAGCAGCCCTTCTCCCTACAATTTCAAGGCAGTGCACCATCCGTTCGATTTAAGACATCATGTCATAATAATAATCGTTACAGTGTCATTCTTTTTTCATTTTATGCCGAAAAATTGCATTTCACTAATAAATGAAATAAATAATAAATTCGTAAATAAACAAATAGAGAGTGTGACCTAATTGTAGTAATTGAAAAAAATTCTTCAAGCTGTTTTAACGAATTTTTCTATAAAATGATGAATGTGTATAAAAAAAATCAATATTAATAGACTTTGAATCAAAACACTGTGCATGAACATTCTATTTTTGTTAAACTATGCTATGTTATTGGGACTTATTTTGATTTTTCAATAACTACCTAAAATTCATCATATATTTATGAGACTTATTTTACTTAAAGTAATTCGTCAAATATATTTTTTTGATTGATAGAACTAAGGGGTGGCCGCCCCTTGTTTTGGTCGCCTGCCTGTGGTGCACGAGCTGCACACCTGCTAGGAGATCAGCCCTGTAAAAAGTACCTAATTTTGGTTCAGGTTTGTCTCAAAGAGAAGACAATGATCAGCTCAATGAGAGATTTCTTTTCCAGTAGGCAATTTATTAAAAATTAAGTACCCAGGCACAGATTGATTGATTGATTATTAACGTCGCACTGTTTAGCTACACGAGGGCTTTTGGCGACGGATCACGTAGTTGAACCATGGTCAAATGACGTGGACGACACTGGGTGGCACCCCTCTCTAACTACCACACCAACGGGAGGACGTTTCAGCCGACAGATTTAACGTGCATCGCTGCCTAACGGCGGGTCTTAGTGGTACTGGCCGAACTCGTGACAAGGCAAGCCGGTCGATACCTATACTCGGCTACCGTGGCCACCGGCACGAAACAGACTTAGATGAAAACTTGGACAACTGATCAGTAGCGCACACAGGAATTTTTCAAGGGGTGTCCGGGGTTCAAGTTCACCATCTTGTAATGCTATATTTGATTTTGTCGATTTTCAGGAACAAACACAGTAAAAACTAATTATTGAATAAATAATTAGCATTAATTAATAAAATTAATCATTAATAACAAATATTTAATTAAATTTTACGTATTATATACTTAGAATTATAACCAATAGGAAAAATCAGGCTTTGTGGGACCCCTTGTGTGAGCCACTGAACTGTATTCGAAAGGCAGTCACTACCACTCACCAAATTTTAAATAACTTATTGATGTCAAAAAAGAAAAGAAAAAAAAAAAGATTTCGATTCTTCTAATTAAAATTAATAAGCCTGATTAAAATGCTTATTGTACTGAAACAATATTATTTTTTTTTTTTTTACTTATGAATATCTGGGGAAAAGGAATGATAACTTCTACAGAACAAAAAATTTAATACAATAAGTCAACATATCTTGTGTGTTTGAAATGTTTTAAAAAAAAGGTTTCGCCCAAATTATGTTTGTGAATTATTTTGATATGAATTAGAAAATAATTCGAAAAATAAATTCCCAAATTTGTGAATAGTTTTTTTTACTCTGGGGCATTTAAATGTAAAATCCAAAAATTTTAAAAGTCCATAAACATCTATGTTGCTATTTTGTAGACACAGGAAGTATTCTAGAGAATTTTGTAACCACATCGCTGAACACAGCGCCATCTATTGAAAGGTGCTGAAAATATTCTGAGGAATCATTTAGAAAAAAATAAAAGAACTAAAAATTCTCATCCGTTCGTTCGAAAAACTGCGAAATCAGAACAAATATATTTATCAAAATGGAAAGAAACAGATTTATTTTCCTACATTAAAATATATTTCACTTCAGTTTAAGCACCTTTAGTAATTTCGATAAGAATTTTAATTTTAAGAAAATAATTATTAAACATTTGAATTTTTTTTTTACGGAACTATAGATATATGAAGTTTAAAATATCAAAACGCCTTTTAATAGTTAAGGAATTATAAATTTTTTTTGCAATATCGTGAAATATTTTCCTTTTTTCTTAACAAATATTTTTTAAATTATTTTTAAAATGTTTCTCAAGGAAAATTATCAAAATAAATTTTGAAATACTACATTTTTTCAAATCTACGAAACAGTTTATTTTATTTTACATTTTCCCCTTAATAAATTTATGTTATATTCTAAACCTTTTTTTAAAATTAAGTTTGAAAAAAAAAATCAAATCAAATTACAAACGTTTCCATAGTAACTGCTCGAAATCAGTTATATAGATACGAAAGGAACTATACGCATACATAAATATTCGTATTTTTTAAAAAATATATATTGAAATCATTAAATATTCAATTTGTACAAATAATAATTCTACCACAATTCTGACAACATATTCATTTTTTTTTCAAAATATTACCTGATTTAGCTTTTTCAAATTAGCCATCTTATTGAGGCAATTTACATGATCTTTTTATCCGACAGCCTTTAATGAATTGTTCTTACTTCAAAATATTATTTATTTGAAATACGTTTTAATAAAAAAAACTCTGAATATACATGAATACTCGTTCATTCTGCATCACACGTTTCTTGCTAATAGTCATATTTTATCGAAATTAAAGCATATTATCTTCGATAAAACGATATCCTAACAAAAATTAGGAAAAAGTTCAAAGAAACAATTTTGCACATAAACAGAAATTTCATTTTTCACAAAGTAAAAAATGTTTGCATTTATGAAAAATAATTTACACGAACTCACAGATTTTGTTTGATACTTAGAAATAAATTCTAGTAGGTATTTTCAAAAAGTTTTAAATCGGTTTTGCATAGAAAAACCAATTAAAAAGTCCATTTCAGATTTAAAAAAAAATATTCTAATAAATAGACTAGAAGTATTTGAAGGAGGAAACATAAGCCATTTTTAAGCTAGTTTTTGAATGTAAAATAAAATGTAAAGACATGTTTTAGTTTTTAACTCCTCTTATTTTTACTAATATTTTAAAAATGTTCTTTGAATTCTAAATGAAAAGCAGCTATTTCTCTTTTTGTCGCTAAAATGAAAATGTTCTTCAAACATTTAGATTCATGAACTTAAAATCTGTTGAAATCAGTACAAATTACTCCGAAAAAATCCTTTGTAACTATATATTTATTCCAAATAATAAAAATTATACACCATACGCTTTATGTTTTTCCTAATAAAAATTATACCTTCCCACATGCGTTGATTTCTTGTTTTAAAAACGTGTTTATTTATTTATTTAAAAACATCATTAAAATTTTAGTCAGACAATCTGTAGAACGTTTTTTTACCCCTTATTATTAAAAAAAATCAACTTTTGTTATTACATTACCTTGACAACAAGACCAGCAAGATAAAATCTTGTCACAAGACCGAAAAGCATTTTTCACACATTTATAAATGATAAGAAAACAGCTTAATTTCTTTTAAGAGAACCAGGACATCATTAAAAAATCGATTTTTCAATTTTAGTATTAAAAAATAGTGCATATTTTTCTGAATCTAAAAACGTATAACCCTTATATGTTCATTGATAAAAGTAACCTTAAAATATGAAAAAAGTCATTGAGAAAAATGTAAACAACTGCTTACAAATGTTTAGTTTTTTCACTTTTTCTCCAAAGCATAATTTTTTGCTTTTAGGTACACTTTTAAAAAAACTGTTGCTCTATAGGGTTTCAAATTTTATACATCTATGCAGGATACCAGTGCTCATATAGTGAACCTATTTTTTTTAGTCGAAATAGTACATAGTTTTTTAAAAAATATTTTTGTGTATACAAAAGGGGAAAAAATAAAAATTTTCAAAATTACAAAGTTTTATCTTTTTTTAAAGAAACTATCTTAATAATTTACTAAAAAAATGGGTTCACTGTATTTTGTGTATTGTTTTATATATATGTGCAAAAGATTTTCTTATTTAAGAGATACTTTTTTAAAAAAAATGGTACCTTATTATAAGCATGTATTATGAGATCTCAGAAATTATGTCCAATTTGAAATAACAGAAAAAAAATTTTTTAACTTAAAAATTATTTTTGTATTTCTACAGAATGATTAAAATATCTTTATTAAGATCACAAAAAATCTATGCTCTCTTGGAAGTTTTTAAAGATATATGTCCCATAAACAGTCTTAATTTTTGGCATTTTACTCTTACGAGTTTGTCCTGGTAGCCTTAAGTTTTCAGTTAGTTCTTAAATTTTTCTTTAACAAAGGATGAAATAAATTTTTAAAACTGTAATTCTTCTGTTTTTTTTAATTCTTCAAATAAATCAGACAATTTGTGTATTTTGTGTGTAACAATTATCAATTATAGTTAATTTATTTCAGAAACGTGTTTCTTATTGTAAAATAATTAGTTACATTTAAAGTTCTTTTTTATTTCGAACTAAATTTTAATTGATTATTTAACTACACACAAGAGAAACTGATAGTCAAAAATTTTCTCACTTCCATACTATTATCGTCTGCTTTAATTCAATATAATTCATGAAATTCTAATTTATGCGATTGCTTAATTTATTTGCTGATATATAATCGTCTGTTATTAAAGTTAGGTTGCTTAAGGTGGCCTCTTTCGTAATTATTCTAAATGTTTGTTCAGTCGAAAGAAAAAAAAAGTAGTATATAATCGACGCCGGTTGAACTACATGTAATTAATTTTTTTCCCCTTCATATTTTCAAAATTGTATCCTTTATTGGAAGATTTTCTTGATCACTTGAATAGTTATAAAAATAAATGATGTCTGTGGAATAAATTTTTGTTTCTACTAATTCACAAAATGTGATATTTCAACATGCAGCCATGAAGTTAATTTGGGTTAACTAATTAATTTCAAATTTGTTGTTAATTGCTTGGTTAATTAATTCTAAAGTTAAATTTGGAATATTAATTAACCACTAACTGTAATTATACCTAATCAAAAATATAAATTAGTACTTTAATTAAATGGTTAAAACTTAATTTATCTATGTTAATTAGTTAAAGTAATTTAATAGTGTATTTCTATAAATTTGCTAAAATAATCAAATACATTCTCTATTATTACTATATAAAAGCTGTTAATAATTTGTAAGAAAACCCTAAATGCTCTCCTTTTAAGATTTTCATGTAAAGAATATTCTAATTATAATTAATTATTTTTGATATATTATTTTAGGGAAGAATTTTTACACTTTTGTAAGGAATGTAAAGCAGGTTAATTCGTGGGGTTCTTTCTTAAAATTAACAAGGAGTTATATTGTGTAGCGTTTTACTTAAAGTTTAATTGCCACCTCCTTATAACAAGAATAAATTTGTAAATTATGCACATTAGTTCTTAGGTATAAAAGCAAATCAGTGTGAGAGAGTAATATTAATGTCGCACTCTAAAGCTGCACTAGGGCTATTGGCGGTGGATCTCGTAATTTTCAATCATGCTCAAGTGATGAGGACAGTGACGCGCACAATAGGGTGTCCCCGGGTCCAGAACCCCATAGCCCTTGATTTTTTTTCGATTGATTATAACCCTATGTGTATAGTACATAAATTTGTTGTTGTTGTGGCTAATGCCATTGGTCTGACGTAGTCAGATCGAGGCCCACGAAATTCATCTTGGCAAGGGGCTAGAAGTTAGCCAGTCGTTGGCCTGAGCCTTGAGCACCATACAGATGGCAGTACGAATTAGCTCGGCAAAATTCCCCGAAGGGACGATAGATGGCGGCACCACCTATCTCCACCTCCTCAATTTAGGCATGGAACTGAAGGGGAGGGAAATATTGTCCAGTTTCCTGCACTCGTGATTCAGCCCACAAGACTTTAAGACTCACTGATTTAACGAACATGTACTTCATGTGTACTCGGAGGATATTTGGTGGCAGGGCATCGAACCCAGGCCTTTCGGTCTGGAGTCCTATGCTCTAACCACTAGGCTACCCACGGTCTTTCACAAATTTTAATTAAGTAATTGTTATTAATAATTAATTCAATTAATTAATGCTAATTATTTGTTGAATAATTAATTTTTTAGTGTTTGTTGTTCCCCAAAATCGACAAAATCAAAATAATATGTTGGGTGACGTATTGGAGCATTATACGAGAATGGTGGACTTGGGTGGACCCTGAATCCCCCCTATTGAAAAATTCCTGTATGAACCACTGGATGAGGACAACACCTAAGCTTGCCTCCCGCAAAACCTCTTTTGGTAGTGGATCTCTGATCCGTAACATTGACATGCCCACTAAGCTTCAAGTCTGTAGTTCTAATTTTTCAAAAATGGGAGTTTGCTTACATGTTATTTTTTGTTGTGCCATTATCGAAGATTGCACAGAGCAGAAGTAATCCTTTCTCAGAGTATAACTATGAATACTTAATACATACTATGAAGATAGTAAAAAGTAATTATCGAAAAATGTATGCGTGGTAATAAATAATAAAAAGTATATTTTTTTACTGTGAAATTACTTAGAACATGTGGTTCTTTTTTAAATAAAAAAAATTGGAAACCCGTGTTTTTTAAAAGCGTATAAATGAATAATATTTACGATATTGGGTCATTTAAAAATAAAAAGTATAAAATTTTTTTAAAGAATAGTTTTAAAAAAAAAATTTTAAGAACAATATTTTGAAAAAAAAGCCAGTTAAATGACCAGTTTTTAAAATCCCCTTTTTTGCAAAAAAAATGCTTCAAAATTTATAATAATTTTTTGCCTGTATAAAAGTTGGATCTTTTAAAGAGGTTAAACCAAAATTTTTTGAAATATAAAAACTTGGGTTGGATTTATCCATGTTTTACGCCCAAAGGGGGGAAAATTTAAAAAAAAAAACCCGATAATTTTTTCCCAATGGGTTGTAACCCGAAAAAAAGGGGGAATTTTTTCAAAACTCATAGTTAAAAAGGCCCCGTACAAGGGGTTTTTGACCCATATACGGGCAAAAAATATTATAATGGGGGAAGCTTTTTCCCAAAAAGAAAAACTTTTAAAAAAAGGTTATTCAAAAGTTAATTTTTCCCAAAATTTTTGTATTTAAATAATTTTTTGCCAATTTTGCCCTTTTAAAATAGTTTTATTTTTTCTTTAAATCTAAGTGACACAAAATTTCCGGGAAATGGCATTTACCCCTTTTTTTAAAACCCCGGTTCCCCGGAAGAATGGGTTTCCCTTAAGGGAAAATAAAAGGGGGAATTTTTGTTTTGGGGCTTCTTGAATTAAAAGGACTTCAGGGTTTTTTCCCACCGTTTTATTTAAAAAAAAGGCCTTGGGCCCTCCCGGCCCTTAAGCCTCCCATTAAAAAAAAAAGAAAACCCCTTTTCCCCCTTGTTAAGGAAGAGTGTGAAAAAAAAAATTTTTGGGGAAATTTCCCTTGTTCCCAAATCGCGGTTGTCCCCTATTATTAAAAAAAAAAAAAAACCTCCCCGTTTTGGGGGTTAAAAATTTTATCAAAAAACTGCATATCCCAAAAAAAGGGGGAATAAAAGGGGTTTTTTGTTAAAATTTTTTAATTTTTAACTTTATTAAAAACCCCCCTTTTTTTCATTTTTTTTTTAAAAATGAATGTTTGGTTAAGCTATAAAAAAGGAAAATATGAACTAGGGTTTTCTTTTATAAAAAATATATTTTAAAACTATATTAAGGGGCCGAACTTTGGAAAAATTTAACCCCCAAGCCCCGAAAGGGCCCTTTTTCCCTTGTTTTCCAAAATCAAAAGTTTAAACCCCCACGAAAATAAAAAAAAATGCCCCACAAAATATTAAAAATAAAACCCGGTTTTTGTTGTTGTTTTTTAAAAATGAAAAAAAAACCCAAATTATATCAGATACCTTTTAAAATTTCCCAAAAAAAGTGATTTTCTTTTGTAAAAAGTGGAAATTGTATAAGCTAATACAGGAAGAAAAAAAATTATTTTCCCTGGGGATAAAACCAATGCTTT
Organism: Trichonephila inaurata madagascariensis; assembly: GCA_019973955.1. Lineage (NCBI taxonomy): Eukaryota > Metazoa > Arthropoda > Arachnida > Araneae > Nephilidae > Trichonephila > Trichonephila inaurata. The sequence continues at coordinate 24,434 of BMAV01005451.1, forward strand.
TGAATTTTTCAATTTTTTGAGCCCCAATTTTCCCAAATCATAAAATTTTCACCCCCACCCCCTCCACTTCCAAAAAATTTAAAAAATCTATATTTTGAGGGGGGGCCCAAAAAAACGACTTTACTTTCTTAAGTCCCGGGGGCTAAAAATCCCCAGAAAAGCGTTGATTGCCCCGGGCTTATATCGCCTTTCCGAAGTACGATTTTTTTTGTGCATTTGCATAGTTTTAAATTTTTCCCCGGAAGGTTTTTGGAACAAAAAAAGGAACTTGATAGTGTTTCGAAGGTTTACATATTTTAATTTTTGCTTTTTTTGGTTTCCCCCTTTCCCCCCCCCCTTACCAAAGTGCCCTTAGGGGAAAAATTTTTCCTTTGGGGAAGCGTTCCGAAAATTTTTAATCGTCAGTTTCGGGACTAAATTAAAAAACCACAAAAAGTTATGGAAATAATTTTTTTAATAGGGCCTTAAATTTGTGGTATATTTCATTTTCATTATAATGTACATAATTTTATATATCACACGCTTATGGGGTCATTGGTAATTATTAAACTTTCTTAATTTATTATTGTTAAATTAATAATAAAATACGTTGTGCAGTATTGATACATTTATAATTGCATTATATCAGTGTAAATGTCTATTTTATTTTTTACTATGTTAAAAATGTGTTTTTTTGAAATTTTGGTAAATTTAAAATTTTTTTAAAAAATATTTTTTTTTTTTGGACTTTTTAATATACTCGCGCCCCCCCAAGTTATCCCCCCAGAGGGGGGGACAGGTTTTTGAAACGCTGGGTTTGGGGAAAAAGGTTTGAAAAAAAAACCCAAGGCTGAAAGCCCTCCTGTTGGCGTGGTGTGGGAGAAGAAATACCAGCTCAAGTGTCATCTTCGTTACTTGACATGGCTTCAAAATTACGAGGTCCGTCGCCAACAGTCGCCAATTAATCAGATTCTTTTGCATAAAAACTATTTTATTTAGTTTATGAATCCCCAGGGGGGGGGTACCTCCAGACCAACCCCCATTGTACAAATTATACAAATGTTCATACTCATTGCTCAAATTGTAAAGCTATAACTTACATGTATTATGTAGTTCTATTTTTTCCCCACATATTGTAAGCAGGAAAAAAATTAATTTAAAATTTTCATCTCCGTATTTTAATTTGTACTTCATTTGCCTCTAATCACCTTTCCTCTTAAGGACTACTCTACTTTTTCTCTGACTACGTTCAGAACAATGATTTTCAAAAAGCGCATAAATAGATAATTTTCATGATATTTAGTGTCACTTAGATTAGAATATATGTATAAAATTGTTTTAAGAACATTATGACAAAATATAAAAATATTTAAATACAATATTTTGGCAAAAAAAGTAACTTAGAATAACCTTTTTTCAAAACGTTCTCCTTTTGTGAAAAATGCTTCTGTTATAATAATATTTTTCCTGTATATAGCTCAGACCCCTGTACAGAGGCTCAACTATTATTTTTGAAAAATTCACATTATTTTTAGAGTTACTACCAATTGAAATAATTACCGCCATTTTTTTCTTAAAATTTCCCCTCTCTGTTGTAGTAAAATACGGATAAATCCACCTCTAAGTTATGTATCTCAAAAATTCTAGTTCAGACTCTGTACAGAGATCTGAGCTATACACAGGCAAACAATTATTATAATAGAAGCATTTTTCATGAAAGGCGAATGTTTTGAAAATGGGTCATTATATGTTCATTTTTTTGTCAAAATATTTCCTAAAATAATTTTTATTGTTAAAAATTCTTAAACATTTAAAAACGTTTTCTAATCTAAGTGACACTGAATATCGTAAATATTATCCATTTATACGCTTTTGCAGAATCAAGGTTCCCAACGTAGTCCGATACCTTAATTGTGCACTGAATTTTCATTCCGCCTTTGCTTCTGCACCTTGATAAAGCCACATACAATTACCCATGAGTAAATCGGGTTTCATTCGATGTAATACATAAACCAAAATATATATATAAGTTTATTACAGCATCACGAATTTTTTTTCAATTCCTACTATTAGTTCATTCTCTCTCCTTATATATATAATAATTCCCTCTAGTACCCTTTTTATTAACTCTTTGTACTAATATTTAAACAAACTTTTTTTCTTTGGTTTAAGAAATAATATTGTAATCTTAATTATAATCGGCTAAACCGAAATTTCTGTCCCGCCCATTCTATTCAATCAGAACTACTATTACGTAATAGTCACGCACTTGCACTGCTAGTATATAAGCAAAAATCTTGTGTAATCACTCTCTTTTTGTCTACTTGCCGTTATCATGTAAGAAGGTAAGCAACTGCAGCTCTTTTTGTTTGTGTTGTGTCCGTCAAGATATCGCTTCTGTTATATGTGTCTGCTTACGTGTTTTTAACAAGTAGTTGTAAAATATAAAGTGACTGACCAGTTACGCTATGTGTGCTTCCAAATAAAAAACGAAATTCTTCACTAAATCAAATATGACAACAACCTACACCGGCCAACGCTACTACTATACTTCACACACACACACACACACACACACACACACACACACACACACACACACACACACACACACACACACACACACACACACACACACACACACACACACACACACACACACACACACACACACACACACACATACACACACACACATACACACACACACACACACACACACACACACACATACACACACACACATACACACACACACATACACATATATTTAAAAATTATTCTTGTTCAAATTTTCAATTGTTAATAAAATACTTTCTATTCATCCCCATCAAGAAGCTTGGAGTGGATGACACTTTATGTTAATACAGTTTTTGAAATATTAAATCCTTCATTAAATTAAAAAATGAATAAATAGTAACAAACATAAATAATAGTCCAACAACATATATAGAAAGGAAAATCGTTTGCAGTGTCCCAGAAGCGCAATGAATAGCGCGTTGGACTTCTAATCCAATTGTAGGTTCAAATTTCCCCCAGGAGTGCCTAGTTTCTGAGAATGTGTTTTTTTTTTACTATACTCTTTCATTAGAATAATTAAATTTAATTAATGAATAAATAGTGACAAACAAACAAAAAATAGTCCAACGCCATATATAGAAAGGAAAATGGAAAATCGCTTTCTGTTTTTGTCACTTAATATTATGATTCTGTCATATGTTTGCGCATATTTATATTACTTGTAATTATTTAATAAAAAGTAATTAAAATAAATTTTTCTTTGTTGACCTAAGTAGAAATTGACTTAATTTTTTTTAATATTATTTGTTATTCCGTCTTTTTTTCTGCACCTCTACAGAGCCACATACAATTGTCCATGAGTAAATATTGTTTCTTTCTATGTTACACATAAACCGAAATAAGTTTATTACAGAACCACGGATTTTTTTTATCTAGAGAGAGATAATAAAACTGATTTGATCGCTTACTTTGAGCACATTTAAAGTTCACTATATCGTTCATTTTGTTTTACATAACGCGTATTGGTTGCATTGTGCATCCATGGAAATATCATATTCCATTTGAAAAGTTATATTATTTTCTTTTTAAAATGGTAAAACGGGTTTCGTTTCCAGTTTGACAAGTGGTATGCAGAAAAATTAAGATAGTTATTACTCCTGTATGTTCAAATATTTAAATTTCCGTAAAGAAATTTTTCAGAGATATAAAAGTCAAGTTATATAATTCTTTTTGAAAAGTCATTAATACAAAAGCTTAAGAAACTATAAATGTTTTAAGCAAAGTCAGTTTTCTTTGTAAACAAGCATTTAAGTTACTTAATTGTATGTTCTACGAAAGTTTTCTTTCGAACATAAACTGAATAGTTTCGCGCTATAGCTAAACATATGCAAGTTTCCTATATTGGCTAATTATATTCGATTCAATTACGGTCGGCAAAATAAGTCTTATTTCGAAACAATGACTGAATCACAATACAATGGCGCATAATTTTTAAGAGTTCACTTAAAACTTTTAGTTCCGAAACTCTAATTGTGAGTGCGTACACTTCCTCTATTGACTTTACTTTAAAGGAAAGAAACTCGACGGAAATCTGTAACACGTTTAGAACAAAGCCTTTCGAAATTTAGTGAGTTGAAAATATTCGAAAACATGGTTTATTATATTTAAAAGAATTTCACCCGTTTTCAAAAGCGTTGCTATGCCTACATTCAGCGTTGCCAATTTACGAAACAAAATCAAGCTTCTAACAAGCACTTTAGAAAATAGGGAACTGTAAATACTCACCGCGTGAGATATAAACATTTTTTATTATTATTATTATTTTCTGGCAGACGATTCGAAATGCATATAAACAAATGAAATTAAAAATACAAGAAAGCGTTCCAAACGCAGCAGACGAATAAAACTTCTAAATCGAGAAATGTTTCGAACATCGCACTAAACGATCTTTGCCTCCGAGCGAAGAAGTGAAGAAGAAGCAGAAATATAATTATAGCAGAATGCGACGTTTCGAATTACAAACGCTCATGAACGCTGGCGAAGAAACGTACAGATCGAATTACACGAATTTCAGAAGAGGAAAGGAAAAAGCTGAGAGAAAGTCGTGCTTGTTAAAAATTTTTCCTCCGTCGACATATAAATGTCGTCTGCCGAAATATTTTCGACTACGGCATTTATGTTCTTCGTTTTGGCAATCGCGTTTCGATCATTCGAAGCATATGCTTGAGGAAACACAAGCATAGAAATTCTAGGAGGAGGAGGAGGAAAGGAAAATATTTATTTAGCCAAAGGAATTTGATGAAGTAATGGAAATCTTAAGTTTCACCGTCAATAAACATCTGTAACTCATTATCAAATAGCGAATCGAAATTATTTAAAAGGAGGATCTTAGGAATCGAATGTTTGAGCGTCTCAACTCAGAATATTTCGGATCATTATTATTAAGCAGTGATATTTTAGACGCCATTAAGCGAGAAGGTTTGCTTGGAAATTGGTCGTGTTTCAAAGATACGAAGATTTAATTGGTGTATTCTGATACTGTGCACCGTTTCGAGACACCGAATAATTAACGAAAATAAACAAACTGTCAGTTGGGATTTGGGTTTCGCCCGCCTTGCTTTTATTTCCTAAGCAAAGATTTAAAGCGAGTGGTCAAAAAATTTCATTTTGATACGAATGAGTAGGGTTCATTAAATTTATAATTAGAACATTTTTAGTCAGTTCCAGTGGGTTAGAGGTAGCGGTCTGCTTCGTAATCCCAAGGTTGTGGGTTCGACCCCTGCTGGAGTCGATAGATTTTCTGACGTCGAAAATCTAGGTGCGCATTTATCTTCTTCTGAACCCTTAAATGCATGATTTTAGGACTGTGGTCATAACTTACGTAAAAAAATAAAAGAAATCCAGGTAGTAATATTGAATAGTTATTCCGAAAGAAAGTTGCATGTAGACTTTTGGGGCAACTTACAGTATTTCCCAAAAATATTTAGCATATATCCAATAAAATTTTTAAATACAAGAACAAATATTGATAGCTTGCTTGATAAAAGGAGGGAAGTAATTTTTTTCAATTAGATAAATCACTCCCCTTTTAGTAAGGTGGCCTTTTTTTTTACTATGAAAAGGAGAATGAATAAATTTAAGAAAAAGTTACAACTTAAATATATGAAAAGTTTTATTAAATGAAACAAAAATATGCTAATTAATCTTACATTTCCTTTTAATTATTATCTTAAACAAGTATTTTCCCATTGAATGATTTTTTTGTCAACATATCATTTTCTAATATATCGGAAAGTTCGGGCAAAAAATAATCCTTCATACTGAATTTTACGATAAGCACTGTAACTAAAATATTAGCATTCGATTTTGATTTCTCACTAGTCACTTCACAAAAATCATTACCAACTGAAAAAAACTCTTTTCAACTACTGCATTAGTTCCATGGGCAGCACAATGTAAATTCAGCAAGAATAATTAAATTTTCATATGGAATGTGTTCATTTTTGAAATGGTTTAAGTAATTTCACCCATCCTTTACCAATTTATCAGCACGTTGATTTTTCAATTGTTCTAATTTATTAGAATTTAAATATACATTCAGTCTTCTTTCTACTTCAAACAGACAATTGTCATCGATTTTAATATCAGGCATTTCTTTCGATAAAAACTCAACGTAATTTTCTACATCTGCCCAATTTACTTGCGCGACAAAGCCAAAAAATACCATTTAAAGCTGTTATTTCCTGTGATATTTGTTTCAGACCATTCTTCGACATTTTGGAAACATGTTTGGTTTATCTTTGAATACAGAGTTTAACAGATCAGTTTTAAAATATTGAAAAGGACACTTTTCGAGGAAGGACAGAACCTATAAAAGGAGGACTTTCCTCCCTAAAGGAGGAAGATTGGTCGCATTATTTATAGGAAACTCGAAAATAAGAAATATCTCTCCCAAAAATCCGCTTCACTTTATCAACACCACATTCAACTGTCAAATATATATATATGACTTACCCACCAAAAGTAACGTCAAGTTTTTTCTTTTCCACATGAAGAAATCAACATGCATTCAGTACACACCCAGGTATTTGAATAAAATTAAGTGGAACTGGAATGTAGATAATTGTTAACACTGTGCCTTTAAGGCATGCATAAGATCTCTTGAGTATCAATTTGGCTCTGGTACTCTCAAGAAATTTAAATCATGACAATATTTCGCCTCCGACGAGAGCTTGAATTAAAAAAGGGAAATCAAGCGTCCAAATTTGATAACGAGGCCACCATTAGATGGTGCCATCGCGAAATGGTTCTCACGTTTGGGGACTTGTCGTGTTTACAAAATCTCAGTGGCAAAAATGCAGTCCCATTGAAGAAAAACATTTTTGGAATGACTGATCAATCTGTTGAAATTCGCGAAGTGACGACATCTCGTATTAAAAGCGATGCCTTCAAAGTTGAATCCTCATAAAACTGCTGTAGCGAATTGATAACTGAACGTCTTCGGGAAAAAGTACAATCCACAAAATCAATCCCTTCTTTCAATTGCATTACGGAATTTCATTCTAAAAATAGAAAAGATAGTTCACAGCAACATATCTTATATGAACAACTTCCGGAAACTCCGGAAAGTCTCGTTGAAAGAAATGACAATTGAAAGGACGAAATTAAATTACTTGCAAAATGTAAAGCCAGAAAAGAAACTCAGCTACAATTTTTTCCCACCTTGTTTTGGCCTGAAATGGAACATTTTCGTACTTTTACGGAATTGTAAAAGTTTGAAAAATTACGATGAGATGAATCACTGAAAAATATGGATTTCGATTGATTTTTTTTTTTACCAATAAGGTATTTAAGGGCTATTATTATAAGGCTGAGCATTGTAAGATAGCATATACCAGCGATACTCAACCTGCGGCCCGCGGGCCACATGCGACCCATCGAGCCTTTTTAAGTTACCTGGTCATGACCCATTGCTCTGAGAAAATTTAAGAACATTGTATTAAAAATTTGATGGGAAATTCTTTGTCGAAATCAAATACATCAATTTTGCTGTCGGTGTCGTAAGGGCACGAATTGATATTTTTTTTCTATTTGGAATGTTGCGGTTAGTGATAACAGACGGCGGAGTAGCGACCATTTTATGGGTGGAACTAATTTTTAACTATCTTTCATATCTTTCAAGCGAAAAATATTGGAAGAAAATAAATCCTTTCAAGAGGATTGGGAGGTTAACTATTTTGTAGTGAAAAAGAAAACATGAATCTGTAATTGTTTGATTTGTGACGAAACGCTGTATTTAAAAAACAGTAATAAACAGGAATCATTCAATGACACTTTTCCCCGAAGATCTCTGTCAAGAGGTGATAAATAGGCTTTCTTGAATAATCTTTGGAACAGCAACAAAGTGTTTCGTCAGTGGTAATATCACAAGGGTAACAATGAAAGTGATAATCATATGAAACCGTTTACAGATGCAGAAATTGTGAAGGAGTGTTTTTTAAATGCTTCTAATTAAGTATTAGTGACAAAAATAAAAAATATAAAAATAATAATAATTAAAAAAAAAAAGCAAAACAGGTGTTATAATATTTTGATCAACTTTCCGCATTTTAAATTTCTAATCTTATATTGGTCTAAAGCAGTGTTTTTCCAAATTGGGCGCCCGAGAAGTGATAACTTTTCGGAGGGCTGCGAATATTGAAAGTTGAAAAAAAAAAGGCTATTTGAAAAATTATTAATTACTTAAAAAACAAACAAAATACTTTATGATATAAAAAATATAAAATTTTAAAATTGCATTGGATAAATCACTTATAAATGTACAGTACTGACGTATAATTTTTAAAATTTAAATTTTAAAATACTAGTTAAGAACAAGTTCGATAATTATCAATGACCCATGGGCTTGTATTAACACCCTTTTCTTGATATGTCGTAAATTCCAACTGCCTGTTAAAAGTTAAACAAATTCGCCCCAATGCCATCGTTTACTACCAAGAGGGTATTTTTTATGTTTTTTGCGAAGTAGGGGAGGAGAAAAAAAATAAATAAGAAAAACCCTCTGAAATAAGTAAACCCTTTTAAACCTGCAAGGGCCGTTTATTGTATTCTGCCCAGGGAAAAATTTTATGGGGCGCACCTGCACAGAAAAAGTTGTATTGAAAGACGTATATATAGTCCAGAAAATTAATATTTTGGGTGAACGAGACGTTTTTATACGCGGTAAAAAAGAGGTTAAAGTCGTATTGTAGCTTTGTGTCAAAGTATGTATTGGAATTCAATACGTTATTTAAAGGGGGGGATGAAAATATTGAATAGTGGGTCGCGTATATTGAAAGTTTGAGAAGCACTGGTCTAAAGGCATTACTCCCTCCCCCTTCCATTTATCCTCATGTTGCGATCCGAGTGAAATATCTTACATATGTATGCGACCCAGAAGAAAAAAAGGTTGAGCACCCCTGGCATACACTGACGCTAAAAAAATCACAGAACCAAGAAAAATTTGAGTTAGATAAAGGAAATTTGGTAGGCGTGTTAATACATCTGAAAGATGACATCGATTCAAATTTCGTACAAGTAGCGCAACTTAGAACTTTGCAAAAAATTTTTGGATCAAAATACCGGGAACCGGGATTTTTAAAAACTAAAAGGATAATATTTTGTTTTTGTTTTACTTTTGTATGTCACTTGAAAATGTATATAAATTTTTCTGAATATTTTTACAATAAAAAAAATATTTAAGTAAATATTTCGAAAAAAAATTAAATAGAATGCCCTTTTTTTCAAAATTTTCCCCTTTTTCGTAAAAAAAATGTTCCCTTTATAATAATATTTTGGGTGCATATAGCTCCGCCCTCGGGGGGTCAAATGAATTTTGAGATATGTAACTTAGGGGGGTGGATTTACCCATTTTTACTCAACAGAGAAGAGAAAAGAAAAAATGGCATAAGTATTTCAATTGGGGTAACTATGACAATAATGTAAATTTTTTTCAAAAATCATTTTCGCCTCTCCGTGAAGTTTTTACATGAAATGGAAGATTTTATTTTGAAGCATTTTTTGGGGAACATTTTAAAAAAAGATTTCCTGTTTTTTTTTTGCCAAAATGGTGTTTTTAAATTTTTTTTTTGTCAAAGTCCAAAACAATTTTTTTACATGTATCTTAATCAAATGACACAAATATCCTGAAAATTATCCATTTTATGCGTTTTTTAAAATCACGGTTCCAACGAGTGGGATCCTTAAAAAGAATATTCCTAAAATCGTCAGAGTTTGTAAAAAGGTTATATTTTATGAAATTTTTTAAAGGGGTTTTTATGTACCGTCGGTAGATAAAGGATTAAAATCTCAATATGACTTAAGCTGAGTTACCCTATTAGCTTCCGGGAATTTTTACACTTAGAGCATCAATGGACCCCAAGGCTTATTGGTATTGGCGTTTATAACTTTCGCACGCGAGAAAAGAGACACCCCCCACCAAAGTCAAAAATCAAGACAATGAAAGTGGGGGCATTTAGCCGTTAGCTGCGAAGCCCTGGCGATGGTGCAGCCCAGCATCACAATTATTACCCCTTTTTCAGTAAGCCAGGGGAAAATTGACGAACGGGGGAGAAAAGTGGGGGAGGGGGGGGGATTTTAATTAACGGGAGAATTTTTTCGGGTACGAATTTATTTTTTTTTATTTTTTTATTTTTTTTTTTTATTCCACCCCTTGCACCCTAGTATTTGCCGTAAAAAAAAAAAGAGAAAGAACTGGGTGGACAGGGATTTTAATGAGAGAATGGAAAACTGATCAAAGTTTGGGGTATTTTTTGTTTTGTTTTACATTAGAGGTTTTTTGACGTTAATTTTTGGTTCTTTTTTTTTCTTTTTTTACAATGTTGAGTCATTTTAAAAGGGAGGAAATGTAAAAGGATTTGTGGGGGAAAAATTAGAATCCCCAAAAAGACTCTTGATTTTTGATTTTGTATTGGGAAAACATAAAAAGCCATTAATTAAAATTATATTGTGTTTTTACCCAAAACAAAATTTTTAAAAAAAAAACTTTAAACCGTTCATGACCCGAAAAGGGAAAGTTGAAAATTTACCCTATCTTAGTTCAAAGATTGTTTCTTATAATATTTTTTTCAAAAAAAGTTTATTGAGGCCCAGACTTTTTTATATGGGAAATATAAACATGATTTCTTTTAATGGGGAGCAGGAGTTTAACTTTCCCTATAAAAGCAAAACAGGGGCAAAGGTGACGCGAACCTCAACTTAACTCGTAATTTTGTTTTTTTTGTAAATTTATCTTTTCTTCCTTTAGGGGGGAGCTTAGCCCCCGTAACGAACTCAAGAAAATTCAAACCAAAGGGCCGGGGGTGGCGAACAATTGATCGGTCCTTGATGGCATGCAACAAAATTTTAAACCCCCATCAAAACATTGCATTTTGCCCAAAAAAAGGGTACCTTTACCTTTTTAAAAAGGGGAAAAAAATTTTTTTGGGAAAATTTTTTTAATTTTAAAAACTCTATATTCAAAGAGATGTTGAATTTAAATATATTACGTTGAAGCTTTTTAAAAAAATTTATAATTTTTTTAAATTGAAAATGGCTTTTTTTGTTCAAGCTCCACATTTTACTAAGACATTTTTAAAAAAAATTAAAAATTTCACGAAATTTTGGAAACGTGGGCGACCCGAAACATTTTACGTTTTGAAGAACCCTGCTAAAGATATTGAAAACCAATATTCATCTACCCATCCCTGAAGTTTTTATTTTCACAGAGGTGAATAACTTTAAAAAACTCGTTTTAGAACTCGTTGTTTTGGATTTCCGATTCAGCATGCTTTTTGGGCAAAAAGTTAACATCTTCCAAATTAAGTTTTTTGGGTCAACTAATTCTACAACAACAAAACAGAAAGCCTACTAATGTTACTTTATCCTTAAATTTTATACACATTTGTGAGGGGCCTATTGCGTTTTATTAATTACCCCCTGTTTTTGGGGCCAAAAAAAGGAAAAACCCTTTTTCCAACCAAATCTAAAGCGAAGCGTGATTAAAAAATTGGGAAAACCTTTTTAAATTAAGGAATTTTAGATTTTCCCAATGTTTTTTGGGGTCGGGAGTCTGATTTTAAAAACTAAATTTTTGCTAGTCGGGAGTTTAAGCGCGTAAGCGGGGAAGAAAAGGATATTCCAGAAAGCCCCAAGTCAAGGTGGAATCATTCCACGCGAGTTAAGAAAACGTCAGGATATTCAATGTTGTTTCCCTTTGTATAAAGGAAAGGACAGTTCACTTTTTAAGAGCTTGTATAAAAAAAAAGTTGGAATAAACGGTAAAGAATTTTATGGTCAGGATCGTGCTTTTTTTTTTGGTAATAGATTGGTTTTTAAAACCTCGGGATCCCCCAAGTTTAAAAAATAAAATATTGTTATTGTATAGTGTGTTTATGTTAAGATCTTAATAAAGAGATATTAAGATTTTTGGGGAACGTTTGGGTTTATTTTACCCCCAAAACCCCAGGCCAAAAATATCCCAAAAAAGGCACCCCACGAGGGAATGCCTTACTATACAACTAAAATGTTTACCAAAAGGGAAAATATTTTGTTGCAAAAAAAAAGTTTTGGGGTTTCGGAAGTTTTTATTTTTTCCCCTAAAACCCAATCAAAATTTTTTTTGACGGAGCCGCCCCCTTTACTGCCCTTTATTTGGAAAAAAAAGGCACGGACCACCAAAGGGCTTTCCCCCCCCGCTATAGGGGGGGCAAAAAAACAACCCAGGTAATTTCGCCTGGCGAGTGCCACACCAGAGTATTCGGGTGATTGTCTTTTCAACAAAAAAGGTCGAAAAAAACTCCCCTCAACAAGCCGGGGTAGGGGATCTGGAAAAATTTTTGTGAGAAGAAGTCTTTTTAAAAGAGGGTGCCCCCACCCCGCGAGCCGTGAGGAGATTGAAAAACTCCCGTGATTGTTCTGGGAAAAGAGATTCCCAGAGATCCCCCCAGCGAGCTTTTTTGTGGTGCATTTGGCCCCGCCCATAAGATTTTGGGCCCCCTTGGGTCATATTTTTCCTCAAAATTCCGAGTTTGGGGATTAGATTTACCTTAAAATTTTAAAAAATGTAAAATTTTGGTGTATGTGAGTAAATAAATCATTAAAATACGGTGGCGTAGCTATGTATCCAAAGGCCCAGGTACAAAAATATAATGAGGGCTCTATTTTGGTTGGACCTTATCAAGAAAAAAGGAAACATATATTGGTATTTTAAATATATAAAGTTACTTGTTTTTATTTTTATTTATTTATTTTATTTTTTATTTATTTATTTTTTTTTTGACATTAATTATTTATTGGGCTCCTTAGAACATAGGAAAGCAAAGCTACATACTACTTATAAGTATGTGTATGAGTTTCTTGTGTGAAAACTTTAGTGATTATTCAGGTTCGATTTGACACGAGATAGACTGGGAACGATACAAAAAATATGCATGAACCGGAAAGTAATACAATATTATTATAAATGTTTTAAAAAAAAACACCTCTTCGAAAGAAAAGAGGAGTAAAGGATAAAATTACATGTCTATTGCAGATATAAATAGATTGCGAAATACTGAAACACACAGGAAAATAGCTTATTATGAATCATATATATTGTTAATAAAAATAAAATGATCAGGAAGTCATAACTTCCTGTGTGGGTTTTGTAAGATGTATGGTAAGATTTTTCTTGGAACTTGAAGTTTATTTTCAAGTAAAACAGCTAGAAAAATGAAAAAAATTGAATAATAATATAAACCTTTTAAAATAAGTAAAGTTCGCAACACCATACAAACAAAGAAAAGAATTTTGGGGAATTCCCCACAAATTCGAAATTACTTTTAACTGAGATGCCCTGATTACAGTTATGTTGCAAACTTTTATATTTATATCTTTAACAAAGGGCAAGACTCATAAAATTATAGTCATTCAAAATCCTAATGATGAGAGATTAAAGCTCGACAGAGCTAGGCACTCTGCTCATCGTAATCGTATAACTTCTATATATATATATAAATAGATGTTTGTATATATGAAATCGCATCATTCCAACACCTTTCAACCGATCACTATGAAAATTGGTATGTGTAAGTATTTTTTGTGGAGAAGGCTTTTGTGCTGTCCTCTTTGTTGAAGCTCCCCACCAGGTGGCGCTAAAGCATATCTACTTCTGCATCTTTTAAACAATCACCAAGTTGCTAACAGGGTCACCCAAAATGATGTCAACTTGGTTCTATCATCATTATAATGTAAGAAACGGCGTTGTTTGCGAATATTACAATTTTAACATAAAATAAATGCAACAGAAAGAAATATTAACGTATTACACATCCAGATATAAATGATATAAATTATTTACACTATTTTAAGTGTTCATTACACAAAATTTGTAACAATATGTTACTTTTGCTGAGCAGAGATCGGCTTAGGAAGGTGTTTTCAAAAATCGACCCACAAGGGAGTTACGGGGTGTTATAAATAAAAAAAAATCCTTTTTATCAGCTAGTAGACCTACAGATTTAAAAATTAGTAAATATGATTTTTTTTGTTCAGCTAAGATATGCAAAAGCTTTTTTTCTTTCTTCTTCATCCTTCAATCTGTATTGTTTAATTTTGAAATTCACCCGTGAAAAGAACTAGTGTACTAGCTAGTTTATATCTAAATGTAGGAAAAATTATACAAATTTCGACTTGCTTGTGGTCAGGGTTCAAGCTCCCCGAGCTCTAGGACCCCAGGGGGCACGGTACGCCTATCCCTTCGGGGCTACGCAACTGTTAAAAAACATCATTCAAGCTTCATCAATTGAAATTCTTGCGACACTACACCCCTTGGGTAAGCTCTTTCCCTCTGGGTGGAAAAAAAGAAGAGAGCTTTGTGACCCAGTTAAATTTAACGAGCAGCATCGCGCAGCATCGCATTCCTTGTGACAATGTTTGATATAATCTCAAGACTCCAATCCATTTTTCTATGGATATGTTGATATATAAAGGAAAAGATAGCCGTAATTATATTCTACAATGATGACGTAGGTCATTCCTTTGATGAATTTATTCTGGATATGTATTGTGGCCGTGGTAGCCGAGTGATCAAGGTATCGGATCATGGCTGGTCTTGTCACGAGTTCGAGCCCAGTACCACTAAAGACCCGCCGTGTAGGGAAGCGATGCACGTTAAATCTGTCGAGAGCTCAAACGTCCTCCCGTTGGTGTGGTGTGGTAGTTAGGAGAGGGAGGTGCCAGCTCAAGTGTCGTCCACATCACTTGACCATGGTTCAAAATAACGTGGTCCGTCGCCAAAAGCTCTTGTGTAGCTAAACAGTGCTACGTTAATATTCACTCACTCATTCTGGATATGTATTACAGAAAAGAATACAAATTTCATTTATTACAAGCGTCAACACAGAATTGATATACTTTTGAATCCATTCTGATGTGGTTTTACTTCTAGTATGAAAAATGGCTTCTGTACTATTTAATGGCAATGTGATAAAGACAACACACACACACACACCTACTGATGGGTAATCTGTTGAGTTACTAGTGTAACTGTTGTTGTTATACTAGTGCCGCCTGTCTGACGATGCCAGATTGAGGACCACGAAATCCATCGCGGAAAAGGGCCTGCTGTTTTCCGTAGCTTTGAGCACCCATTCAGATGACAGCACGTTTTGACTTGGCTCAACCCCAATTTTGAGGGAGAAAACCCTAGGGGTGATCAGGGTCCTCCTACCTTTCTTCCACCATCCTCACGAGAGGATTTATGGCTTGACGGCTATTTAGAGTACCCCCATTCACGCAAAAACACTCTCCATTTAGAAACACCCATGCCTTCTCCGGGACTCGAACCCAGGACCAACGGCACAGCAGTCAGCGTCGCTAATCACCAGACCGGAATGGTGACTATATTGTAACTACCTTATATAATCAATTCATTTTAATTTTCCTGAGTCTATTATATATATCAGGGGTGGACGGGCTTTTCCAGGGTATGTGGGCTACTTCTAATTTTTCAATGTGTTGCGGAGGTGTGGTGAGGTAAAAAAAAAAGGTCTATAATATTTATTATAATAATAAAAGCGGAATATGTACTAACCTCTACATAACTAAAATAAAAAAACCCACTTTTAAAACAGCAAAACGCAAGATACTAGCATAATAATAATAGCCTCAAATATAATATCAAATGATGCATTTATCATCAAACAATTCAAAATACATTAAAAATAAAGCATTTTTATCTTAAGTTAGTTTTTGTAGTTACATTCTGTAGAAGATTTAGTCTGCATAGTATCAGCCAATCTTAAACATTTCGGTATATAATTACTAACTGCTAATCCTCAAGCGGTCACCCCAAATGTCTGGAAGGTCCACCGGTTGATCGCGATCGACTTAATGCCCATTCCTGATATATATATAACTTATTTCACCCGTATACCTGTCTTTGTTTTGGACTCGGAGTATCTGAAAGTTAGTTACATTTGAAACCATTTATACAGAAAAGAATATTTAACTCTCAATTATTTCAAAAAGTCCACTTAATGAGCAAATAGTTTCTTCTTTTTCTCAGATAGTTGTAAAATGCTGTATAAATGGAATAAATAATAGGAAAAATTATAAGAAAACCACAAAGAAATTTTTTTATTAATTATACATAAAAATTAGTAATTTTATGATTATCAACTAAATATTAAAGTTTAAGAGCAAAATCTGCAGTATGCCCATTCTCAGACTTTTGTTCGATTTGATCAAATTCCTCCCTTTGCATGTTTCGATACGTTTTGAAACGAATAAACGTAGGTGATTTAAATTCTGGACATCAGGAAATCAGATTGTTACACATGATGATGAAATGCGATGGGTATTGAAAATAAATACACAACCAAGTGATATGAAAGTTCTCTGATGAGAGTTTTGAATTTGTTAACTGTCCTGTTTCAATCCATTAAAAACAGGATGTGGGCCCCAAAAAGGGCGTTGTATTTGAAAAGTCCCCAAAATTTCATCCCCCAAACATTACGATTGTCGCCATTGATGTATGTATATATGTACATAACAGGGTTGGAATATTCGAAGGAGAAATTTTCATTTAGGATGATTTAAAATTCAAAAAAGAATGTTTCCCAATTGAGGGTAAACACTTTTTCCCCAAAAAGCAATTAAATTATTGCCACTTAGTTTCGAACCTAAGTAAATTTATTCAATTATTCTATATTGCCGAGCTATTTCAATTTCTAGAATCTGAGTTAATCTTACGGTTATTCTTATTGTTGTTCTTGTTATTTCCTTAATTTCGTGTTCATTCTAAAATGGAACAAAGAAGCCGCATAATAAGGAGCAGCAGCTATTTGATTTGGAAAACAATGGTCTGGTTATCGATGGACCTTGAATTTAGTGTTCTAATTTACCTAAGATTATCATGTGGGATAATGAGAATTGTGTTGTGTGCTAAAACCGACTTAATTTGAAAATCTTCAAATGATTTAGCGAAATGGTCTTCTACAGTGTGGTAAATTTGAGGTACTTGCTTGTATGTTGCCTACGACATCTGAGCATATTTCAGAAGACTCAGATTCGTCGCTAATAGCTCTTCTATTGGAATTCAAATACTTTGCGTCAGAAACAAGGCTTATAATATTTAAAAAATAATAATGGAAAAACATGATTTTTTTTTACTATACGTGTGATTTTCTTTTTCTTCTGATCCTTAAGGTATCCGACTACTTAAAACAACTTTTTATTTATTTTTTTATTTTTGAAAAAATGGAGGATAGGGATTTTTTTTTGTGATTTTTTGATTTATTTAGTATATTTTAAGGAAAAAATTCTAAAATTAAAAACAGAGAAAAAATTTATTATTATTAAAATAGGAAAAGACTGGGGAAAATGTACAAATATTTTATGAACAAATTCTCAATTTTTCAATTTTGATGTGTTACTTTCTTATTCATGTTTGAAATGACCTTCAGGATAAAAGATAGTTTAGTTTTTACAAAAACTAGAGCACTTTATCTTAGTTATTATATGAAATTGCTTAAAAAAAAACAGTGATTATATTCATATAAATGACTGTAAATTTTGTAATAAAACATAAGATTGATAAATCTGAAGGTCAAAACACTCCCACTGTTATACAAAAGATACTCAAAAAATTTCATTAAATTATTTTTAAAACTTTTTGAGCAATCGCCGTTCCCATTAGAGCTTTTCGAAAAAAACACACACATTTCGAGTAAAACGTATTTTAAAGTTTGACATCTTGTGTAAAGTTATGACATCTGCTTTTACTAAAACACCTGTAGTTTTCGTTCTATCGAATGGAAAATAAAACACTTCGTGTTTTTATAAAGCTAATAAGATGGCCTATAAAATAAAATCATAGAAAAGAAGAAGAAAAAATTGTCAATTTTTGAAAAAAAAATCATGATTTTAGGATAGTCGGATACATTTATTTAGAATTTTTTTTCAACTTAAAACAATAATCTTAAGCTGAGAAAAACGAGCCCACAAAGGAGCGTAGGATAATTCCAGAAGTAAACTTAATATTTTTTTGCTTCTATTTGTCAATCCTTGTACATTAAGATGTTACATGCCAAAGTTATTAATGGTCATAGCGAATACCAAGCGGATTGGAAATTGCATTGAATGGGTAGGTGGGTCTGAAAGAATCGTTGAGATCTGTGGTAGAAGTACAACTTCACCTTGAAGTTTGTCGCTCAAAATAATGGCCTCAAAAATATTGCCAACGGTTTTTTTATGAACAATCATGCGCCCTTACATAATTTTGGCGCATTTTTAACTAATTGCGATATCGGACCGAATTTTGAATCTAAATTATTCTCGAATCCACTTGAACCCACACAAAAAATATCATCCAAATCGGTCCAGCCATTTAGGAGGAGTTCAGTCACATACACACGCACAGAATTATATATATAAAGATTATTTGAAAAGATATTATAATGAAAAATGCTAAAAAGCATGATTCCCCTGCATTTTTGTAACAATAAAGACCCGGTTTGGCCAGTTTGGCTGAAAATCGATTTTCGACGTCATTTTTATAACAATAACGTTGTTACAACAATGCAGGTGAATATTGAGTTGAATATTTTTACTGTTTTTAATTAATATGTTTTAACTAATTTCGATATAGGACCGAATTGTGAATCTAAACCATTCTCGAATCCACTTGAACCCACACAAAAAATTTCATCAAAATCGGTCCAGCCGTTTAGGAGAATTTATAGTCACATACACACGCACAGAAGATTTTTATACATAAAGATATATATAAATCTACAATTTATTTTCCTGTTACCTATTCTTGTTTTAAAATAAATCCTTTTTGATAATAGAAACGTCCGTTAGATTAAAATAGATTTATATTTTATCAAACAGTTATATATATATATACACTGGTGTGCAAAACTTAAGCAACAGGTGGGTTTATTGCCATAACTTCATGAAAAATCATCTGAGAGACATGAAATTTGAAATGAGGAGAGTAATATGTACGTAAAGGATGACGAAAGCATCGGCGCTGAAAAAGGAATACAACGCATACGGTATGGAATCAAACAAAAACAAGCTTTATTGAACGCATAGTATCGTGACTCATGATTGTCTATCCAACAGGAAGAACAACAAGCAGATGTTCCTAATATGGTATATGCCCCTTACTACAATGGTTGCTTTGCACCGCTCCCGCATACCAGAACCAGCTGGTGCAACATTTTCTTGAAGTAGGAGCTCCATTCCTCAATCAACATCTGTTTGAGTTGTTGGTTGTACCCGGATGATGTGAGTGTATAATACTGCGTCTCCCCAAAGCATCCCACACATGTTCGATGGGATTTAAATCTGTGTGAGCACTGGCCAATCCATTCGGAGTGATATCTTCACTCCCTTCCAGCAGCTCCTCAACAGCAAGAGTGCATGTGGCAGTGCATTGTCATCCATAAAGATGAAGTCTGGGCCAATGGCACCTCGGAAAAGATGCAGATGGGGAAGAAGTACCCTCCTCACAATAGCGATCCCCGGTTACAGACCCTCTGTCGAAAATGGGAAGCTCAGTTCCGCCGTTCAGCATAATGCCAACCCAGACAAGAACCCAGGACCACCGTAACGATGTCTTTCCTTGATGTTACTGGGATAAAAACCGGGTCCCGATCTCTCTCCAAATCAAAACGTCGAGAATCGCTTCTGGTACTGAACCGACTCTCATCCGCAGTGAACAATAATCTACTGGAGTTCAGCCACCAGTTTTTGTGCTCTCTGTCCCACTGTGGTGGCTTCGGTGGCCATCTTCAACGGGAGGCAGCGTTCAGACGGTGGGTGAACAGGCCCCTTTGCAGGAAGGCGTCTGGCCACAGTAAACCTCACACTTGTCGACCTGTTGCTGTACAGAGTTTCTGGAGCAATGGTGCTTGCTGACCGCTGTTGAACTTTTTCGCCTGCAGGATGATATATCGGTCATCCCCTGCAGTTGTCGTCCCCGGGCGGCCACACCAACCTTCTAACAGCTGTACCTGTGGTTTGAAACTTTCCAAGCGCGCGAAACGACTTCTTTGTTGATTCCGAACTCTGCAGCTACACCCTCGGTGACAGTACGCCCCTCCTCCAGCTTTCCGATCATTCTTCCACGTGAAGTCATCCAGATGATTTCTTCTAGCCATATTTGACGTACTGACTCTCACTGGCACCCTTGCAGAGAATATGGTGAATTGCACTCGTCCTTCATTTCATTCTACTGTTGAGCAGCGCGCGCCGCCGACATCACGCGCGTTTTGCGTACGCCCACATCGCTTCTGGACGTTTTGTTCCTGATATTTGCATATGCATGACGTTTCTAATAGACTTACGTGTTCTACTGACTCAGACCTCCTTTTCTGCAATTTCATGGCTATCTGCTAAATTTTTACATTGTTGCTTAAGTTTTGCACACCAGTGTATATATACATTTGATTTTACTATAATAAATAACTTTTTTAATAAATTCCGAATTGCACTATGAATATCCTTTACTATTAATGGTACATGATTCTCTGTGTGTGCGACTTTCATTCCCCCTACCCCTCCTTTTCTGTTTAGAGTGCCCAAAAAGCAAGAGGAAGTCAGAGATGTTTTTTAAAGTTTAAAAAAATTTTCAGAATGGTTAAGATAAAGGGCAATGTATACTTAATCGTTTGAGAATAACAGCACAATCAAATTTTAAAAATGAGTAACGAAAGATCAATTCAAAAGTAACTCCGTAATTTTCAAGAAAATGGCATATATTTTTTAAACATTATTTGATCATTGCATTATTATAATATACTAGTTGCATGGCCCGGTGTTGCACGGGCTTTCTCTTTCCCTCATGACGCCAGCAATTACGAGTGCGTGTTTGTACGCACACAATATGAGTGATTTCTAAAATTATTTCATTAAATTTTTCTTTTTCGAAATTTTTTTCACAAATTTTCGATTTAAGACAGGTTTCTTTCCCTCTCTCTAGCCCGGCATAACACGGGGTTTTCTTTTAGTGTAAAATTATTGTTCCCTCTTCCCCTCCCCCTCACAGATAAAGTATAGCTTCAAATTTCGATGTATGACTAATAAAAAACAATATTGCGTTAGTTAAAAAATTATTAATGTGTAGCAATAAAAAAAGAAAACGATTCGGACGCTAAGAGTCAAACGAAACTTTTATAATTTTTTTAATAATATTTAGTTTCTAAGAAACTAAAATAATAAAATAAATTTCAGATTTTTATGAATCAATCAATCGTTACATATAGTTATCTTAAAAATGTCTCTGAAATGTATTTTTATCCAAAATAATAGACGATGTACTTTTTAATTAACAAATAGTTAATTTAGTAATGAAATAATAGAAATAATCCTTTTAGAAAAACATATATATATTAATTAAAATCCATTTTCTATAAGTAATAAATAAAAGAAAAATGTACAGATAGCTATTGAAACGATTGCTTTTTTTAATGCTTGAATAAACATATATATACATATATATATATATGTATAAGTTATTAAAAAAACAGTATGGGGGAAAGCCTAGATATATATTTACATGTACTGAAAAAAACATTCAAAAAGAAAAAAAACTCTGATAAAAACATTTTGATATTTTATTTTAAATTCGTAGTTTTTCCTTCCCCTGTCTTGTTACAAATTTTGTTTAACGAACGCTTAAAATAGTGTAAACAATTTATATCTGGAAGTGTATATTACTTTTTTTGTTGTATTTATTTTATATATGTTAAAATCTTCCCTTCATCTCTCCCTTCGAAATCTAGTTTTATTATGAAATAAAAAAAATAGGGTTTACACTGATGAACGGAATAAATTAAAAGCGAGACCGCACTAAGGCACGGCGTAGACAAAGCAAATAGAAAGCTTTGCTTCAAACAAAAAAGACAGATGTATGCTGTCACGGGCTTTTTTGCAGATGGCAGAATTTTTTCCTACTTTCTTGAATTATCGTTATATATTTTGGAAACTTCACACCATCTTTATATGTATGTGACTAAACTCCTCCTAAACGGCTGGACCGATTTCGATAGAATTTTTTGTGTGGGTTCAAGTAAATTCGAGAATGGTTTAGAATCGCAATTCGGTCCGATATCGCAATTAGTTAAAAGGATATTAATTAAAAACATTCAAAATATACAACTCAACATTTACCTGCATTGTTGTAACAACGTTATTGTTATAGAAAAGACGAAAGTTGGCGTTGAAAATCGATTTTAAGCCAAACTGGCCAAACCGGGTCTTTATTGTTACGAAAATGCAGACGAATAAAATACTTTTTAGCATTTTTAATTAATATCTTTTCAAACAATCTTTATATATAAAAATCTTCTGCGCGTGTGTATGTGACTAAACTCCCCATAAACGGCTAGATGAAATTTTTTGTGTGGATTCAAGTGGATTCGAGAACGGTTTAGATTCACAATTCGGTCAGATATCGCAATTAGTGGTGGTGGTTGTTTAAAAGATATTAATTAAAAAACATAAAACGCATAATTGTTTCCACCCTGTGTGCGCTGTTTATACTGCTAAAGAGCGGCAAGAAAAAAAAGAAATAAGAGGGGAGAATTTTCCAATATTTTCGCTGTTTTTAAAATTGAAATCTAATTTTTCTATCAAAATCAGACAAAAAATAATAACAGAATTGGAAAGCTTATTCATTTTAACACGATACGGCATATATCGTTATATATATAATTCTTCTGTGCGTGTATATTCAACTGAACTCCTCCTAAACGGCTGGACCAATTTGGATGATATTTTTTGTGTGGGTTTAAGGGGTCTCAGGGGTGTTAAATTTTTCTAGAGGTCTGAAAATATAAACAATTTTCAAACAGGTATAATTCATTTAAAATTAAATTTAATAATTCAAATCTTTTACACATTATTTATAAAACAATGGGGCTTCAGAAAAGTATATAAAATGTTTAAAAATATAATCATAATTTTAAAAATCATAAGCATATGAAAATTCTATGATAAATATTAAGTATTTTTGTGTTGCGCACGCTATTTTCTAAAAATAGTAGTATCTGATGTATACAATTTTTTTAGAATTATAAAATGCATCATACCTTTTAAGCCGCGCCTAATTTTTAGTATTATATGTCTTTTGTATTTCAAAATAGTAAACATTGCAATTTTTTAAATATTTTTTAAAAATGTATTATTTATTAAAATATGTAAGTTACAATATATTTTATATAAAAAATAGCTATAGTGTAATGAGAATACATTTAACTTTATTATTCAACTTATAGCTAGTAATTAAAGCTACTATTTTAGAAAATAAAGGCAAGCAACGCAAAGTATGTACTTAATATTTATCATATAGAATTTTCATATGCTTATGATTTTTAAAATTATGATTATATTTTAAACATTTTATACTTTCTGAAGCTTTCTCCCATTCTTTTTATAAATAATGTGTAAAAAGATTCGAATCATTTAATTGAAATTTAAAAAAGAATTATACCCGTTTGAAAATTGTTTATATATTTTCAGACCTCTGAAAAATTTAACATCCCTGAGATCCCTTAAGTGGGATTCGAGAATGATTTAGATTTACAATTCGGTCCGATATCACAATTAGTTAAAAATGCGCCAAAAATGTGTAAGGGAGCGATTAATTCATAAAAATCATGGGTAATATTCTTGAGGCCACTATTTTGAGCTCAAACTTCAAGGTGAAGCTCTGTACTCTCTACCATTAAAAGATCCAATGATTCTTTTCCAGACTCACCTACCCACTCAAATGTTTGCAATTTCCAATTCGCTTGGTATTTGCTATGACCATTAATAAGTCACAATGTCAAACAATGACAATTTGTGGCTTAGATTTAGAGAAAACCCTTGCTTTTCGCACGGCCAATTATATGTTGCACGTCCTGTTTGGCAAACCACCGCATTTGTTTGTTTATACCCCTCAAGGATTAACCAAAAACACTGTACATTCAATGGCATTACGATAAATTTATTTTTTGTGCATTCAAAAAAAAAACCTGTTATGAAAATAGCTTGAGTTTTATATTTTTTACCCTTTAATCAAAACAAGTTTAAGTTTCTAGTCAGAATAGGTTCTATATTCAACTTAGTTCATAGTAATAACATACTCACACGCAATTGATAGGTCGAATTGTGGTAACTGTACATGTGATGATGTCAGGTATTGTAATAATTTTTTTTATAAAAAATTTCATCAAAACTGTCCAGAGCTCAGGTGCCTCCCTCTGGGGAAGAAACTGGATATCAAAATTACTTGCGGTAATTGGTATTGCCTAAATGGTGCCGCGATAAAAAGTGATACAAGCTCTTGGGGAATGTATTAGGTCTGCAAAAGTAGAAATACCAATACACAGCTCCATTACAAAAAGTAAATAAACAAATAAACAAAATAAAATTTTTTAAAAAAATCCCATCTTCCCTTCTAGTACTGTGACCCACCTCAATGTACTATAGGTAGGAGACTTTAGAGCAGCATGTACAGCTTTTCCGAGGAAACAAATGCTACTAGTTGAGGATTATCTGACGAAAGAGGATATTCCCCATATGGTGTAGCCTGTAAGATCTCCGGGACTTAGTCCAATAGAAAACATTTTCGGGGCTCTAGAAAAAGCTGTTGCATGCCCTGAACCCCATACAAGAACTATCCATGCGTTAAAATTGTCCCCTGAAAAATAATGAGAACTGCTGAAATAACTGCAGATCAACACCCTCATTTACAGTACGAGGAGTCGTTGTGATACATGTAAGACTGTACGAGGGGGACATATCCTTTATAAATCCAACCAATCTAGCGTTGGGATGTATGTGACACGTGATTTGTGTGTGTGTGTTTTTGTTACTATTATTTACCTCACAATTGATACATATGTGTAACAAATTTCTTTATTCTTAACTAATTAGAATATAGATATCGCATTTTTTCTTATGTTTGTGATCTTAATTTTGAACACCACTGCAGTTTGGAAAGTTTTATTGCTTTCCCAATTCCAGTTTTTTGAATCTTTTTAAAATTAGTTTATAAATTTTGGCGCGTTGTATTTTTAAAGTATAGCTGAAATAAAATAAAAGCCCAAATATTACTTATCCACAAAAAAAGCAGGTTGCTTTCTCATTCTCTTGTGCGTTACACTTTAATATAAAAAAAACATTTTAGTTTTAAGGGTACCGACTACGTTAACCCTGATTTTAAAAAGCCTATAAATGGATAATATTTATATTTTAGTTCACTTAGATTAAAAATTATATAAGATTTTTTAAGAATAATATTACAATAAAAAATGATTTAAGTCAATATTTTGAAAAAAAATAAACATGGACCCATTTTCAAAATATTCTCCTTTTTGAAAAATGCCTAAAATAATTTTTTCCTTATATGCTCGACCTCTTTCAGAGACTCAACTAAATTTTTGAGATATATAACATAGAATGAGTATATCATGTTTTGCAACAAAGGAGAATTTTAAGAAAAAAAAGGGTAATTATTTCAATTGGTTTAAATTAAAAATAATTTAAATTTTTCAAAACTCATAGTTGAGCCTCTGTACAAAAATTCGGGGTATATACAGGAAAAAATTATTTTAATGGAAGCTTTTTGACAAAAAAAACATTTTGAAAAAGGTTATTTTAAGTTTTTTTTTAAAAAATTGTATTTAAATAATTTTTTTTTCCCAAAATGTTCCCCTTTAAAAAAAATTTTTAAAGTATTCTAATCTAAGTGACATAAATATCATAAAAAAATCCCTTTTGCTTTTTTTAAAAACTTTTTCCTATATAAAAAATCATATTATCGTAAGAAATAATTTAAAACACTTCTTCTAGTAAATATAAAAGGGGAAATAATTTTTTTTTCTTTCTATATTTAAAATCTAAAGGACTTTCTTAAAATACTGAACACCATTTAAATATTTTTATACTTAAACTCTGTAGAAAAATATATTTCATTAATAAAAAAATATAAATGCTTGTGTACATTAGGTATTTTTCAGTATTAAAATAGATAGAAAATACAAAACAAAAACAAAATGCTAACAAAAAATCACGCTCAAGAAATATTGTATAAAAATTTAAAAGAAAAATGAAAAGGAATTGTTACATATCTAAAGTAAAACAATGTAATATATTTGCAGAAAGAACAATTCAAGTTTATAAGAAATTTTTTCATCGTTGTCCATATTGCAACAAAGTTTAAACTAGAAATATTTTAAAACTTGGATATTTTCCACAAAAATCTTATCTGAAATTTTTATGTCATTCTTTTTCTTTTCATTCTAGATTGATAGCAATAAAATATATTTTGCTGAAATAAGTTTTGTCTCACTGCTCTCATCTTTTTTTTTCTTTACAAGAAAATCGTTTTCCTTTTTAAGGGGATTTAATTTGCCATGAAATCATTATAAAGAGATATTCCAGACCTCAAATCTATGTGGGTCATAAGAAACCACATTTACAAAAAAGAACGAGAAATCTCCCTAGAGATATGTTAGACATTGATAAATTTTGGAATGAAGGAATTTTATAGCCATATTAATTCATATTGAACAATTGTAACAAGTAATATATTAGTCTGCGTTTTATTGTATTGATAAGATTTGCTCTCACTTTAAATCGAGAATGATAAAAAATAAAGGCGATTTCTATATCGTCTTTTTTTTACCAAAAAAAATCTGGCTACCCCAAAATTTTATCTCTCTCCTTCCCTTTAAAAAGGTACCCGACACGTTCGGAATGTTTTTAAAAAGTGCATAAATGGATAACTTTCAAAATACTTATCATTAGATTAAATCTTTTATAAAATTTTTTTAAACTTTTTGAAAAAAAATTTTTTTAAATATAATTTTTCAAAAAAAATAACAAAACTTTTTCAAAAATGTTCCCCTTTTTTGAAAAAATGCTTTTTTATAATAATATTTTATTCTTACTCGCCCTTTTGCGAGGCTCGGTTTTTAAAAAATTCACATTTTTTTCAGTTACAACCTATTAAAATATATATTTATCCATTTTTTTAAAATTTCTCCCCTTCGGGGCGTAAAAAAATGAAAACCACTTCAAAGTTATATAATTCAAAATTTTTTGAAACCAGAGGCCCAAAGGGTTATATACGGCAAAACTTATTATAATAAGTTTTTTCAAAAAAAGGAAATTTTTTAAAAAAAATTGGGTATTCTATTTCTTTTTTTGTCAAAATTTTGTATTAAAAAAATTTTTAAAACCTAATCTTAAAAAATTTTTTTGATACTTTTTTCTAATAAAAAGACTTTAAATATCATAAATATACCATTTTACATTTTTAAAAATAAAGGTTAAAAAGGTGGGAAACCAAAAAGGCAATGACTAAGTCAAACAAAATTGGGGACCTTTGCTTTAAAAAAAATAATGAAAAAAAACTTCAAATGATAAACAAAAAAAATTAAAAAAAAAATTTTAATGGGCTAGGGGGTTGTGGGGGTTTTTAAAGTTTTTTTTTTAATCTCATTATATTCTAGACAGGTAACTTTTTTTTTAATTTTTTTTTTCGATTTGTGTAACTCTTCGCATTTAAAGCTACAAGGTCAAATGCTCTGTTTCCCCCCTTTAATCAAAAATCACAGTAAAAAGTACTGAAAACACCTTTTTACACAATACGGATTCTATAACGGGGAAAAAATTGGATCGTGCTCGCAAACCGCAAAAAAGAATGGGGGCAGATGTTCCTTTTTTTCCCCAAATCAGCCCCAAAAATTAAAATAACTATTGGCTGATAACACTGAACGTCGTCATGCTTCTCAAAGTTCAAGGAAACCCCTTTTTTAGAGGAGATCGTCTCGGTTTGTTTCTAGTTGTGATCCCCATAAACGTGTCCGCAAAGCTTTTTTATCAGTGTGATTTTTTTTCAGATTAAATTTTAGAAAAAAAAAAAAAATTTCATGAAAATAAATTTTTTTCGAAATTAAACCTGATTTTACCTAGAGGAAATACATATCTGTTTTTTCTCTGGTACACCCATGCTAACAATTAAGCTGTGTTTAAAGTCAAATATTTATACGAGGGCAGTAAATTAAGTAGTGGCAAAACATTTCATTTTTTGAACAAGTACAAATGCATTACATTCCCTTCTGTTCATCCCAGCGAAGCTTTTGCCTTTTAAATGTCGGGGGAAACCATTGGAACCATTGAAGGTGTTGATTTTCCTTCGACGGGAGCCCCACTGGGGGCAGACGGAAAAATTTCATGAGAACGATCTTTGGGGAAAGTTTCTTTCATCTTCGGATGTAGAAATAGAGCAATTGGTCGTATTGAAAAAAAATTTAATTTTCTCTCTCTCTCTTTGTGGTTGCGTGCAAAAACCCGGGAATATCTTAATATAAATTTTTTATAAACCTTCATTTTATAGTAAAATTGTCAATTACTCCTCCATGTAAAGTAACCGAACTGGCTCTGGACTAATGGGAACAGAGCGGGCCAGCCAATAGCGAAGCGAGTTCTGATAGCACTCCGGCGTTCAGGTCTCCTTCAGGTCGTTGGGATGAGTTTCGGAGCAAATAGTCCTGTCGGACTCTAATCTCCTATCCTGGAATGTAGATCACTGTAACGAGTTATACCATTGCCCATTTTAAAAAGGAATTAAATTAAAAAGGAGCTTAAATTTAGAAAAACATTATGAAAAAGAAATTTTAAATAAAATAATTAAAATTATAAAAAGCAAAAGCTCTTTTAAGAGCTCAAAAAAACAGAATTGAAGAAGTTTGAAAGTGGGCGAAGTTAAATTGGCCAATCCGGGTGCAGAAAAGAACCGTCGATCAGAAAGTGCGGGAAAATTAACATAAAAAGAAGTCAAATCAGGAAAGTGTGAAAGGGAGGTCTCTTTCACCAAAGTCACACCCTCTCCTAAAGGATCTTAAAAGTTACTCCCTGATTGGTCCACACAAAGTCACCCTAATGTGCTCAAATAGCCACGCTTTCTGAGCAATTTTCAGTAGAAGGGAGAATTTCGACGATGCAAGTTCCCTGCATCATTCACTTTTCTTATTCCCAACCTCAAATCAAGTCAACCGCGCTGTGTCCCGGCTTGCCGGACAAGTTTGCGGCTGACATAGAAGCAATCATGAAACTAAAAACAAACACAGCATACACATACACTATTAAAACAAAGTTTATTACACCACTGTTTACACCTAAATTTTCATATTTTTCACATTAATTTTAACCATTTCTAATGTAAATTTTTTCTTAACAAAGCTAACATAATTCTAATTTTTTAATATCATTAAATGCAGCAGAGGGATAAGGTAAAACTGAACCCAAACAACCCCCATATTTGCAATGACAGTAGTTTGAGGTTCCCTGCGGTTATAGGTACTCCGAAATCTATTCAACTTATATCGGAAGCAGATAGAAGTCTTAAGGATTCATGCCAAGTGAAAAGGGAGGGTGTTCCATGATTTCCCACTGCCACCGTCGAAATAGGATAGTGACATTTTTGCTACATGACAACGAACGTTGTCACAATAGGGCGTCAATAGGGCAACGCAAACGCATTTGCGCTGCATGTGCGGAAGCAGATGGTGCTGTAGAAATCGACAACAGTATTCTGCTTTGATAGTTTATCCTTCAAGCGCAGCATGCATAAGAATCGCACCTTCCCAATCGTGTCCATATCGCATAACCCCCGACTTGCTCCTTAGAAATTTTGCGGATGGCGGGTGGGTCTTCTCCCCAAAAGGGTTTTTGGGGGGTTTAATATTATTCCCCCTATGAAAAAAATAATGGCTCACAAGCATAGGTAGATGAAAAAAAGGGTTAAAAAAAGGGGAAAAACCAGCTTCTTCAAATAGTTAAAATTTTGGAATTATCCTCCATCCTGCGACCGATCACTCGCGTTTGTTCGTAATACTTCATAGTGATCTTGGTTATTTTGAAAGGTAGAGTGCCCAGAATATTGTGTAGCGTGCCATTGATACGCCATCCCTGAACAAATCGTTTTTTGCACTCCACACACCGACAATAGCGCCACCTCACCACTCCTACATCCTATTTCTGCATGATCATTGTTCTGCGAGTTTCTAGATTAAGTTTCCCCAACTTAATTTACAGCCTTAGTATAATCTATGTGACTAGTACAATATACGGAACGTATATGCCGTGTTATGGAGGAAGGGTCAAATGATATTTTAATTCCTTGGAAATATTTTTAAAAACATGCCGTTTACTTCATTTTTACTATCTTATATCTGATGTGGATGTTATATACACAAATATGTACATACTTGTATATATATATATATAAAGAGAGAGAGAGAGAGAGTGCGTGTCCTCTGAAACTCAACGTCAAGCGGGGATGGGTCATATCAGTTCTTGCGAAAATAAAAAAATTCCATATCATTCGGTTAAGTGAGAACAAGCATATTTTTAAAATTGTGGAAAATTGTGACTACCTCCGTCACATACTTCATTAGATACTGTGTATGTATACCTGTGTATAACTTAACTTAACTCAGTGGCGCAACAGCCCCTGAGAGCCAAGGCCTACTGTGCCCATATCAGTATACGTGACCTTGGTCCCTGAAGTGCATGAGCAGATGTTCCGGTCAGGTGGTCAGTCTGACGTGAAACTCCAGTGTTAAATTCCCAAGCAAACTTGGTACTCATTTTATCGATCTACTAAATCAGGGATACTCAACCTTTTTTTCTGCTAGGCCGCATACATATATCAGCTATTTCACGCGGGCCGCAACATGGAGATAAATGGGGGAGTTGGGGGGAGAAATGCTTTAAGACCACCACGATAACATTGGAAATTTAAAATGTGGAAAATTGATCAAAATATTATAACTCCTGTTGAACTTTTTTTAATTATATATTTTTTTATATTTTTATTTTTGCCACTAACACTAAATTAGAAGCATTTAAGAAACACTCCTCCACAATTTTTGCATCAGTAAACGGTTTCACATGATTACTAATAATGTAACAAACTTCATAGGATATTTGTCTTTGTTACCTCTGTGATATTACCACTGACAAAACACTTTGTTGCTGTTGTAAAGATTATTCAAGAAAGCCTATTTATCACCTCTTGAAAGAGATCTTTGAGGAAAAGTGTCATTGAAGATTCCTATATGTTGGTATATTTTTAATACAGCACACTTTAGTGACAAATCAAACAGTTACCGATCCATGTTTGTTTTTCACTACAAAATAGTCACCCCCACACACACACTCGTTTTGAATAGATTTATTTTTTCGAATATTTTTTGCTTGCGAGATACGAAAGACAGTTAAAAATTAGTTCCACCCATAAAATGGTCGCTACTCCACGCCGTCTGTTATCACTAACCGCAATCATTCCAAATAGAAAAAGAATATCAATTCGTACTTGTACGACACTGACAGCAAAAAGCAAAATTGTGATGTATTTGATTTCTTGGCAAAGAATTTCCCTCCAAATTTTAATACAATGTTCTTAAAACAGTAAATTTCTCAGAGAGCAATGGGTCATGAGCGGGCCACTTAAAAATCCTCAGTGGACCGCAGGTTGAGTATCGCTGTACTAAAGAAATGAAAGGCTGAGTCGAGCTTGCCCAGAACCTCGAACCTGTGGTGTGGAAGCAAGATAAACTACCACTCAGCCAGTAGGCTTCATACCTATGTATACATTTTACAATTTTACAGTGATTTTTTCCACTAACGGCATCTTGCATAGCCGTGCTATTACTATCAGTCATAAATCGAGCAAAAAACTTTGTTGGTTTAGTTAAAATCAACTCTATTTGAGAAAATAACGAGGCACATAATTTAAAAAGAAAAATATTGTATATGACTCTAGGCAAGTTATTCAAAAGATAACCCATTAAGTTAAGATTCCAAAGTGGTACACACACACACACACAACACTTACTACTTTTGTGTTCGTAACAATTATTACCAACTTTTTTTTTACAAAACGACTTCATTTAAAAAAAAAATTTTTTTTTAATGTGTAACTCTTTTAAACTAAACAATAAATTTAAAAATAAAATGGAAAACGTGAAATGAATGAAAGAGGGGGGAGGGACAATGCGCGCGCGCTAATAAAATTATACCAATTAAGAGTCTGGAAGGTCTTTAGACATTCCTAGACAATTTAGATTTTCTACTTAATTAATGGAATTTAAAAAAAAAATTTAAAACAAGGATTTATTCGTCACTGGATTTAACAGCTCATATTTTTTTATCAAGAAATTAATAATAATTGTCTACCAACGAGCACTTATTAATAGAATGTTTTATTCTCAGTAACTTGAAAAAGTTGGATATTTTAAAAGTTAGCTTTTAAAGTATCTATAAATTAAAAAAGTTTAAAATGTAAAATTTAAAAGCTTGTAATTCTAAGTTTTTGAATTTTTTTTTGCTGGAAATTTATATCGAAAAGTTAAACTCTCTCTATTAAAAAAAAAAAGGTGTTTCGCGATTCTATAATAAAATTTATTATGAGATCCAAAATTATGACAATATTTCGCCAAGTTTCTATTGAAACGCCATTATAATGTAAGGAACGGGGATGCTTGCCGATATTACAATTTTTATCAGAAATTAAATACAACAGATAGTAATATTAACATATTAAACCTCCAGATATATGTTATGTACAACTATTCTCTAAGACGAAACAATAATTACACAAAAAGACAAAACATTGATTACATATGTAAATTAACATAGTATATGCAAATTACAGTTTTGCAATTTGAGAAATGTGTAAACAGTTCAGTAATTTCCACCGTTAATGTCCCTCCTTTCCCTAGAAATTTTAAAATGATCATCCAATTTTTTTAATACAAATGTATCAGTTTTTAGCAAAATGGAATATGTTTTTGTTGAAAAGGCTAACACAGCACATTTAAATAGTTGAAAATTTGGTTTTATTGGTTTTGTTATTTTTTTTGTGGGTTCTTTTCTTAAAATTCATGTATCGGAGAAAATTATGATTTTGCTATATCAACAATTTCCTACTTTCCTGAGCTTGAACAGCACCGATAACAAATTTTCCAATAAGGCTAAGAACAAAACGTATGCCCCCCCTCCATCTTTTTATTTCTTTGAACCAAATCTCCAGACACTAAATCCAAAAAAAAAAAATCACACGTGCAGTTTTCAGAACACCTGAAGTGAAAAGAAAAGGAGATATACTTTTCTGCAAAAATGAAAGAAGAATTCGGTAATGTTGCCATTCGGGGAAGACGAAAAAGAAGGAATTTTTCTAAGTAGATTGTGACCACCAGGGGGCGCGGAAGAAAACTCGAGAGGAAACCTTTTTCGTTGGTAAGACTCGGACAGCGGAAGATGAAGGGGAAAAAAGAGAAAAATAAAAGGAAAAATACTTTAGGGAAAAAGAAAAAACTGGCTGCTTTTGCAAGACGACGAATTCTTGCTGGAAAGATGGGAGACTCTTCTTTCGAGATAGAAGAAGCACGGAACTCGAAGAGAGAGCGAAAAAAGAAAAATCAGGAAAAGGCCCTCACCAAAATATCCGTTACAAAAACACAATCCCAAGTAGTGTTAACAAGGTAAAAATTACAAAAAAAAAAAAAAAAAAAGCTAAATTATTCAGAAAAGAGAGCATTTTGCAAAACTTGAACTGAAAGCTTTTCTGATTCTTGTAGTGATGTTATTCTATGATACGTGCGTACCAGTGGCGCACACAAGGGGGGAGGGTCCTGGGTGTCCGGACCCCCCCAAAGCCCTTGATTTTTTTCCGATTGGTTATAATTCTAAGTATATAATACGTAAAATTTAATTAAATATTTGTTATTAATGATTAATTTTATTAATTAATGCTAATTATTTATTCAATAATTAGTTTTTACTGTGTTTTGTTCCTGAAAATCGACAAGATCAAAAATAGCATGATACAAGAATGGTGAACTTTCAACCCCCCCTGAAAAATTCCTGTGTGCGCTACTGGTGCGTACTATATATAAGGTTGTACAATCTCTTTTTTTTTCCAAAGGAAATTCTCGGAAGACATTAATAATACAAGCTAACTATGCTCTGAAATAGATAAAGTAAAAAATTCAGAGAGTGAGAATGATATTGTACTATACTTTTAAAGAAGGTGGCAACAAGAAAAAATGAGAACGAAATTTTAAAACTGAAGGAGATTCGAAAAGGAACGAGTGTTCTTGGAACTGATTTCTAATTTTTAAACAGTGAAAATCGTACTTTGTGTGATGATTAATGGTTGATTGAACAATCAAAATAACGTTAACCTCCCTGAATTATTTGCATAGAATGTACTAGATATTACAGTATACATCAGGGATGGCAAACCAATGGCACGCGTGCCATTGGTTGGTTCCAAAATATAGCACGTGATGCAATATTTTGGACATGCCACAGATCGAAACGGTAATTCAAAATAACAAAGGTTCACTCTGAAGTATTATGAACAAACGGTCGCGGGGTGACGGGGAGCACATTCATTTGTTATTGCCTTGCATTAGTTACGTCGCGCAGTGGGCAGTTTACCCTATGTAGCGCTCGGAAAGTCCAAAAATGAAATTGCGTGAAATAAAAAATAACCACTATTTATGGTCCTCATAGGTTACCTAGCCATGTGGTAAACAGTTTTCGTCAGTACGCAAATGGAAATATTCTACAATCGGTGGCTTAGATCGGGTTTCTTTTCGCTCAAGAAACACTTGCGAGCGTCATTTTCTAGTAAGAAGTTCAATCGTTTCGTCTGAAGAAGATTTTGCAGATTTAAGCTTTTTAAATACATGCCATGGATAAGTAATTTCTTGATTTGACTTTCAAATTAGGTTCAAGTTTGATTAAAAATTGTAAAAACATAACATTTATCACAGCATGTAAGTCCTACTAACATATGTCAATTTTTTGTGTTTATTGGATTAGAACTTTTGGGATTGACACGGATTGTGTGATCACAGTAACAATTAAGTCACATAGAGTAGATATAGACATTTAATTTAATTCCAAATTTAACTGCTACTACCTGCTACTCCCAAAGTTATGATTTTTTTTCAGAGCCGATGGTATTACTTGGCGTGCCTTATTCAATGTATGGAAGGAAGAGCAAGATACTAGCGCAAAACTTATGTTGTTTTGAGTTTAGTTAGGACTATAACGGACTTCGATAAATATGAGGAACAGCAGCAATTACAATTTTGAAAAATTGTTAAAATTTCTCCTTGCTTGTAGGGGAAAAATGGATAAGGTGCCATAGAAATTTGAAAAGTTCTTCTCCAAGTCGAATGATGCGTGGTTGTCGGGGGAGTAAGATTTATATTATATTTTATTATTTTTAAAGAAAATATATATTTAATGTTTGAGTGTGGTATTTTATATTTATTTAAGCTTATAATAATTATTTTTTCAGAATTATAAACTTTAAAATGGTTTTTCTCAGTTTGTGTGTTTTCGCATTTTTCCACAATTATTTACGAATCACTTCCATTTTTTCCCCTGTATCTTATATGTAATGCATGTAACAAAATTAGGGATTCATTTTACTGTAAATTGAATACTTTTTTGTTAAAAAAAATTAAATGTGCGAAATATTAGGCTTTTGGTTAAATTTTAGCATATATATATATATCAACATTTTATCATTTTTTCCCTCCAAACTAATTAAGGTATTGTAAATCGATCCTAAAGGTGTTTAAAACATCCTCGGAAATATTACAAAAAATTTTATGTCAAAAATTAATTAACACAAAAAGTAGTTTATCGAATTTTAAAAAATTTCAAATTTCTTAAAAAGGTGAAATAATTGTATAAAAATATGTGAATAATTTTTTGAAAATACATCTCATGAAATGAAAATTAATTCTTGAATAAAAATTACATGAAATGCTAAAATGTGCCGATTTTTAAAATACACTAATCCTTATGTAATAAAATGCTTTGAAAGGGTGCCGAGTCCTTTTTTAATTCACCTACTATTATCCTCCACGTATAAATTATTGTATCCTTAGATCATTGTTCAAAAACTAGTTCCACTTAGCAATAATTTATTCTTGATCAAATTTAAACTGGACATAAATTAGTTAAGACCCTATTAACCTTATTTGTTAGTAAAAGACAGAAAAGAGAATACCCAATTTACATTAATTACTATGATTTTAGATCATTATGAAGACTCTAAAGCCATAAAATAATTTCCGTGCGCCAGATTGGAAAAACTGCCCACTGTGCTTCGCAGACTTCAATTGCTAATGATGCAAAGTTTGTCTACGCATATCATAGTCGCAATTTTATTGATACAATTGTATTTTAAAATTTATTTGTGTTATATTTTCGATTTTATGTGTTATATTTCCATAATCAATTCTTCAATCAAGGAATTTTCAAAAAGATTTTCTCAGTTTCATAAATTCTCGGAAACGCTCAAGTTTATTTTGTACCTTGATGTGATTTCACTTGATAATCTGAATTTGCCCCAATTCGATTCGCTGGAAATTGAAGAATTTGAACTGCAACTGATTAATTTCCGGTCTTTAATTCAATATGGATTCAGAAATTTAATGAAACATGGATAAGGTTGGGAGTTGATTGAAACAGAAAGATTAACAAGAAATTTAAGAAAAAATGCCATAATGAAATTTTTGAAACCTGTAATTAGATTCTAGTCACATTTAACTGTTTCCAGAAGCTGGCTCATGCTATTTTAATCCTATTTTCATCTACTATGCCTGTGAGTCATTATTTTTAGAGATAAATAATATAAATACTCGCTTAGAAACCGCTTTGGCAGAAGACTCCAATTCAGCATGCATTCTGTGGTAAAAATAACACCTTACAATCCTAATATAAGTTGTCATTTAATACGCAAAAACAGAAGTCCTACTAATATTAGTTTAATTTGAATTACACGCATAACTTAAGCATTTACTACTATACAATGTAAAATGTTTATTTTTTCGTAGTAAACAGTTTCGAGTTGTTACTATTTAATTTTAATATTTTCCCAATAATCACAAGTCAAAATTATTTTTCGGCATGTCTATACCTCATCAAATGTTTCTTAAGAGAAAACGACACGTTACTCCATAAAGATTACTTTGAGCCACGGCCAAGAGACAAAACGATATTTTAGCTAGCATTCCACGCTCGTAACTTTCATATCATGCCATCGTGAGAACTTTTAATGACCGACAACGTATTCCCAACGTTTGATTCCCCAAAACTAATGTATATTTTACCTAAATTATATGACTCTTACCCATAGATTTTGAAAGACTTTTCGTTGTTGACAGAAGAGTATGTTTTTGTGATTTTCACATATTTCGTGATGCGATAAAAAAATATAAGAAGCTGCCTTAAAGATGAAATACAGGAAAAATGACAAATCACAGAATTCACTTATAACCTTGAGCGTGACAGAAGAAATAAAAGAAATGTCCAAAAGTTCTCTGTTCATTTTTATCCTTCCCCCTTTCAACCATCAAGAAAAAGTAGAAAAAAAAAATAGCAAGAGAATCAGGACATTTAATAAATAATAGCTAAATGAGAGAGATAAATTAAATCGAAAAGTACTGGTAGATAAAAATACTATCTCTTTCACGACAATTCTAAAGATAGTTTGAAAATCGCTCTCGTGGGATAAATAAGAGGTTTATGTTACATTTCTTTGAGGAAACACTAAATTAAAAATACGAACATGATGATACAAAAATGCTCTAATATCAACATACAGAATTCAGAATTCTTTAATCAATAAAGAACGCGTTAGTTTTTAATACATTTTCCCCTCTGGAAATAAATATCACCTTTACAGGTTAAGCGATTTAATGAATATTTTTATTGAAATGAATGAATTATGTTTCTTCGCAAGTGTGATATTGTTTTACTGAATATTTATATTAATCTCTATACATTAAAGCATGATAAATAAAGCATTCCGTAAGGAAATATACGATTCCCCTTTTTCTAACATTTTTTTTCTTTGTTTTGTCTATTATTTATTCATTCGTCACTTCATTCAGTAGGCAAACGAAACATTCGGCTAGCAACTTGTGATATTTTGATTCTTTCGAATGTTAAATATCAGGAGATTATAAAAAATAAACGGAAATTTTACTACATATTTATGCATCATTGATATGGCTAATCGAATCCTTAGAGAAGAGTATTTTCTCTACGCAGTATTTTCTCTACGCATTTTTGTTTGAATCTTTAGAACATTTTTGTTCGAGTACAGGGTGTTCCAAAAATAGCACCTAAACTCTGTACAGCCAAATTCCTCGTTGTGAGTACATAAAAAATGTCCAAAGAACTGTCTCTATAGGATCCATAGTTTAGGAGAAAAGTACAATAAATGATGAGGTTCTGACACATTTCTGTGCTTCTGTACGTGATTGTTTGGATATGGCACACCCCGTCCACTAGATCGAATGTGAGAATCCGGTTCTGTGACCGCCGCGGTCACCAGATATCCCACCATTGGATTTTTTTATAAATGGGGCAATTTCAAGAAATTGGCGTTTCGAGACATAGTGACTTCACAAACGAACTCAGTTGTACATACATATGCATGCTACTTGTACTTCTATGGATACATCTGCCTTTTTATATATTTTAAGAGGCCGTGGGTAATCCTAGTTGGATTTCAAAACACATCCGGACTCCCAGATCCGGAAGGCCTGGGTTCGATACCTGATATTATGCCACAAATACCCGAGGTACGCATGGGTACGTGTGGCCCCGCCCGTGGGGACTCCCTTTCTACATTATCTACGCGACCTGTTTCTGGGGAAGAGGCAGAAGGATAAATTCAAATCATTCACATTTTTTAGAATATGTTTATTAAGATTCTGGTAGTTTAAACACAATACACAACAATACACTGTGACATAGCCATCCTGCGATAGCTATGTTTTTGTTCGGATCACGTAAGCTAGAGGTGTAGGATTATCTAAAAGAGATGAGACATTTTGTAATTCTTAAACACAACTTTTATTAGAATAGCAAGTGTAATTCTAAATAACAACTTTCTTTAAGTGAGAATATAAGCCACAAATTAAACTGAATATTCAAGTCAGATCGCACAACTAGATCCCTTATCTTGAGTATATTTTAATTATCTGCCTAATCTAACTTCTATAAAATATTACCTTTTATTAGGTAACCTCACCTTGGTTGAAGACTCTCCTATTCTGCTACTTGTAGATAAGATGCCTCAGGCCTATTAATCTCTTATAATTAATATTTTTAATGAAGATGGGCGTATCTTCTTCCTTGGTTGTAGGTCGTCTAACACTTGTTCGAACTGTTCTGCACTAAGTTATCCTCTAAGATTGCCGTTCAATCTCTAGAAGCCCTCTATCCTTTAAGAAATATCTTGTTGCATTTCGCCCTGTTCTCTTCTTGGTATTGGGTTGAAAAGTTTGCCATAATCATTAAGCCGTCCAAAGAACGTAGGAGTTATGTTAGAAGAACACTTGAGGGAACATCACAACACAACAATAATAATCTAAGTAGGCTGATCTAGAATGAGAAGACGCGCAACACGTATTACCTAATAATCGCGTAATTGACCACTTAATCTAACTCTTTATATATTAAATGCTATCTCACTAGTAATTGCACTAAATAGCTTACCGCTATATCCTAGGTAAACAACTATCTTCAGAAACACTTCTGACGTGGCTTTAATCCGACTATGATCTTTTTGACCTCGAATCCACCTTTGGGTTGACTGTACTGGAACGGCTAGACTAATTCTCGGACTTCTAAACTTTATCTCAATTCACTTCTACACATAGACATAGACCTCACATAGCCACCCCATGAACGCTAAACTTTCACTATACATATGATTCCTAATTTGCATAACCACATTCTTCTTCTTGTGTTGGTTGGAAATAATTGCCATTCCGGCCCCAAAGAACCCAAGAGGACTGTTATATGAAAACGCGATGAAAGCTCCGTCACATACGTGCTCGTTAAATCAGTGGGTCCGAAAGTCTTGTGGGCTGTATCACAAGTGCAGGGGACTGGAGAATGTTCCTTTAAACTGGGTTACATGCTACAAGTTATGAGGTGGAGATTGGTGTCGCCATCTATCGTCCTTCGGAGATTTCATGAAGGCTTAATTCGTATTGTCCTGTATGGTGCTCAAGGCCAAGGTCAACGACAGGCGTACTTCTAGCCCCTTGTCACGATGAATTTCATGGGCCTCGATCTGACTACGTCAGACAGGTGGCATTCGAAACATCATCAACAACAATACATTTTAAAATACTGCTGTTTATATTTTCAATGCGGTGTTTTTTCCTTGCACCGGCTGTGACGTCATTCTTTGTTTTTTGTATTTTTCTCAAAAACTATAGATCGTACAGGTATAGTTCTTTTGAGGCATTTGTTATATACTTCAATCGAGGAATCTATTTGTGCAAAGATTGGGCGGTAGTTTTGGGACATTCTGTCTGGAACATTTCACTCTTTGTTTCAAATATTTTAATATCAACAAGTTTCTTTTAGCGCAGTGTAAGTAAAAAATTCAGGACTGGTTGAAAAATTGCACAATTATTCACTCAGCCTCAGCGAGTTCCCATACTCTTGTAAAACTAGGAATTCGAGCTTATACAGATTTAAAGTGTATTTGTCCCTCTACACTGGGGAGTCTTTATTGGGACCAAAATTCGAAACCACTACTCCATAGAAATAAAGCAGGCTGTGATAGCGTCTTCAAGGATTCTCTCAAAAATATCATAATACTGTGAAGTTTTAATTCCTTAGCTACTATTTATAGGAATCAATTATCTAACAGTATTGTACAATGAAAAATGGCAACAATGAAATATGTAAAGTGCATGTTGTCTCTCTTTTCTTAACGTTAGAGGAATACGACACGAAAGTTAATTATATTTTTTATTTTGATATAACTACAGTGAATTTGATTACATTAATCAAGCTAAATTAGAAAGTATACGAAAGTCACAAATAAGTTCATACAGTATCTAAAGTTAATGTATGAAAAAATAATTGAGATAATGGCTGATTCATCACACTTCTCTTTTAAAACTTTATTTTCACAGGTATGTATTTTCAAATAATTCTCTTTTTTAATTTAGTGTGTTTTACTTTAATAGTGGTTTTTAATTTAAACTTAAATTGATTTTAAATGTGCTGTAGTCGTATTCTAAAATTCATTCTGTATTTAATTTTAAATTAATTTGGCTCTTGAAAAGAAAAAAAAACATTTTGATTAAACTTTTGTTTTGTTTCATCTCTTGAATGAAAATATTCTACCCAGAATTATTTGTGACTCGCATAAATTAATTCACAAAATAAAATAAAGTAGCTGAATCAAAATAATTTTTAAATATAGACCAAAAGTAATTTTTAAAAATGCATAAATACCTAGATAATTTTACTCTTAATTATTTGTAAAACAAACCGCGGCGAAAATAATATCCAAACTAAAAAATGAAATGTAATCGTAAAATGCATTGGCAAATTAAATTATGGATTTTTTTTCTACGCTCTTATGATATCTATTTATTTTAGATTACAAATTTCACGATAAATTATTTATAAGAATTTAGTAAATGCACAGAATGATTATAAATAATATCCCACTTTCTGAAGGTTGTAAAAAGAACTAAATCAAAACAACCTGTAATTTAACCTGAATATTCCTAAAAAATGAGAATCTGGTGAACGAAAAAAAATAGTTCGAAATCTTTTCAATAGATGACGCTGTATTCATACATGACCTCGGCTTCCATTTGATTCCTTCTATAGGCTAAGTTTACGTGACGTCATAGTCCCATGATAACTACAATGACGTGTTTCCAACCAACCAGAGTTCATGCACTTCACTGTTGCCAACTTTTGCTTTTTACAGAAACTTTCTTTTAAAAAGTACTATTTGTCAAGAATAATAACGCCCAAAGGCAAACAAATTGTGCATGATTTTAAAGTAAACTTATGATATAAGAATTGTTTTCTTTTTAAATTTTGAAAAACTTTTTGAAGAATCTTAAAACTTGAACTTCTTTACCAATTTATCAAATTTCAAGTACGAGTAGAATAACAAGTACAAGTCTAACATCAGTTTTGAATTCAATGGGGAATACGCGATTGCATTTATCACATTACTCTCATGAATTTAGCCCAGTGTTTTTCAAACTTTCAATATTTGCGACCCAATACTCAATCATTAATTTCATCGCCCCCCAAACACATAAAAATAAATTGAATTCAATAATATATACACTTTGACACTAAAGCTACAAATACGACTTTTTGTTAAGTGCCATTGGCGTATATAAACGTCACGTCCAGACAAAGCCTTATATTCCCCGAACGTATATGTACGTCTTTTCAAAGTAGGATATTTTCTGTGTACTGCTATTCATAAAATTATTGGATTGGCTTTGGAATGCAATAAAAGGACCTTGACAGTGTTTACGAAGGATTTTTTTTTGCAGATGATTTCCTTATTTACTCCTATTTTTCCTACCGCCCCCCAATACATTACATACTCTCGCCTAACTGGAAAACGGTGGCATTAGGGAGCCAATTGCGTATTTTTAATCGCCATTTAAGCGATTAATTATAAACTGTACACATTATCGGGATAAGTGTTAATTTTTGACTAGTATTACTATATATATGACAAGCCCATGTGGTAAATGGTAATTATTAAACTTGCTCTTAACTTAGTATTGTTAAATTAATAATAAAATACATTGTGCAGTACTGATACATTTATAAGTGTATTATATCAGTGCAAATGTTAATTTTATATTTTATTATATCAGAATGTATTTTGTTTGTTTACTTTCTCTAAACTAATAATTTTTTAAATAATCTTTTATTTTCGATTTTTCAATATGCTCGTGCCCCCCTTGTAGAATTATCACGCCCCCTTAGGGGCCTCACAGTTTGAGAAACTCTTATTTTGCCCATTGCGTGAGATCCAGGTTAAATTAACTGTACTGTTCAATATATATGAGATTTATGATTTTTTACCGAAATATTCAACGATCGAAAAAATGATTTGCAAGTCATTCAGCTGTTATGATACTCAATTCACCTACATCGACAAGGGCGTTTGTTCCACATCGAATATAAAAAAAGAATTTGTTCTCTTAATTGTCTCTATTTCAAAACCATGTAAAAAGCAATTTCTAATTTTTTCTGTATTTCGTCAAAAAAAAAAGTTTAATATGCTGCCCATTGTTTTAACAGAAAAGAAAACGGATATGCTCCACAG
This sequence comes from Trichonephila inaurata madagascariensis, assembly GCA_019973955.1. Taxonomy (NCBI): domain Eukaryota; kingdom Metazoa; phylum Arthropoda; class Arachnida; order Araneae; family Nephilidae; genus Trichonephila; species Trichonephila inaurata. Next base: position 67,686 of record BMAV01005451.1, read on the forward strand.
CAGCTTGAAGTGTATAAATGATGATGTGAATGTGGGACATAATGTATGTCTTCAATTTCGCTATGTTAGTAATCGGACCTTATGTGCAATACTTTTCAGGTACACTCAAAGCCAAAAATCTCAAGGATTTAAGTCAGGGGATCGTGGTGGACAGAACGGCTGATCTCCCAAATGAATGTTCAGTAGCTGCTCCACTCATTTTACAACGTGAGGAGAAACGCCATCTTGGTTAAAAATTGTGCCACCCACATATGCACGATGTTGAAAAGCTAGAAAAAGATCTGTTAGCGCAAAAGAAGATTCATACCGTTCGTCATTTACGGCACAGGTAACAGGATCAGCAGGTTTTCTCTCCTCGAGAAAGAATCTTTCAGCGAAAAACGCAGCCGCAATTCCACACCACACAGAGACCTTTGAAGAATGACGAGACAGAGGAACATTTACAAACAGGTTAGAAGTTTCGTCCATATTTTCAACTGTGAGCATTGAAATGAGAATGGGCATTGTTTGTCCACAAAATGCAACATCCACTTCCATGTGTGAGCAAGAAAAAATAGGACGAATGTTACTCATATTCTTAGATTATTTGGAAGTAACTCCGGAACGTACGTAATTTTAAGTGGATAGCATTGAAGAAGTGTAAAGTTTCATAAACAGGTATGTCTAAAATTCGGACAATTCCTAATCAGTAGAGTACGAAGACTTTTTTTGGGGGAGGTGCAGGGTTTCATACTTTAACAAACACGTACACAGAAAGTGCCAATGTGTAATTTTTATGCTAAAAATTAAAAATCTGTTCGTCACCTAGGGCAGGGATGGCGAACCAATGGCACGTGACACAATATTTTGGGCATGCCACCAACCAAAAAGATTTGCATTTTAGTTCAAAATCACAAAGTTCACAACGAAGTATTACGAACAAACGCGAGGGATCGGTCGCAGTGCGCGAGGTGGCGGGGAGGACACTCATTTGTTACTGTCTTACAATCCGCGAACATAAGTTATTTGTCACATAATTTGAAACAACAGAAGTCACACCAATGTTACCTTAATTTGAATGACACGTATAACTAAAACATTTACAACAATGCAGTACAAAATGTATTTTTACGTAGTAAATAAAGAGTTTTGAGTTGTTAGTATTTAGTTTTATTACTTTCCCTATAATCTTGAGTCAAAATTATTTGGCGGCACGTCTATACAGAAAAATGGCACGTTGGTCAATAAGGTTCCTCCCCATTACAGAGGTTGATCCTTTGTCCCCACCCCCTTCTGTACATCACTGATTCCAGTACACTGCACGTTCCCATGTCACTGTTCGCCGCTTCTTGTAATGCTTCTGACACTTCTACTGATGTCCGATTCAACTGTTTTCCTTCATCTGCTAGATTTTAAATCAAATTTGCTGGTCTATCCAAATTTATAAATCCTTTTCTGCGTTTTTCTTTTTTGCAAAAATTTGGCCATAACCTTTTTTTATACTCATTTATGCCCGGAACTTTTTCAGTGTGACTGGCATACAATTTAAGTTCTTGTACAACAGTTTCACGAGTAAACTCTAATACTTCATTGACAAAAGCATGACAAACATCTCAAATGTAGAATATTGGTATTTGTATGTATTTCATGTTTTTATTAAGTAGTATGGAATGATACGTATGTTACCTTTTAATAGGCATAAAATGTCTAGTGCACCGCCATCTGTTGCTAAAAATTTGAACTGTTTTCCTTTGACGTAGAAATTCGAATTGCTTCACCTATGTTCAGGTCTAAGTACAAGACAAATATTAATCCAAAAAATTGTTAATTTAAGGCTTAACGAAAAGGAAAACAATAGATGCACATAGTAAGTTAAGAATATTAAATATTAGATTTTAAATTAAATATTTTACAAAAAAAATAAATGTTAAAAACAATCGTTTATTCATCGCTTGACTAGAAAGAATAATTCATGTAATAGAAAATCATCGTCAACTCAAAATAGTTGCCCAATGAATTAATTGTTATCGAAATATTTCGTTTCTGGAGAATTTCAAAAGAATTCTAAAATCCTTATTTTAGATATTTTAAATTCTTTAAAAGTTTATATTTCTCTTTGAAAAAAAATGTATAAAAAATAACTTATAAAATTATCGTCTGATAACTTATTTAAATGAAATATCGTTTATATATATATATTCAGAAATAATTCTAATAAAAATACAATAACTTTTCTACTATTTCACTTTTAAAAAAAATTGTGCTTTTAGAATCAATTATTAGAACTTGAAAATGAAAATTAAATAAATATAATGTGATTAACTCTGAAATTAAAAAGTAATGTGCAATTTACTTACTTGTATTAACCCATTAAAATTTTTTGGAATATGTGTATTGTCTATTCGCCATTCAAAAAATACTTTTGTTTTATCCATACATAAAGTCTAACTATATTTAGAAACATCAAACTTTCAATTTTTTTTAAAATTCTGATTAAAAATACATTTTGTAATTAAAAATAACTTTCTTTAAGAATTAATTTAACATTAAATTACTTTAATATGCTGATAAATTTCTCCTTCGCTGTTTTAAAGATCGATTTTGTCTGTATTTAGATAGGAACGAGAACTGGGTTATTTATAATTATGTTTGTGTTTTTATTTTTTGTTTCGAAATGCATTTATTCATGCATAAAATCCTTAATAATTATTTACATTAAGAGTTTATAGATTCATTACGTTAAATAACTTGGCTTATATATTTAATTTCATTTAAAATTATACTAAGTGTTTACTTTAGTCATTTTTTTCGTTGATACTTTATTTACTCAAATGTTTCAAGTTTTCTGTATTTTAAGTAGTTTTGTCTGCTTCAATGAATGAAGATTTATTATCTGATCTTACATTAACTGTGTTTATAATAGACTATTTTGTTGTGTTTCTAAAATAGTTTTACCTGCAATATTTTGTATCTGTTAATAATTTATCATTCTTCTACTATATATTGAGCATTATTCCACTGTTTTTTAATGAATAATCTTTAAAAAAAGCATCTTCGCTTACATTTTCTATATTTAATTTATATTTAAATCTAGTTTTATTTATAACTTATTTCTTGGTTTTATTTGTGATCGAGAGCTTCTGTACTTGTATTTATTTATGCTTTAAAATTAGTTTTTAGCCTTAAATTTTGTGTGTCCAATAGCGTACACAAGAGGGAGTGGGATCGAACTCCCCATAAACCAACAGATTTTTAATGTTCCCCATATTCTCCTTCGGTACTGTGCGCGCGTGTGTGTATCTGTGTGTGTTTAAGAATACACCCCCAAAAATGAGCTCTGTATACGCCACTGTATTTTCATTTTTGTATGCCTATTTACGACAAAATATTGATTATTTCAAAATAAATACATTGAAATACGTTTAACGCGAAAACGCTTAAGACGAAATATTTGTTTACACGAAATAATACAATGGTCCCGATAAACTACTATTATCATTAAGGCGACCAACCGTCCTCCTTTTATAGGTTCTGTCCTTCCTCGAAAAGTATCCTTCTACTTGTCCTCCTTTTCAATATTTTAAAACTGATCTGTTAATCTCTTTTCAGAGATGAGAACCAAACATGTTTCCATTATGTCGAAGAATGGTCTGAAACAAATATCACAGAAAATAATAGTTTTCAATGGTGTTTTGTGACTTCATCCCAAGAGTAAATTGAGCAGATGTAAAAAATTGTTTAGAGAAACAGAGTTTTTATCGAAAGAAATGCCTGATATTAAACTCGATGACAATAGTTTATTTGAAGAAATTAGAAGACTGAAATGCATATTTAAATTATAATAAATTGGAACAATTGGAAACCCAGCATGCTGACATTGATAAAAGATGGGTCGAAGTACTTAACTATTTCAAAAATGAACACTTTATATGTAATAATTTAGTTATTGTTGTTGGATTTACGTTGTGCTGGCCTGGTACTAATGCAGAAGTTAAAAGAATTTTTTCAGTTGGACAATTGAGAAAGCTGAAAAATATTATTGATGCAGATTAGGACAACGAAAATGAAATGAATAATGCAGCGCCTGTTCCCACATCATCCGAAATGAGGGGCATCATGAAAAGTATGCGCAGTTATTTAAACGAAGATTAAATGATGAGATGAATAACAAAATGAGAATAATATCGAACAACTTGATGCTAAAAAAGGCAATGCGAAGAAAAATATCAGATTATTTTCCAAAAATTCAATAAATATTTGGTTTTTTAAAAAACTTGAAAATTTTGTATTAAATTTCATTAAGTTCTTGTGATTGTTTTTCAATTCCTACTATTAGCTCCCACTTTCTATTTATTTATATATTTATCTTGGTGGAATTTTCAATCGTTAATAAAATACATTTTAAAGCGCTGAATGGAGCTGAAATTTCATATACATGATTGTTTTGGATGACAATACAATAATTTAATTATAATTAATAATAATTAATTGATTAAAACTAATTGTTTAAAGAATTATAAATACACAACCACGTTGGCATCCTTTTTGGCGACTTAGTGGCCCTTTTGGCGACTTGTGTCAAAACTTGAAAAGGTATTTTTTATCACGTTTTAAAGCATTCAGTTGAACTGAAATTTAATATACACGATTGTTTTGGATGACAATACGATACTTTAATGATAATCAATAAAAATTAATTACCACTTAATGTTGTGATTCTGTCAAAATATACATATTTATATTAATTGTTACTATTTAATATAATGCAGTTAAAATAAAATTTTTCTTTGTTGATCTAAGTAGGAATTGACTTAATTTTTTTTTTTATATTACTTGTTTTATCATTGATTTTTATTTAATGCACGCATTTGTACATATTTATACAAATAAAATAAATCCTAATAAGCTTAATTTTGTTGATAGATATACATGCAATATCCTGTAACACGAAAAAATATTTCTACCCCATCAGTTTCGAGTTAAACGATTTTCAGTAATTCATATATAATTTATTTGTTTCTGAATTTGTTGAAATAAGTGTGATTTCTTTATTTTTCTTAATGCATAACTATTGTAGTATTAATCTCAGGCTTAGTATTATAGAATATTTTATTGTGAAGTCGGTCATATTATTAAGTGCCATCTGCGGGCTTCGAAAATGATAAAGCGTTGCTCAGGTAACGGAACGGATCCATTCTTGATAAGTAATATTCTAAGAAATACCTGAATACTGCTGTGGTTAGCAACTCCATCAAGAATCAATTTTGCAATTATTTATAAATGTAAGCATCATTTACTATGTTTCCATCAACCAGTTTGAAAAAATTCATTTCAGCACAACGTTAGCCAAAAATGGGGTAAATACTTTTATTTTTTCCCCGCCAATACGATAAGTAAGGCGACGGATTTTTAAAATTTTGAAAAACAGTCAATTCCCCGGGGCGGGACCTGGTGCTTCCTCTCCAAACTTCCACACTACGCTAACGAAAGGTTTTTTGAATCTCACCAGTTTTCCCGGTTTTTTTAAAATGCCCATTTGAAAATAAAACTCTTCAGAAAAATTTACTTGCTTACAACTTTACATTTAAATTTTGTAAGAATAAATGTACACAGTGAGGATAAAAAAATAATGTAATAATAAATTTCAATTATATTTTAAGACAATGCAGTACCCTAAAAATTTCATAATTACCAAAAAATTTTTTGGATTTTCTAGTGGCCCATATCATTGAAAGTTTTAACCAATTTCGGATCTGTTAGAAATTAGTTTTTAAGATCTTTAATTTTTAGGGGTTTTATGATTTTTTTTCGGTTTTTCCTTTTTTTAAAAAGCATTTTTCCACTCTTAAATTAAATTTAAATTTTAAAATATTTTCGGGCACAGTCAACTTTTTTTGGTTGAAAGGGTTTTTAAATTTCCCAATTTTTATTACAAAAATTTTATTTCGTTTCATTGTGTTTTGAGTTTTTGATTTTCTCAAAATTTTTAATTAATATTGATTTACCCCCAAAATTTTTTGTTTTTAAAAAATAGTTTGTATAATTTAAAAAGCGTTACCATTAATTTTTCCTGGGGAGAAAATGCCATCCCAAAAGGCGTTCTCAGGTTGCTGTGAGAAACTTTTGGGATGAGATGGAATAAAATTTAAAATGATGTATCAAAAAAAATCGTTCTCGTGATACTGCATTTAATTTCCGAATAAAAAGTATTCGGGAATTCAAATGTTGCAGATATAACTAAATATTTCCTTTGAAAAAAAAACACGTTATATAAACAAAATTTGTAGTCCCCAAAGCATTTTAAATTCTTATGCCAAGAACCAAAATTTTGGAGCGCTTCCCTGAAGTCGCTCCTCACCCTTTTGCCTACCAAAAGGTGTGGGGGAAACAAAGCAGAAGAAACTTTAAAATTTTAACTATTATTTATTTTTACCAAGCACACCCCCTCAACAAATAAAATCGAACCTTAATGAATGTCCTGGGGCATGGATGGGTTGGGGAAAATTGGATGGGGCCAATTTATGGCAAGGAAACCTTTTTGGGCACGCCACCAATCAAAACTTTAACCAAGGATTGATTCTTCAATCAAAAGGGGGTTTCCCGTGGATTTTTCCCGTTCAAAAGGGTTTAAAACCAAATTTTTTTATATATTTATGTGACATCATTTTTATAAACTGAACTTGCCCCAATTTGCCGTTTTTGGGAAAAAAGGGAAAAAATTTTAAATAAAACATTTTTTAAAAATATTTTAATTTTGGGTTCAAAAAAATTTTTGGGAAAAAAAAAGTTAAAAATTGATTTTGAAACAGAAAGATTAACGGAAAAATTAAATAAAAAAACCAATTTTTGGGAAAATTTTTGGGAAAAATTTAAAATTTGATTCCAGACACGTTTAACTTTTTTTGAAGACCCCAGGCTTATGCTATTTTAACCTTATTTTTTTAAACCCATCCTACGGAAAATTATTTTCAAAATAATAAAAATTAGACTGCTTAGAAACCATTTTTGGGAAAAAAATCCCAAATTTAAATGCCTTTTTTCTAAAAAAAACATTCTTACCCTTTCCCAATATAATTTTTTTGTTTTAATTTTCCCAAAAGGAGAAATCAAAATGTTTTTTTTATGTAATTTGAATTACACGTTTAACTAAAAAAATTTTTCTACTTTTAAAATACGAAATGTTTTTTTTTGAAAATGAAGAGTTTTGTGTTTTTTAGGTATTATTTTGTTATTTTCCCAATAATCACAAGTAAAAAATTATTTGATGGCAGTGTACATCATTTGTATTTTTAAAAAAAATGGCATTTTGGGCCCATAAAGGTTTCCCCCCCTGCCTGGGTGATAGAAAGAAAGCAATAAACCCTATGAACAAGCGCAATATCGTGAATAAACCCCGATCCACTTATCAATACAGTGGTAAACACCGCTAACTTAAGCCGCGAAAATCAACTTTTTTTAATCTCCCTTGAGTACCTGTAACATTTCTCAGCCCCTTCTATTCAGCTACAAACTCTGACTTTTTTTGTCGAACTAGGTTTCTTTTTGGAGGGATGACTCTGAATTAAACGCGAATACTAGCTCCAAGATTCCCCAAGAGGATTAGTGAGAAGATTCCGTAAGGATCGGTCACAAATTTCCTAAACTGCCCCAATTTAAAACTGAAATAGATTAAATTTTATGCACAAACCTGGCTATTTTAGCTTAAAATTAGTATTTATCTCTTGACAAAAAAAAAATGTTTGGTTTCAAAATTTTTTTGGGAAACATTAGGTTAAGTTTAAGCCAGTTTTTCCCCAATTTGGAGGCGCGTCCCCTGAGGGGGGGAGACAAAAAAAAGTCGAAAACAAAAGATTATTTTAAAAAAATTACTAATTTACTAAAAGTAAATAAACAGAATATTTATATATATATATATATAAAATAAAATACAAATTTACTCTGATATATTATACTTATAAATGTATCAGTGCTACACAATGTTTTTTATAATTAATTAAACAATACTAAGTTAAGAACAAGTTTATTGACCCCATGGGACACTGTCAAATATAAAATTACATACAAAAATTAACACTTATCTTTGATAATTTTTGTACGGTTGAAAATAAAAAATCCCTTAACTGCCGATTAAAAGTTACGCAAATTCGCTTCCCAATGTCAACCGTTTTCAACTTTTCAACGTAGGCGTATGTGATGTATTGAGTGTGTGTGTGTGGGGGAGGAATAAAGAAGCAAATAATTTGAAATAAGTAAATTCTTCGCAAACATTGACAAGGTCATTTTATTGCATTCCAAAGCCTTCGGAATAATTCTATGGAAAGCAGTGTACAGAAAAGGTCTTAATTTGGAAAAATGTATATATACGTCCTGGGAAATTGACGCTTTGACTGACAGAGATGTTTATATACTCCGGTGGCACACTTAAGAGGTTAAAGTCGTATCGTAGTTTTATCATCAAAGTATAATATTATTGAATTCATCACACTGTTATTGTTTGTGGGGGACGCGACTAAAATTATGGTTGAATATTGGGTCGCAAATATTGAAACTTTGAGAAGCCCAATTAAGCTGAATTTGTTAAGCTATCGTCTTAACAAATGCTATCAATATTACGCAAAAATATTTTTGAATTATAATATTATTTTCAGTCATATTTAATTAAAATAGTGTTTTAATGTAGAGAACATACATTAGAAAATAACATATTAAAATAGTAGAGATTTTCGGGCATTTCAACTTTTTGTTTTATGCCCTTACAAACTTTAAATGTTTTTCTCAGACTTTAATTTTGAATGTATAAGTGTATTCCAATCCCTAAGGCTTTTTTTCTGTTCAAGATAGAGCCTTGAAATTTTTTGTATACACTTCCAAACGTATGTTCTATAAAAGTTAGTATGGATTTAGGGTTGAGATCTCTAGTTATTCTTTTAAAAAATGCTTAAGTTGATATTTTTAAAATTTTCGTGTTTTTTTCAGGTTTTTCTAGAAAAATAATTAATAAAAATCAACAAGGGAATAGATTTTCCAATGCATACTAACTTTTGTTTGTAATAATCTAAGAAACATAAATTACTTAAAATGACTAAAATTTTAAAAATTGAGTATTTTATAAAAGTTTCAAAAAACTTCAAAAATTCCTAATTTTTTAAAGTTGTAAAATAATGGCTGGTCAAATTGACTTTTTACCTATAGAATCAGCTTAATAATATAATCTAAATATAAAACATAAATTATTTTTCTGTAACAGTCTCCAAAATTTTTTTTTTAAAAAAAAGGATACTGTGCAGTCTTAAACAGTTTCTAAATATCAGAAGTAAAATAAAACGCATAAACTATATCATAAAATAGATAATTTTAAGTTTTAATACATTGAGAAATATTCATAAATAAATATACTTAAGAACACAAAAATTTTTAGTAAAGAAAAACTTTTATATAATAAGTTACTTAATTATAATATATTAAAGTCATGTAATATATAAAATGTGCCAAAAAAAAGTTATTTTTTAAATAAAGGAGTTTAGCTAATGGCGAAATGAATAAAAATAAAATAATAATTGTTTGCGAAAGTTAAAAAATAACATTTAACAAATCTTTTTTTACCAAAAATTAATTCTAAAAAGTTTATCGAAGATAAAAGGAAACTTTACTTAACTTCTTTTTTACACAAGTATATTTACTTTTATTTACAGTTTTAATTTAACTTATCTTCGTAATTTTCAAGATAATAGATTTTGTGTTTTTAGATATGTTTAAAAAATTCTTTTACAATTTATTTTTACCATTTTTATTAAAAATTCTAATATTACCTGTGATTTAAAAATGTCGCTGCTTGAAGCAAAATTAATTGATTCAGTTTATTCTCTACTTTCATTCATGTCTGAAACTGACTTTTATATTTAGAATAGCTTTGCATAATATATTTTGAAATTATTTGAAACAATATATTTAGACTATAATTTTCAATAGCATAGTTATGTTTAGATTATAATCTGATACGGAATTCAGTATTTAAAATTACTTTTATGTTCCATTATTATTAAATAAACATAGTGGATAGTTAAAAATATAATGCAAAGCGCCTTTGAACTAATTTTGGAAACAAGTCCCTTAAAATATTTTATTTTTATTTTGTTGCAGATTAATTTAAGAGTTATTATTTAGTTTATCATGATTACATTTTTAAAACTGGTATCAAAATCATTTTTTGAAAACAGAGATAATTCTATAGAATAATTTTTATTTACAATAGCATATCTTTTATATTTCATCATAATCATATTATTTGTATTTACAACAGTGGCGTATTGATTGATTGATTGAATATTAACGTCGCACTGTTCAGCTACACTAGGGCTTTTGGCGACGGACCACGTAATTTTGAACCATGGTCAAGTGACGTGGATGACACCTGAGCTGGCACCCCTTCTCCTAACTATCACACCACACCTACGGGAGGACTTTTCCCAGCTTTCGACGTTTAACGTGCATCGCTGCCCTACACGGCGGGTCTTTAGTGGTACTGGGCTCGAACTCGTGACAAGGGCAAGCCACAATCCGATACCTATACCACTCGGCTACTGAGGCCACCACTACAGTGGCGTAACGGGGGATGTTAAGGACCCCTGAAGGGTCCCAAGTCGGATCAATACCGACAAATACAGGGATCAAAATTCAAGTTCAAATGTCACCTTGGTCAAATATTCCTACCTCTTACATGAGGCGTCATCAATAGCTCTTTGATTAGTTCTAATGCAACATTAATTAGTAATCAAGGTAACGGACTCGAGGCCGGCGTGTCACGAGTTCGAGTCTAGTGCCGTTGAGGACCCACCATGTAGGGGAGCAATGCACGATAAATCTGTCGAGAGCTAAAACGTCCTCCCAATGCTGTAGTGTGGTAATTAGAAGAGGGGGTGCCAGCTTAGGGGTCACCCTCGTTACTTGACCATGTTTCAAAATGACGTCGCTAAAAGCCCTCGTGTAGCTGAACAGTACGATGTTAATATTCACACACTCACGCAACGTTAATTAAATAAACCATATCAAGGCCTTGGGTAACCTAGTGGTTAGATCATCGGACTCCAAACCGGAGGGTCTGGGTTGGATGCCCGATCCACCAAATACCCTCAGAGTACACACGGAGTACGTGCTCATTAAATCAGTTGGTCCGAAAGTCTTGTGGGCTGAATCACGAGTGTAGGGAACTGGAGAATATTTCCCTCCCCTTTAGTTCCATGCAAAAATTTTGGAGGTGGAGATAGGTGTGTCGCCATCTATCGTTCCTTCGGGGAATTTCGCCGAGCTCATTCGTACTGTCACCTGTATTGCCAAGGCCAACGACAGGCGTACTTCTAGCCCCTTGCCGCGATGAATTTCGTGGGCCTCGTTCTGACTACGTCAGACAGGTGACATTAGCCACATATCAAATAGCACTCATTCTCTCTTCATGAAATAATTTATGAATAAACATTTATTATTTTCCCCAAACAATGTTTAATAAGTCAGACAAATTGAAAAGCTCTCGAAAGGGAAAAAATTGTGTATATTAGACTTAGTAATTGGGCTTAATTAAATATACAAATTAATTTTATAGTTCATGCCTCTTATATAAACTTCTTTTTTCTTCTATTACTGATAAAAAAAAATTGCCGGTTTATGCTGTAAATATTCGTAATGTTTCTATCTGGTAACGAACAAATTTGTAAAAAGGATTGCTAAATAAATTATTTTCTTACGATGTCTATGTGCTCAGAAAAAATTACATTAATTATGCTAAGAATTCCAATTTCGTTCCCATTTAGAATATTACAATTGTTCTATAATAAAACCTCCTTTCTCCCCTTCAACTGTATTGCGAACTTTTTTCTTATTATAGATTAATCTCTAACTATAAAAAAGTTATTCGCAATGCTGTAATTATTCTTTGACGTATTTAAGCTTACCTGCAACAGATGGAGGATATTTTTTAAATAAATGTATTTTTTCTACTAATACTTTAGAACAACATAATACACGTAAATTAGAGTTTTACAATTTGAAGAATGAGTATGAATCGTTGTATAATTTGTACAATGGGAGTTAGTCCACCGTTAGGTGGTTAGGTATTATATATTCTAACAAATATATTTTATTCGTATATCCATATTAGATAAAATTTCATAATATCCTATGCCAGTTTGAACTTTGAAGGTGCCAGTTGAAAATTCCCTTTCAGTAAAGTTTTGAAAAGGTCTTTGTTTTCTTAGTTTTAATTTTTAAAAATTAATCTTCTACAGTTGATATACTTAAAATTCCCTATTTTTCTTTTAACTTACTTATGCATTCATTTACTGCTTGCTCATTATTATTCATTATCAATTTTATACATTTCTTATTTTTTTTAATCATACTTTACTTATACATTCATTTTATTCAAATTTCAGATTCTATGTTACTTTTATATTTATTTTTTTTTCCTTCTAATTCCAAAAAATGTGCCTTAGATTTGTAAAATATTATGTGAAACTAACAGTTTAATTTATTAAACATATTTATACTTTATATGATTGATGTGAAAATATGGATTTTATATTTATATTAGAAAGATGTTCTTGACGAAAAAAAACTCAAACTATTGGTTTAAAATATAATTACACTGCTGGCCACCGTAAGTGCAACACAAAGACAAGAGATAGCACAACAAAATTTATTTTGTAGATAACATGTTGACCAAATATCAAATGATTAAATTTATGGACTTCTGTGAAGTGTGGTTCCTGCCAGAATCGGGTAGCCAGAGTAGCCGCCATTTTTTGGGAGATCACCACTGCCACACGCCTCGGCATTGATTCAAAGAGACTTTGGGTGTTTTTTTGGGTACAGAAAACCAAAAGCAGCTTCCACACGTTGCTAAAGTTGATCTGGTGTGGCAGCTGGGGGTGTAAACTGGGTCAATCGTTGAGCAAACATGGACCACATGTTTTCTATCGGCGAAAGATCCGGAGAACGATCCGGCCAGGGAAGCAATTCAATCTGTTGATTGACGAAGAACCTTTGGACAATGCGTGCCATGTGTGGTTGCGCATTATCCTGTTGAATATGGCTGTGGCCAAGCCCCAAAGGTAAGGAAGGACAACTGGCTCCAACACCTCGGAGATGTAGCGCTGGCTGTTTAAAATACCGGCAATGCGTACTAGAGGTGCGAAGGGAATATCGAATACCACCCCATACCATAATACGCGGAGCAGGACCAGTGTGGGAGTGCATAACGCAGCTCTGTTCAGCATCCACTCTCCACGGTGTCTCCAGACTCGAATCCGACCATCGTGGTGTTGCAGAAAGATGCGTGACTCGTCAGTAAAGACAACTCCATTCCATTCTGCCACCCACATCCTTCTTTCATCGCACCATTGGCGGTGGAGACGTCTGTGGTTCTGCGTCAAGGGTAGACCAAGCAATGGACATCTTGCGGACAGACCACTCTGCTGTAAACGGCGTCGAATGGTACGCGCAGACACTGAATGATGCGTTACAGACTCAATGTGCTGTGCTATGGTTCGTGATGTGACTGAGCGATCCATCACTGCCATGCGCACAATTTGCCTGGACTCACGTGAAGTGGTGCACTGAGGTGGATGTGATCGACCACGTCGGTCCGTCGTACCCTCCTGCATCCAACGATCACATATCCGCATTACAGTTGTTTGGTTTCGTCCAACACGACTACCGATTTCCCTGAAAGATAATCCACAATCTCGGTAGGCCACTATCCTTCCTCTGTCGAACTCGGATGCTTGATCAAAAGCTGATCATTGAACCTAAAAAACCCTAGAAAAACACAATTGTCGAGCTTGAAATCGTTGAAATCTCCAAGCCTTAAATAGCGCTTGGTGCGCGTGATGTGTGTCTGCGCTGAAATTCTAATCATTTGCATATCTCACCTCCGCTAATGCATGTTGTAAATTGCATGTTATTTGCATGCTTCATTCAGGGTGTTGCATTTACGGTGGCCAGCAGTGTAGATACATGTAATTTTACATCTAAAATTATAATTTAAGTTTTTAATTTTTTTTCTCTTTCTCTCTCTCTTACAAAATCTCTTTTAAAAAAGTTTTTATTTTATTTAAGTTTTCATTGTTTTTTTCATACAAAAAGTTATAATGTGCATTACTTATACTATTGCTTAAATTTTGCATTGTTTTTATTTCTGGAGATTTGATTTAATGTTAAATAATTTATTATAATGGCGAATTTAAATAAATTTCTTTTGAATCTTATCAAACATTTATAACTCGCGTTTATTTTGTTTAGATCGAAAATCTACTGTCTAGCTTTCCTTTGTGCTAACCATAACAATACTATTACATAAGTTTTCATGTGTTTATTTTATTTTTTTATTCCACATTTTGTGTTAGTGTCACCTTTCAAGTTTTCTCAGTCTCAGTATTTCATTTAGTTATTTGTACTCCTCTAGAACAGGGGTGGCCAACCCTTGGCACGACTGAGTTGTAACAGTGGCACGCGAAGACTTATTGAAAAGTTTAAAAACTTGAAAAAATTATAATAAATAACACTTTTTTATAGTTTTAATGATTCAACATACTTAAGAAGAAATTGAATTACATTGTAAATTTATCATGTAGAGAACACTCTTTCACTATTGTGTGAGTTGGTTTTTCAAAAGGAGCGCACTCGTAAGATTTTGGAATTTGAGGGAGTTTTAAAAACAATGAACAACCCAGTGAGTCACCAGTACTCAAGAATGAAGATTGGCTATGGGATTTTGTTTCTCTTATACCGATATTGTGGGACATTTAAATAAAAGTTTCCTTTTATAGAAAAAAAAGTGTATTTCTCCTCATCCAGTTGGTTAAAGATCTTTTATGAACAAACTCTTGCTTCCCCCCTTTACTTTTCGAGAAAAAAAATCATCACACTTCACTTTAAGATATCCGACTACGTTCGGAACCGTGATTTTGCAAAAGCGCATAAATGAGTAATATTTATGATATTTAGTATCACTTAGATTAGAAAATGTATATAAAACTGTTTTAAGAATAGTATTACAATAAAAAAATTATTTAAGTACAATATTTTGACAAAAAATGAACAGAGAATGACCCATTTTCAAAATATTCTCCTTTTGTGAAAAATGCTTCTATTATAATAATATTTTGCCTGTCTATAGCTCAGACCTCTCAACAGAAGCTCAACTAGAATTTTTGAAATATATAACTTAGAAGTGGGTTTATCTATGTTTTACAACAACAGAGGGAAGAAATTTTAAGAAAAAAACTCCAATCATTATTTCAATGGGTTGTAACTCCGAAAATAATATGAATTTTTCAAAAATCATAGTTGAGCCTCTGTAGAGAGGTCTGAGCTATAGACAGGCAAAATATTATTATAATAGAAGCATTTTTCATAAAAGGAGAACATTTTGAAAAAAGATTATTCTAAGTTAATTTTGTGCCGAAATATTGTATTTAAATATTTTTTTTGTTATAATGTCCTTAAAACAATTTTATACATGTATTCTAATCTAAGTGACATTAAATTTAATGAAAATTATCCATTTAAGTCAGCGTTTCCCAAAACTTGGGGCGCCGGGGCATACAATTTACGGGGGGGCATATTAAAAAGTTGAAAACAGAAGATTATTTATAAAAATTAATTCACTGAAGGTAAACAAACAATATATATGACATAATAAAAAATATATATGTCATATATATATGACATAATAAAAAATAAAATACACATTTACACTAATATATTACATTTATAAATGTTTCAGTGTGCTACACACAGTAATTTATAACTAATTTAACAATAATAAGTGGAGAACAAGTTTAATAATTATTAGTGACCCCCTGGGATTGTCATACATAAAATTATATACAAAAAGTAATACTTATCTTGATAATTTGTATGGTTTATAATAAATCCCTTTTAACACTGCCTGATAAAAGTTACACTATTGGCTTCCCGATGCCAATCGTTTTCCACGTAGGCGCGCATATAAGATGTATTGGGGGGAAGGGGAATAAAGGAGGAAATAATCTGAAATAAGTAAATCTTTCGGAAACATTGTCAAGGTCATTTTATTGCATTCCAAAACCTTCGGAAAAATTTTATGAATAACAGTGCAGAGAAAATATCTTACTTTGGAAAGACGTATATTTACGTCCGCGAAAATTAATGCTTTGGCTGAGCGAGACGTTTATATAAACCGGTGGCACTTTAGGGGTTAACGCCGTATAGTAGTTTTAGCATCAAAGTATAGTATTATTAAATTCAATACAATGTTATTATATGAGGGGGGCGCGATGATAGTTATGATTGAATATTGGGTCGCGAATATTGAAATTTGCGAAGCGCTTTTTTAAAATCAAGGTTCCGAACGTAGTCGGATACCTTAATGCAGGATCTATCTACCAGCTAATAATCCTGCGAGATATGATAGGTTTAAAAATTTCATATTCATTTTGCTGGATTCCTTCAGTGCTAAGTTTGATTTCCAAAATGATAAACAAAAAATGCTGATCTTTTCACATGTCCTTTTTCAATACCTCTGTAAAGCATTAGTTGTTACCCACATGAAATTCAAATTGAAATGATTGAACTACAGCACCATATTCCACCGAAAGGCAAAAAAATAAAAACTTACTTCAACTGCAAGTGACCCGAATTGTAGTGAATTTTAAAAAGTTGTGCCAACAAGCAATTTTCCAAATTTACAGGATGTGACTGTTAGATTTTGTAGTAAGTTTGGATCAACATGTTTGTGAACAAATGTTTCCTATTACGAACATAATAAAAACAAAATATCACTCAAAATTAACTGATCAAACAACTTAATTTTGTTAGCAACTTCAAGAACTAAACCTAATACAGAGGATTTGGTAAAAAAAAACTGGGCTTTCCCCTTTTTTTCCTACCCTACATTTTCCTCCGACCTAGAGGTGAGGGAAATGAAGCCAACTTGCCATGACCTTAATATCCTTTTATTGATCTTAACTTAATCAATATAAATAATAATCTTTATATTTAAACCAAGGAATCTTGGTAAAGGGCACCTACGTAAAAATAATCCTTCACGATCACTATGTTTAATTTTTATTAACCCAATTCAAAAAACATGCCTAGTAGTTTAAATAAATTTTTTTACCGTTCAATCTGGGGTAAGCAACAAAAGCGTCCTAACTACATCTCTTTAACTGGGTGGAATGGTATCCACCTTTAACTTGGTACTGGCCCCGGATATTTTAAATCTTAATGGGGATTGCCCCCCACTTAAAGCAATCACTTGTACACAAAACCTCGTAAACCCTTTTAGCCACCCCGGAAACAAAACTTCTACTATTTATAAGATTATTTGAATATTTCTCACACTTAATTTCCCGGTTTTTTGGGAAAGAATTCCTTCCCCCCAAGGAAAAACCAAAAGGAGTTTGGGGAAATCGCGATGGCCGTCCAAAAACTATAAATTCAAAAGCCACATAAAGTATAAGTGCAAACTGTTTAGTAATTACCGTATTTATTCGAAACTAAGCCACCCTTTTTTCCACTGTTAACGCTACTGATAATCGGGTGTGGCTTTGTTAGAATCAATCGAAGGGGAAAAACTTTTTGGAATGGGAGAAGTGAGCATGATAATGACGGTTAGAGCAATAGGTTCATGTATGTATTTAAACCTTTTTAATACTGGTGAAATAAATAAATTACCCCTTGAAAAATTCCTGTGAGCGCTACTGGTCATATGTATATGCATATTTATATTAATTGTAACTATTTGATAAAAAGTAACTGAAATAAAATGTTTCTTTATTGGCCAAAATAGGAACCGACTTGAATTTTTTTTATATATTACTTGTTTTCTGAGATAACCGCACTTCAATAAAATTGTAAAAAAGTTATTTATTATCTTTTCAAAAATTTAAATTTTTCCCCTTTTCCCCCCAACCCATCGTGCCAGATTTGGGGCGTGCCTTTTGGGACCCCCGTTCTAAATCTCCGTTTCCCTGCATTTTTGTCTGGAGTCACCCCGGAAAGGGGGAGGACCCCCCAAGACGGCCTTTTACTTTCCATCTCCCCTCGGTTAATCCGCAGAAGGTGTTTTCGGGTCTTCGTCCCTTCGGACTCCTCTGTTGACAAGGATGGCTTGATCAATAGCATCGATCCGGTCCGAGCTCTACTGCTCTCCTGGTCCATAATTCACTGCATCCGCGCCCTGACACCCTCTTCCCATAGTCTGGACATGCCTCTGCAGTCTGCCGTGAAAGGGCTCCAAACATACGGGCAATGCAAATGTTAAAAGCAAACAACACTTTGAAACTAAATAAACAAAATTTGTTGAGATAAAAACCGTTATGTTGATAATAGAATTGAAAGTATAAAAGTTTCCACACTTCTTTTATGTCAATGACAGTGTTTAAGGTATCGACACGTTTGGAATGTTTTAAAACGCAAAATGGTAATTTTTATGATATTTATGTCATTTGATTAGAATACATGTTTTAAATTTTTTAAAGGGCATTTTTACGAAAAATTATTTAAATACAATATTTCCAAAAAATTTATTTTAAAAAAACTTTTTTTAAAAATTTTCCTTTTTGGAAAAACTTTATTATGGTAATATTTTTTCTGTATATACAGACCTCTCTCAGAGGCTCAAATCATTTTTTAAAAAAATTTTAATTTTTTTTCAAGTTACAACCCCGAAAATAATGTCGCTTTTCTTTTTTCCCTTTTGTCGTAAAATATGGATAAACCCACTTCATTATATTTTCAAACATTCATTGAGCCTCTGTCAAGTTGGGATTCAGGGAAAAATTTTTTAAAGGATTTTTTAAAAAAGAAAAATTTTAAAAAAAAAATTCAAGTTTTTTTTTGAAAAGATTTTTAAAAAATTTTTTGAAAAACCAAAAAATTTTTTCCCAAATAAAAATCATAAAAATTTTCCATTTATTTTTTTAAAACACGGTTTCCCCAGTCGGATTAAACTAATATTAGGTTTAAATGGGCTTGGGAAAAAAACCGGAAAATTTCAAAAACCGGTTTTTAGATTTTTCATAAAGTGAAAAACCGGTGATAAAGGAATTAACTGGTTTTTAGTTCTTTTTTTAACTTTAAATGCATAATTTCTTGTTCTGAGTTAAAAAAAAAATTTTTTTTTATT
>BMAV01005452.1:0-92780 GCA_019973955.1 Trichonephila inaurata madagascariensis
TATTTCGACTTCTTAGTAACTTCTCAAGAGTTAAAGTCCGATATGAATTTGAGTCCATATCATGGATACAAGGAAAGACTGCACCAATGAACTTCCGAATAGTCACATGTGAAGTATGATCGTTGGCTGGCTATAATGATATCCAGCAACATTAACACCAATAAAAGTTTCGCTCTCAGCCCGATCTTTCATCGTTATACTTTCCTAGGCAAGCACGTCAAGATATTCACAAAAGTCTTTGTTCCTAGTTTTAGTGAAATAATACGGTACTCTTACTTCACAACAACTGACACTAAGAATCATTTGTGACACTAAAAAGTTGGTAATGAAGTCACGACTTCAGGTTGAGACATCCAATCTTTTTATTCCTGGCATAAGGGAATATTACGATTTTTCCAATAAGTATGAAAGTAGAAAATCAAAATACTGGCTATAAAAAAGTGAAGATTAATATGATTATTAAATTAAAATTAAAACAGGACTGAACTGATTATATAGAAAAATGTGTTCCAGTTGGAACAGTTTTGTAAATATTCACTCTTTAAAATCAAAATTCTGTAAAAGAAGAGAGCTCTTAGCTATAAGGACATCTTTGTTGTAGAATGACACCCTTTAAGTTTAATTTCAACAATGTAGAAAATATTTGAGGTAACTCTAACATTTGCAAACAACATCCTTCAATGGGCTAAATTCATATGACGTCATAGTCACATGGTAACTGCATTCACGTGTCTCCAGCTAATCAGCTCCTAAATTCATGTGACGTCATTAGCCACATGTCAAATACAATAAACGTTTTCAGACAATCAGTTCGAGCGCTTCACTGTTGCCAAGATTTACTTCTTGCAGAAAATTTCTTTTAACCCTTTCGTGGGCCATTTATTTCTCTTTTAAATTTCTTGGAGTTTTTTTAAAGTTTTTTTAACAATTAAACAATATCATTTTATTATGTCAAATTTTATGCTTACATTTAAATTTTTGGTGTGGGAAGAATACTTCCCACGGAGCCACTCACCGTCATAAAGAAAATTTCTATATCTATATATTTTTACATTTAATCATTGCACTATTTCATTATATCTTTTAAATTTCATTCAAATAAATATGCTGTTAATAATTCAGATTGAAACT
The DNA here is from genome assembly GCA_019973955.1 of Trichonephila inaurata madagascariensis. Lineage (NCBI taxonomy): Eukaryota > Metazoa > Arthropoda > Arachnida > Araneae > Nephilidae > Trichonephila > Trichonephila inaurata. The sequence goes on from BMAV01005452.1 coordinate 1,132, forward strand.
CTACGATGCATTAAAATGTTGTGGTGTAAATTTATCATTTGAGGACTGAAAAATGCATTATATAGGAGAATATCTGTAATAAACTCTAGGAAAAAGTATTCACTAATACAGTAAATGAAATTTAATTCATTGTTAAGATGAAAATAGATAATATATGTTCTTAAAATATTAGTATTATCAGATGTAACTGTCACAGTAGATACTGCGTGTTGAAGTAACGTATATATTAGGTAAGTGCAATATGTCCTATATATATACACTCATTCCTATTTATAAAACACCTGTGTTGAACAAATATTGATACACATGGTGACTGTTGATCACTATTTTTTTGTTGCAATGTGTACTTTGATGCAAAAATTGTGGCTCGGTGGTCTGGGGTATGATTCTCGCTTTGGGTGCGAGAGGTCCCGGGTTCAAATCCCGGCCGGGCCCATTTTTTCTTTTATCAGAGAAAAGGCTTTTTAATTATATGTTAATTATCTTCACTATATATTGTGAAAGGTACAGACAACAGAATTTTGATATTCTATAAAAATAATGATGCACATCTTCTAATTTAAATATAGGGGATGATAAAAATTTCCATTTGAAGGCAGTGCAATCCAAATTTAATATGCCAGTCAGGAACAATCTTTTAAGAATTGAGGCAATTATCCCACTGTTTCAGTGGGTTGAATTTACCCTTCCGATAAAATTCTTCTTCTGCAGCTTTAAGTTCAAAACTACCTGCTATTCTTGTTGGAAATAAATCTTCCACTTGATTCACTACAATTTTCTATCTCACCTGGAATTTCCACCAAGTGAAACTATAATGAGACCGTGATGCTATTTAATCATACAGCTATCGAAAGTGAAGCATCTAATTTGCATAAAAATTTGTATAACTATTTTTTTTCTGGGGCTTCAGTTCTACCCTTAACCCTCTTGTGAGCCATTTATTTTTATTTTGAATTTATCGTACCTTTTTGTTTTATTAAGAATTAAACAATAGAATTTACAGAAATATATTTTATTTCAACGAATTTTATGTTAACATTTAAATTTTATGGGTGGGAAGAATACTCCCCAAGGAACTCCCCCATTAAATTTAATTTTCTTTGTGACAGTGAATGCACTGTCACAAAGAAAATTAAATTTACTGGTGGTTATTTTCCATAAAAAGATAAGAAGTATGTTGCAATACACAAGGGGGGAGGGGGCATCCGGTTCTGCACATATGTAGCGGGACCTCTTTTCTCGTCTCTTTCTGCTACATTTCCAACATCGCCTATAACTGGAAACCATTTTTGTCATATGAATTCCCACACTGTCTAGGCCCACATCACCACCCGGAACTACGCACTTTACTTGGAAGCTAGCAGGACGTCCTTTCCTTTTTCTTGAGGAATACGGAATGTTAGTTTGTTTAAACTTCTGTTTCTTTTGTTCACTTGCCACAGTATGAAACTATTTATGATGGTGAGGTCAATAACAAAATAAAAGATAACATGCCCCTATTTTACAGATCTTCTTATTTCGTATCTTCTTTTTCTTTGATCGAAGCGATCAACATCTCCTATGACATCGTTATATACAGTGACAGCTTTTGGACAATGTACTTCTTTATCACCATCTTTTTTTGTCCGATTTACAGATTTAGCTCATAGTAAAAGTGAAGAAATAAATTCAAATGGCTTGTTTTGTTGCTGATTAGAAAGAAATTTCAGAAACTTGTTTTTTCACTGGAAAACATCTATTTATATAAAACTAAGGAAATTTATAAACATATAAATTATTGAAAATGTATATTTTATCCTCATAAAACTACTATTGAAATTTATTCCTTTTTCTCCTAAGCTTTCGTGGCATTAATTCTCTGCCTTTTTCTCTCAAAATATAGTTTTATGATTCTGGTATGTGATTCTTATACATTCATTATTTAACTTATTTACTATGCATTACTTAAATAATAATTTTTAAAATTCTGATTCAAATACGTGCTTAAAATTTTATACTGTACCTTTTATGTATTCATTTAGGCAAAATGGTCAAATAATTAATTCTCCGATGGCTGTCGTCATTCAGCAAATGATTACTTCCGATGTTGCCGGAGTTTTATTTACATGTGATCCTCTAACAGGAAACCCTTCAGTAATGAGCATAACAGCCAATTACGGATTAGGTGAGGTATGAAAAATTTACAAATGAATTATTATTTTTAATAAATAATATTTACATGGTTTTATACGAGGGTTTCGGAAAGTAAGGTAACAAACTCATTTAAAGTTAACTTTTATTCAGGAGATATAAAAATATGTACAATGTAAGAAGGCACAGGTACATATTACTTCTCTACATATCACCATACTTATCGAGGCATATGTTCCATTGGTACACCAAACCATTGAAATCAGCATTGTAGAAATCAGCGTCAAAGTTGTGTAACCACATCAAGACGGCTTGCTGAACCTCAGTAACATTTCTGAAATCTGACCTTCCAAGTGTTTCTTTAAAGGTCCGAAGAGATGAAAATCATTGGGTGTGAAGTCGGGACTATAAGGAGGATTAACCAATACCTTCCGCTGATAACGCTCTTTTTCATCTCTCACATCTGTTCTGCCTTTATCAAATTCCGTGCACCAAAATCACACAAATCTTTATGAAATAACTCTTGCACCATGCACTTCTACCAATTGCCAGTGAATTTCAGATGGACAACTTTTTTTTAAGGCTGCTTTTGCCTAAAGTTAAAGAATAGAACCTGAATTCAGATTATATATTCAGATATAAAAATTATATTTATTTATATATCCAACGCCCGTTCTTGGCTTCTTGACCATTTGAACGTCGAGCTTCCCAGTACCGACGGACTATGTAGTCAGTCGGAAATTCATCGAGTCCAGTGCATTGGAGCAGGTAGTTGCCATCCATTCTGGCATGGCTGAAGAGCGGGCAGGCCTCGTCAGCAGGCATGCCAAGCCAGTGGAGGCATACTTTAAGAAGTTATGCCCAGTGGTTAGGCGAAAGCGGGCAACGACCTAGGCTCTCTCCAGGTGCCTTGGGATCGGACCAACGGTGGCCAGAGTTTCCCATGGCTTTCCAAGGCTCTTGGTCTTTTGGGTCATATAGTATATTTGTTAATGGAAGTGGAAATAATGCTCTTTGCTCTTCTGAGAGTCAAGGAGACTTCTGGTTGGGATGATGTGGCTCCCTGCTTGGTTTTTTGATCAGCTCTTCATTGCCAGTGATCCCAACATGACTGTAAAGCCACTGTCCAGTATATGGGATTATCCCGCAATTTTAGTTCGGCACTGAATTGTGTTAAGGCAATCAGTTGGTGTATTACTGCTTAAAGCTAAAATTGCAAACTTGGAGTCCATGAAGAAGACAACTTTTGCAGGAGCTAGGTCAGCAACTAGTAATTGCGTAGTAGCTTCATAGACAGTCAAGACCTTGCCATCGTATTTGGTGGCGTTCTTTCCCATGGCCAATGAGCCCTCAAACAACCGACAGAACCATCCCGCGCATGCTCCGTTTGTTTCTGGCAGATATGAGCCATCGGTGTAGATATGGAGCCACTCATTCACTGAAAATCTATAAAAATTCTTAAACGTTAATATTATATTCTGGCTTCGCTATCCTTTAGGTAACAGCTTATTTATCATATTCCTCATTTTTTTAGGTTGATCCGTTTTTCTTGCATAAAATGTGATTCACACTTTTCCTCCTACACCTTAATGCTAAGTGATACACGTTAAAAAATACTTATTTAAGGAATATTTTGAAATCTTAAAAATTCTATATTGCAAACCGAGATGTATAAATTTGTACATTTTCAGAAAATTGAGAAATTTTTTGTCTGACAATGTGCTCCGCGTTTATTTCAGGCTCGCTTACATTTGGTGAAGACAGCCTTAAACGCAAAACCATATCACACTTCTCATTTCAATCGTAAACCAAGTTTCCATCAACGCAGCCATTTTCAAACTGAGTTTAGTTATGTTTTTAGGGAACCAGCTAACACAATTTACCGGCACCATTTGAATGCTGTGAAAGTTTTGATTATACTCAGAGGAATTTTTATTCACACCGATAATTTGAACACCCATCAGAGCTCTTGTTACCTTTCTTTGAAGTCCCTACGAGCAAATGCTTTATAATTTTGTTATAAACTATGCATTTATTATGTTTAGATTATTATTTTTGTCTGAATTTTACAATACGTCATTTCAGTCTGTGGTATCTGGTGCAGAAGAACCAGACTCAATAGAGATAGGAAGACAAGGAGAAGATTTGATTATAAAGAACAAAACTATCGGGTCTAAAAGTCGCCGTATTGTTATGAAAAGTAAGTTTTTACTAATAGTTACTAATACTTTGAGACGAAAAAATATAAAGGAAAGTTGAATAAACATTGCATAAAGAAGGGGATGATTAATCGACTAACTAACATATTGACTAATACAAGAAACCGCATTCTGTAAAATTCTACACATTACTTCTAAAAACTGTCTTTTTGTACTGGCAATCAGCTACAAGGTAAATAACATAGAAGTAGGAAGAACTTTGAATAGTTTTATGCTAGTTGAAATGTGTCCTTTATATTAATGTAAACCAACTATTTAATTAAAGTACCGAAGTATTTTTGTAGGATTTAGTGCTATTATTTCTCTATTCCTCAAATATTTTAAAAATAGCTGCTTTATTTATATACTAAATTGCCATAAATCTAAACTGAAAATAGAAGTATAACAAGGCAGTATAGATCAAAGTTAAAGGGCCACAGTGATATAGTAGCAAATCCCAGTCTTAGGACTTACGGTTTAAGCACAGCTTTAAACTTACCTTCTCCTCTACCTGCATAAATTATTGGGCTGGAAAGAATAGAAAATAGTATAAGAATAGATTAGTTTCTAAAAATATTTTGCGTTTAGTAACATAAAATCAAATAATTAAAATACTTAAAATATTATACAATAGTTTTCAAAACCAAATGCCATGATAATGACATTAATTTACTACCGCAGACAGAGAAAACAAAAATATAAAGAAATACAGAAAATCTGTTCTGAAAAATCAAACCTACACAGCACCTTGTAAAAATTCAATTCCACCAAAAAAATCAAAACAGGATTGCCCTAAGGAAAAATTGTTAAAATTACTTTAAGGCATTCTTTTTTAATATAACTCAGAAAACGCGAAAGCCACATAGAAATTTCGAAGAAAATATTTTATTGGAAAGCAAATATATATGGCAATAAGACATTAAATAAAATAGGTTGCTATAGAGTTAGATTTCTGTAGTAGCCTATACATTAAAATTAAGATTAAAACAAAAATAAAAAAAATTGAGAAAAAAATCAAATTTAAACTTATTGCAAATGTATGTAAAAAGAAAGTTACAAAGGTATTCATGATCTAAACAATAATTAATACATTTTTAACATTATTAACTTCGTCACTACTTTTCTTAACTAAACTATTGTTACTATGTAAATAATTAAGAATAATATTTCTATAAATAGAATTATATCTATTATAATTTCAGAAAGGTACTAGAGTAACATTAAAATTAAAGGCATTAAAGTTCAAAATTGTTTTAAAAACACTAATATTTGATATATATTTTTGCTCTACATTACACTAAAGATTACATCCAGGTACTCTGTAGAGAGTGAGTTAATGTTTTCTTTTATTAAGTTTAGATAATTAGGATGATAATCATAATATTAGGAGTATTTTTCACACTTTTACTTTATAGATACATAACCTACTCATCGGGGTTTGGTAAACCTGTGTTTTAAAACTTGTATCTAATTATGTATCTCAATTATTCATAGATGATGGTGGTACAGACTTTGAAGAGGTCTCTGACAATGAAAAGCAAGCATGCTGCTTAACTGATAGTATGATTCTCCGATTGGCACACTTAGCTGTAAAAGTAAGTTACATTCTCAATAACACCTAAAAAATACAATTAAAACAAATTATGACTAAATCTTATCTGATTCTTATATCTAGATTGAAAAGAGCTATGGATCTCATCGAGACATCGAATGGGGATTTTGGAACAATAATCTATATATATTCCAAGTAAGCTTGTTTAATTATACAATATTAAGACCTGTATTATGAGCGAATGTATTTGTTTGGGTTAGCTCAGTGACTTATAGGGAAAATGTAGAAAGACTTCTTATTGTGCATTATCAATCGAGACAGCTAACCTCCTCTCTTTAATATAATTAATCATAACAGTATTTCAAAACGGAACTGGAACCATTCAATTACAATAGGCTAAATTCCTGACAATCACATGATAAATGCAATCACGTGTGTTCTCCGTTGAATTCAAAACTGTCATTAAATTTGTACTTGTTGCTCTAATTGCAAAAGTTAGATAAAACTCCAATTTTGATAATTGGATAAAGATGTTGAAATATTAAGATTCTTCAAAAAGTTAACAAAATAAAAAAAAAACGAAAGAATTATTTTTTTGTACTTTTAAATCATGTGTGCATTTTGCTCGTCTTGGTGAGTTATTATTGTTGACTAATATGTACTGCATAAAATATTTTTTTTCTAATGGGCTGCATTCGAGAAACTAAGCCTTTACAAACATGGCAAGTTCCCAAAGGGAAAGTCATTTCATGGTGGCACCATCTACTGGCGGCCTTTTCTACCAAATTTAGATGCTTGACTTAATTTCAAGATCTCGTCGGATACTAAGTATTGCCGTGATTCAATTTTGCCGAGAGTACGAGAAAAAAATCGATACTCAAGGGATCTTTTACATTCCACGAAGTCATATGACATGCGTGGCTATGATTTTCGCATCCAGAACATCTATCGACAACAGCCGGGACTTTACAAAAGAAAGTTTCTGCAAAAAGCAAAAGTTGGCAACAACAAAGTGCTTGAAATGATTGCCTGGAAACTCGTAATTGCAGTTATCGTATAATCACGTCTACGTCACATGAATTTTGCTCATGATATATATCAGTTTTTCTTTCCAAATTAAAGTTATGTAAACAATTATTATACAACAACAGCTTATATCAAACAATTTTTATAAAAGAAGTGTTAATTGGAATTTCCAATCACACACAAAACATTGTAATTTATATTACATATTAATATTATGATTTATAATCATTTTAAATTTTTTGTATGACTATCTAAATACTCGCTAAGTTAGTGTTTTTCTAAAATTTCCTTACTTATTTTTCAAATTATTAAAGTCACCAAAAATTACTATTACTTTGCTATTATAGAGAACTATTTTTGCATTTAAGAGAAGACAGCTTTAGAAAAGAAATTCATTTCAGAACTGAGTTGCTATAAACTTACTAATACACCCAAAATTATCTTTCAGTCTCGTCCTGTAACCAGCGGAGCAGGTGAAACAGATCATGAAATTGAACATGAATTCGATGTACCCCTACGCATAGAAGATGAATATTTCACGGTGCACAATATTGGGTAACAATCTTGTTCAGCGAATACATTTTTTATGTTATTAGATATTTTTTCAAAAATCATTGAGAAAGATTATAAATGAATGAGTAAGAGTTTAATTTTGCGATGTTACTAAAAACAGGCATCTGAAAATATCGTTATTTTATTTTAAAATTTGTCTCATTTCTCTTCAGTTCGTTTTATTTTCGAATAAATAAGACAAGCCTTTTTGGTGAATACTTTTGGAGATTAATTTTTGCCTCTATTCTTATAGTAGTGAATTTGTTAATATACATACAGGGTGTCCAGGCTTAAAGTGTCGAAAAGTTATGACTTTTTATTACGGAATTACACATAAGAATGCAATAATCAGCTCTTCGGTGAATTGGAAATCCCTCCGATATTTTTTCGATCTAGTCTGATCGGCCGCACGTGCAAGCATTGTTCGACAATCGCAGACGATAAACTTGTTACACTGACTTCTTTAGTAAAGATGTGGACGCCACAACAAAAGGTGCAGCGCGCACTTTGATTAACGGAATTTAAAATCAGTCACGCGTGTACAGCAAAGTGTTTGAACAGAATGGAATTTTGTTACTGGCTTGCCTATATACTAGACTTATCAGGACTCCTACAAAATGAATCATGCATACAATCAACAATGTGTTCTATCATAAAAACTTAAGAATACTTTCCAGTTTGAGATACCGAAGATACCGTCTCCTTTAAAGATTTTGATGTTGGAGGATCTAAATTCCATTCTGTTCGAACACGTTGCTGTACACGTGTGACTGCTTTTCCTCTCCTTTTTAATCTGGATGGTCATAAAGCTTTGTGTGGGTGAAAATATGTTATTAAGGAAATAATTTTTTTAAAAATTAAGTATTTATTTATTTGAGGAAATAAAATACTTGCACATCGAATGTTGCTTTGTTGCGTATTTAGCTCTACAGAATTAAATTAAAAAACAGTTATTATTTTGTTTTTAAAATGAAGTTTGGCTTAAAGTACCCGACTACATACGGAACCGTGATTTTGCAAAACCTTACAAACGAATATTTTTTTTAATATTTAGTGTCACTTAGATTAGAATACATGTACAAAATAGGTTTTAAGAATATTATTACAGTAAAAAATTATTTAAATGCAGTATTTTGAATAACAATCCATATTATTTTCAGTTACTATATTTTGAAATAACTATCGGTGTTTTTTTGTTAAACATTCTCCACTTCTAAGTTATATATTTCAAAATCCTAGTTCAGGCTCTGTACAAAGCTTTGAGTTATATATAGGCAAAATATTATTATTATAAAAGCATTTTGCATGAAAGGAGAATGTTTTGAAAATAGGTAATTCTGTGTTCATTTTTTACCAAAATATTGCATTTGAATAATTTTTTATTGTAATAATATTCTTCAAAGAATTTTATACATGTATTCTAATCCAAGTGACACTAAATATTAAAAATATTCGTTTGTACGGTTTTGCGAAATTATGATTCCGAACGTTGTCATATACCTTAATAATAAAGGCAAGTTCGAGAATTTTCGCCAGAATGGTTGTTATCAGTAATACCTATTAAATCCTAACAAATAACTAATGAATATTTACAAATTTTCACGAAAGCGTTATGTCTTTTGAAAATGCATGTGTTGTAAGAAGTTATAAGATTTTGATTTTCATTCACAAATGTTTTTCTTTACTGATTTCTGCATATACAAATTGAAGAATAAAATTTTCAAAATGTTATATTTCTTTAGAATCTCACCTAAAATTATGAAAATATCGAGATTAATTATTTAAATATCTCTTAACTGAAATTAATGTAAAATAAGAAATATAATTTACTGAGATACCTTATTGAAAATGATTAAGATTGATAAAAAATTTACCTAGTTCTTTTTTTGCTGTTTTTATATATAGCAAATTTCATGATTTACATTAATTTTCATAATATATAAATAATAAAATTTCTGCTACTTTGAGTATTAATGTCAATTCAGTTTTCTAAAAAATACATTTATTTTTAAGCATTCATTATTAATTAATTAATAACCGTATCCTCATATATATAAAAAATACATGGTAAAAAGATGTTTTTTACTGAACAAAATTTGTATTTTTCGATGAAAGCATTTGTCCATTATTTTTGTGCTTTATTTCTTACATCAGTCATATTTACTTATTGCAGAGAAGTCATGCCGGGTGCAACATCTCCTTTGGCACTAGAACTGAGTTCGAAGATTTTTCAACCTTGGATTTCACGTAATCTTATATATATATATTTTATAGATTTTCAATGTTTAAAAATAGTTTGTGAAGTCTGTTACCAATGTTTCTCTATAAGTATGTTTTATGTAGAATATTTAAAATTGTAGTTAAAGTTATTTCAAATTATTTGCATAACATAATAAATGTTAGTGTTTGTTGAGCAGTATAACAGTTTTATTTATATCAATAGAATGATGTGTTAGAAAATATGTATGCATGGAAATAACCTTTAGTCATATAATTCCATATTTATTATTTATAAAATTCTTGTATCTGTTTTTATTGAAATTTAGTCAATCCCTTATCATGAGTTTTTCTTTTCATTACTCATAAAACACAATGTCATTTTAATTAATCTTATTTTCCTTACGCATTATATGATTTCTTTAAAAATTACTATTTAAATAAATTATATTATTCTAATTTTAATCAATTTATCCTTCGTAATTTTTGTGTAACTTAGGCTGATTTTTATTTGTTATCACCTTTTATTCATTTGAGTAAATATTTTTCTCTAGAGGTATTTCTTCTTTCTTGATTGGCAAAAATGCAAGCGACCTGTGTACTTTTGCAGAGGACAGGGGTTTTTGTGGTTGCACGCAATATTTTACGCCGCTGATGTAAGTCAATTATCAAATATTAAACTTTAAGGTATCCGACTACGTGCGGAACCGTGATTTTAAAAAAGCGCATAAATGGATAATTTTCATGATATTTAGTGTCAGTTAGATTAGAATGCATGTATAAAATTGTTTTAAGGACATTTTGACAAAAAAAAAATTATTTAAATATTCGGAAAATGTTCACCTTTTGTGAAAAATGCTTCTATTATAATAATATTTTGCCTGTTTATAGCTCAGACCTCTGTACAGAGGCTCAACTATGATTTTTGAAAAATTCACATTGTTTTCAGAGTTATAACCCATTGAAATAATTATCGGCATTTTTTTTTCTTAAGTTGTTTCTTTTGTAGTCGTAAAACATGGATAAACCCACTTCTAAGTTATATATTTCAAAAATTCTAGTTGAGCCTCTGTTCAGAGGTCTGAGCTATATACAGGCAAAATATTATTATAATAGAAGCATTTTTCACAAAAGAAGAATATTTTGAAATTGGGTCATTCTATGTTCATTTTTTGTCAAAATATTGTACTAAAATAATTTTTTATTGTAATATTATTCTTAAAACAATTTTATATATATTTTTTAATCAAAGTGACACTAAATATCATAAATATTATACATTTATATGCTTTTGCACAATCACGTTTCCGAATGTAGTCGGATACCTTAAAAAGTATCAAATATACAATATCATAAAAAAATATGGTAAGTATTTTTTATGTGACAATTGCTTTTTGATTCTCTATACTCTCAGTTATTTAATTATCCATATATCTGTCTATCTCTATCTATCTATCTATCTATCATTTGTCTATCTATCTCTGTCTGTCTATGTATCTATCTGTTTATCAACTTATCTTTCTAAAGAAGTGGCGTACCAAAATGTAATCCAAATTGGGTAGGCTTGTGATACCGCCCCCTATGGTGACCGTATCTTTGATTGTCAGCGTGAGCTAGAGGTGTAGGGTTTGCAAAAGGAATAGACATTTTTGATTCTTAATATGACTTTATTAAGAATAGAACTTAAATGGATAACAATTTAGATAAATTTAATTAAGCGAGAATCTATAATAAACACACAGTGATAGTTAAACCGAATCGCGAAATTTAGACCACTTTCTCTGTTATAATTATTTAATCCGCCTACTCTCACTTCTAATAATATTACAAGTCCTAATATCAAATAATCATTCCTACCTTAATCCAAACTTAGATTCAATCTTTATGTAGAAACGTCTGGGCGTGCGTGCAATGGTATGCACCTTGTTTTAATGGCTTGTTTTCCAGGTAACTTCACGATTGGCTGTCAATTCCCCCACTAGTCTCTTTCACACATACCATTCCCCAAAATTGCCATTTCACTTACTGAAAATTCTGTTATTTAAAAGTTATCTTATTTGCATTTCTTTTTCACATTTCGCTTCTTGGGTTTTGGTTGGAAAAGAGTTGCCATTAATCTTGGTCACCAAAAACCCAGAGGTTACGTTAAAGAAAAGTCGCTTGAGCCCGTCACATTCTCATATCTTATGAAAGAAATTATGCAGATAATTAACTTCTACTGGACAATGATTGACACTCTCGAGTTTTAACGTATTGCAAAGAAGCATCCGGATAGAATATAAAACAGAAGACATTCCAATGCCAAGGCAAAACTCAAGTGTGGATGAGGGTCCATTCGTCCCTCATGAGCTGTACCAATATCTCACAGTCGTATGATCAGATGTCACCATTTAAGTGAGGAAATCAATTAAACTAAATAAAGCAAAATGATCATATCGTTTCTGATTGTCAGGATTCTTCAAATCCCTATAGAGTCAACCCATTAATTGGTTTGGCCGTAATCTGGACGGGCTACCAAAAGTTGGCCACAACTGGTCTGTGTACGCTATACGGATACTGGTATTTTCTTCTTTCTAACTTTGATTTGAACATATATCTAATTCTTATAGTGAGATTATTAGTGCTAGTGTTTTTAAGAGATGAAGTTTGTCCATGGTTCTGAAATGCTTCTCACCTGGGATTTTCTTTGTGGTGAAAGGGGACGTTTTTCATTGAAGGCAGGAATTTGGATTCTTAAAAATATTTGATAAAAACACCGATTGGCAAGGTAATGTGCTATATTTGTTGCTTGAGAAGAATAAAAATGGAAAGATAATCCAAAAAAGCCGATATTATATCTGTCACCACTGCAATGTAAGACTTCATATTACATCATGTGTCAAATTTTGTATGTTCATATATATATATATATATATATATATATAAAGCACACACACAGAATCCTGAGTTATTTGAGAAAGAGGTATGAACATATGAAATTTTTTTGTAAGTATGAGTGAAATTCTTTTAAAATGTATGAAGCATGCCTTATAGCAGCAAAGCGTACTTATAAAAAACTAACATTTAGGGGTTTTGCGTTCCACAATTATAAAATAAAAAAATAGTGTGAAAACTTTTAAATTGAAAATTAAAACAAAATTCTTCCATTTTATCATTTTGTAAAGTGTTATTGCTTTTTATATGCAACAAAAATGTGCCTTTTTTGAACATTTGGAAAAAAACAAAATAAAAAAAATTGACCGTTTAAGATATTAAGACCTTATAATCACTGAAAAATATCATATTACTGTGAATAATAGTCATTCTCATTGATAAGATTTGTTTTGCATTTTATGTAATACTATATCTACATTCGGTATTTGAAGGTGTTAGGATTGAGTTATTACTGAGCATTTGTAGCGGTAAATCTCTCTCTCTCTCTCTCTCATGCTAAATAAAATTTAGAATTATTATCTTTCTTTTATTTTGTTCTTTCCGTTGTAGAAAAAGCAGTACCTTTCATTAATGAGATTTTGTATCACTTTTTTCATATCATACAAAATTCCAAGGTGAAAGTCTGCAAACTACATGTACTGTATCTGATACAAATATTTTGATCCTTACGTATTATATGGTCGACCAATTTCTTCAAACATAAAATGTTGCCAAATGCCGCGATATACACCCACTAGTAAAAACTGTTACCGTGCACGTGTTCGAACACAGTAATAATAATTATGACAGGATTTGATGACATTTTTTGAATTGGTAACGTCTTTTTGCTTGACAATATTTATCGATGGTATAGTACGTAAGTACCAATCTTTTTAGTCTTGATGAATTGTCGAAATGAACTTTTAGTCACTCGCATATATAAAATTATCCTTTTTTAGCTATTCAAAAACGTAACTGATGATGATGCTTCAGCACAAGCCAGCGCTATATCAATTTTTGGAAGAAAATTAGAAGATAAAGAATTGTTTGACATTTCAAGGGAAAGATACAGTAGCAAAAAAATGAGCAAGCAAATTCCTTTAAAAGAACATTTGAAAAGATTTTATAGGGTAAGAAGAATATTAAATCAAAATTGTTTGGTTACTAAATTTACTGTTATTTGAACTACATCTCCGTCTTTTTTCGTATCTTGCTTTTAGATGATTCACGGATCCAACAGTGAATTGAGACGTATTACCAAAGCATATGAGGGATATTGTGTACCCACAGATAAGTGCACCAATTCCCACGAAATATTTTCTCAACTCATGTACTGTTGCACTGATCTTACAGATGTGAGTACCAAAAGAAATATTTGCACGTTTTACAGTTGGTTTGGTATACATATTTTGATTTGTGATCTCTATTTGAGTATTTCATAAATATTTAATCCATTTTCAGGCATTTGGTATCCATATGGTATGTTCTGAGAGTACTTCCCTTTGGAATGGTGTGATATTTAGTATTTTGCAGAATGCTATTGGAGGTAAGCACAAAAGGACGAATTTGATTTTTTTTAACGTTATAACTGCATTATACATAAAGGATTAATAATTTAAAATGGGGTCACGAGAATTGTAATAAGTAATATGGAAAAAATAACGGGTTAAATTCTTGACGGTTACATGATAACTGGAATCCTGGATTCTCCCTTGAATTCAAAACTGATATTATATTTGTACTTATTGTTCTACTTGTAAAATGTAGGTAAAATTTCAGATTTGATTATTGTGGGTAAATATGTTCAAGTATTAAGATTCGCAAAAATGGTTTTCAAAGTTGAAAAAAATCGAATACTAATACATGTATTTTTAAATCAAGAGGATTTCGTTTATCTAAGTGACAAATATTTACTTTTCAGTTTTAAGTTTCTACAAAAGTTGGTAAAAGAGAAGTGGATGAACTAATTGCCTAGAAATACTTGATTGCAGCTATCATATGACTAATGACGTCGCATGAATGTAGCCAACTTAAGAACTCTTATTTTGTCAAACACTAATGTTAATTACAAATATAAATCACCCCATAAATTTTTAATTACATTTAGTTCTAATTTTATCTCCAACGTTGTTAAGTATATGCGTAAATTCTACCCTTTTATTTGAAAAAAAAGTTTCCCGTTGAACTGATGTCATGATTGGCATTATATTGACCAGAATCATTGACAAAACATGTACACAGGTAATATGAAAGTGCGAATATATAAGTATATGATGTTCCTGATAGTAAAGCATTTGTAGAAACACCTGGAACGTTCATTATGGTAAATGATATAACGTACCAGAGATATTGGCTTACGAGTTCGACAAGGACAAAAATGTAGCCCTAGAATGTCGCTGTATATGTTAAGTTGTGAAGGGTTATATTCGGGTCTTCTACAAATCCTCTCGGAGAAAATATTCTTTAACTGTGCTTTTAGTTTAAAACCGCTTTCCGTAAAAATGACTTGATTTTATGCAAATGCAACTACTATTTAAGTGCCTGTCGCTGAGTATGCGAGTTAATGGCTAAGCATTGATTGTTAAGCTGAAATCCAAGTGTAAGTAAACGCAAACAGTGACTGGTGGTCGCGCATCTTAAGATTAATAGTCTACGGAGAATCCATCAGAGAATAATTAAGTAACCAACCTTGGAGCTGACCGAGCTATCGGGCTTCAAGAAGGATCAATCAAACTTTGTGGAGAGAATGTAATCGTCTACCTTCACTTTTTGGAGAAGAGATTGCTTATAAAGCAATAAAAACAACCCGAAACGTATCAAAATTAGCCAAAGTCTATCGTATTCACTGAAACATGCTTCTAAACATCTAGTTTTCCCAGCAAGTTGTTAGTTGGATAATCTACAGATTACAGCAGCTCAGCTAAACTAAAAAAAATGACTCTAATGGTATTTCCTTACTTTATCAGTTAAAAAATAATTGAACCCTTTTTGAAACAGATTGTGACTGGAAATGAGAAGTGAATTATGTATTGTATTGTAAAGCATCGAAGAACTCCGTGTGTTGCTGTTCTGAATCTATTGCATTGGCGTCGAAATGTGCAAACTTTAACCCCAAAAAGTTTTGTTAAGTTCCTGCTCGCATGCATCATGAATAATTCGCCGGAAAATCGTATAACTTAACCTGCACGCTAATGCCGTCTTCTGTTATCATCAGATAGGTAGATTGGTTGCGAAGATGACCAGTATGGACAAACGGGATGTTTCTATTTTCTATCCCGATAACTTGAATCATCGCACGTTAAAAAGTAATGGGTTTGGTATCTATTTATTTTTTTCTTTGACTTGAAGGTCTATATAATATCACCTGTTTTGTACGTTGTCGCGTTCTTTTCCTTCAGTCAAATATCTTTAATTATTTTCATGATATGAATTGTGTATTCACGTCATCCTCTAGAAGTTACACGAAAACTTTGGCAACCTACATATCATACATAAATTAGTTTAATGAAAAATATACATAAACTAACCAAGAGTGAAAAAAAAGAGTATTTTTAGTCTATCACAATTAAATGTTTACTTTCTGAAAAGATATTTTCTAACTAAAAATAAAGAAAAAATGTTTTTCCTTTTTTTTTCTAGGAATATTTTAGAACAGGGTGTCAAACTCGCGGCCCGGGCAGTATATCGGCACACAATAATACATAATAAAATATCAAATTTTCTCCTAAAATAGGAAACATAGTAGCAGAGAAGAGATGTCAAGTGTCAGGACGCAAACATGAAATTTTTCTTGTTCTTTTATATATGTTTATAAAATGTATTATTCGAAACAAACCTATGTTTCTATGAATATTGATTTCTTTTTGCGGCTCACTGACGGTTATACCTTGTTTGCTTGGCCAAAGTTAGCCTTTGAGTTTGACACCCTTGCTTTAGAAGTTTTTGTGATACAGCAAAATTTTTAATAACATAACAATAATATGATGGAAAAAAGGGAAAACTTAAAATTAAGCAATTCAACTGTAAAAAAAAATCTCATAGAAGCGATATCAGTTATTGTTTCTTCTTTCAAATTTCAATTTAAGAAAAAGGGTAAATTCAGTAAGACTTATCTCATCTCGGCTTTTTACTGAGGAAAGGTAAAATCGTGATTAAAAATAATTAAGAGTAATGATGAGTAATTCATTTTTTAATACTTATATTTAATTCGAAATAAGAGCCAATGATATTAGCGTCATAGCTTATAATGTTGTGAATTTCAATGACAGTTTTTTAAAAATTTAAAACAGATGGGAAACATTTTTTTTTCTTCTGTATTACTATTTTGTTTTCACAATCAAGATTGGTTGCCTTAAAAATATTTGCTTTTTATTTAAGATTGTCAAGCATACTTTAAATTTCTTGTTGTATAGAGAATGTGCATAATTGAGAATATTGTTTTGGATGTAATTTGTCTAAGCCTAATTTATGTTCTCTTAGATAATTTGTATTGTCGCATACAATTTTTTTTTAATACTAAACATTCCATTTCGAGTGACTAAAATTCTTGTAATTATATGAGAAGCAATGGATAATAACTTCTTTTTCTTTAATTCAGAGGTCAATGCCGACGTTTATAGTGATTTTGCAAGATTGATAACTACGCCTAAGTGGTGTTGAGACTGCTGATGCTCCTTCTGCTATTGAGGTAATTAATGTTTGCGTTGTATTATTATATTTATGATAAATTCCAACTAGCGCAACTGTAAAAAGACTTCAAAATCTGATTGGTTTTATAGAATAATCCTATATTTGCAGATATTTATATCAGCCCTTATTACAATTTTGCTTTTTAATAATTCTCTAATTTTCATTGACAGAGTTTAGCTTATTACATTTACAAAGAAATCAAACCAGAAGAATTTAAAAGCATGACACCTGATGTAAGTATTTAAGTGTATTTAAAAATGTTTCGTTCCGTTCCCAGTAAAATCGATATATAATTATTTTACATAATTATACTTTTGAAATTCTTTATAGGAAGCTTTGCAATGGCTGGAAACATCTTCATCAAAGGCTGGGAGAAAATACCGAGAATTTCTCCAGAAACATGGTCATCGTAGCTTGAGAGAAGTATGGCTTAAAAATTTTTTACTCTATTTTAATAATTACTATTTACAATAATATTTTAATAATGTTTACCATAATTTCAGTTTATGGTAATGCTTCTTGATATATGATTAGGACTTTCATAATTGCTGTTTGAAATAATGTTAACATAATTACTAAGGTAATTTTTGTTCATGATAAATGTTTCAATAATTACTAATCTAGTTATAGTTAATAATAAATATTTTTCTATAATTAATAACAAACATTATGTTAATAATCATTATTTTAATAATTATTATGTTATTATTATTAATGTCATATATTTCTCATAGTTATATATTTGGCAGACACATTGAATAAGGAGATATATTTAACGGTTTTTTTCTAAAACAATTATCAAACCTTAATTGAAATTCCACTTTATTGAGCTTAATACAACTAGATAATAAAATGAAAATCTAAATTAAAATTAAATTAAAATAAAATTTATCATTATGAATGGGAGGTAAACTATCAAACTAAAGTGAAACCAAATTCATAATAGTTCGATAAATTATATTTTAATCAATAAATATACCACATTATACATAAATTGAGGTATCATGTAACATTTTTATGACAAAGTGTAATAATTATTAGAAAATTCCAGTCAATTGACTATTTGTTCCTTAGGCAACGAGCTCTCCAATATTTCATAACAATACGATTTAAGTAATTTAGTGCAGAACACTCGTCCAAATGAGCTGTAGTAATTTCTTGTCCAGAATCACACAAAATTCCGTCAAGACAATAAGTTAAATTCACACGCACAAATGACACCAATAGGCACTAAGGCATTTATGTAAGGTCAAAAGTCTCGAGATAAAATGCAATAATATTCTTTAAAACACTTTCTTGATAATTTAATCTAACAGCTTTCACATTTGTGTATAACGAATTGAATTCTTAGAAATAAATCTATCATTTTTTATATTCAATTCTTTCAATACAAAATGAATTGGATCTTATTTGTGTATGAAAAAATCAATATAAAAGACTGCTGAAGAGTATTCAGATGACATAACGCAGTTCATGCATTTCGAAATATGTGAATATCAGTATTTGATACTTTATATAGTGAAGGTAATTTAAATTGTTTGAAAGAAATGAGAAGAAAAAACGCTTATGGAAAAAGTTACTGATAAAAGGATTTTCTAAATAATTTTTGATGAGAAAGAATTCTTGAGCCACTTGGATCACTAAAGTGAATATTTAAAAATAATTTTATCAATAGTATCATTTACATAAACAAATAAATAAAAACAAATTTCGCCATCATTATATCTTTTAGAAATGAAAAGTGATTATATATGCTATTCTTATAATTATAAATACAGTGGGGTGTTTATATTGAATAGCATACGCGCGAGAACTAAGAAAACTTTTCTGGATTAACTGAAGTTATTAATAAGATTAAATTATCTATGATTGTATATTAGATGTTTGATTTACTAGATATATTTGTGTTTTATTTTAAATATTCTAATATATTATTTCATGATCTTACAAATACACAAATCTGCTTCAATTTTACTGTTCAGAGAAAATTAATCCAATAATATATATATTCGTAGCTACATATCACAGTCTTTGATAACTTGTATTGTGATATCTTAATAAGAAATTAACAACTTCAAGAAACAGAACTGTGTGATTTGATTTTTTTTCAGTTAGATGTCCGTTCACTTTCATGGGAATCAGATCGTAAGACTTTCATTCAATTTTTACAAGTAAGGAGTTTTAAAATTTTTTATATGATATTTAATCGTAACTGCTAACCAAAATTTAAAGTTCTCTTTCAACCAGTACTGCTAAAAAAATAAACCATTTTGTTGAAGAGTTGGGAGAATTACCTAGAAAAAAAATTATCTGCGCATGAACTTAGTATTAAAATTTTTAAATGTATTTTCGTTTATCATCGTCTAAAGCTGTAGATATATCATAAAAAGTTGTGATAGCCCACGGGCTGTGGGTATCATCTCTTCATCATCCACGCGACCTAAGTTTGAGGGGATAAAAGTAAAGATTAAAAGATAAAAGCTTCCATAATAAAGCTAGTTTATTATTATCTCAATTTATATTAAGCAAAACAACACAAGTCTAGGAGGCTAATGATCAGGAGTGATATGACATAAACTATAATTCTAACAAATAGCGCATTAAACTACCGAATCTATATTTATAGATGATTCCTTAATTTACTAGAATCCGCTCTAGTACTGAAGTTAATATAATTTATCTTACCGATATTCTATGGCGAACAGCTACCAGTCCTTATATCGTGAATATAATATTGTCTCCAACTTGATCCGGCAAATGGGCAAACTTCTGGTTTCGAACCCACTTAGAACTCTCCTTCTTAGAACTACCACCTTCTAAGGCCTCCACTTAGAACTCACTTAGCACTCATAGAACTCCCTAGCACTCCATTAGAACTTCACGCGAATACTAAAGCTCCATTTATACACATTCCTAATCTGCATAATCGCGTTCTCTTCTTGAGTTGATTGGAAAGAATTGCCATTCTGGCCCCAAAGATTTCCCAAGAGGGTTTTTGTAGAAGGCGCTATAAAGCCCGTCACAAAGTTAGAATTATATAAGTGCAGGATATTAAAAATTTAAGCTAAGTGATGTATTCAATAATTCATTTTGGGATATCTTTGAGACACACAGTTGAAATGTATAATTTTCATTACTTCGCATTGTAATGGATGGTGGGTCCCTCCATTAGTGTATGAGGGTCAGAAGGAAGATTAGCCATAATCAAAACAAACTCAACTTATTAACAATTCTCAACAACGTAACAAATTTCATCAACCCAAGTTAAGGATTGCATCAGTAGATAAATATGGGGGCAAAGCGAGGTAGACGAGATAATTGAAGATGCAATTATAAATCGGATCACTTACTCTTAGCACGTCCTGGCAATACACCTTCTAAATATTTGAAGGTAAGTTTTAATTTAATCTACTCAAGCCAACACTAATTCAATTTAAACAGTTAATTGAGCAAATCTTCAACCTTAATATTAATCAAATAATCTACGAAGCGCGCTCGACTAGCTTTACGTTAATCATTAACTGCTATCCCATAGCGTCTAACCTCTCTCTCTATCGAACCTGAAAATTAATCTTTAAGTACAAGTCATGATTTGAATAATTCGCGTCTTCTTCGAAAGAGGAAAGTTTTTAGTAGAATATATTTAAAGAATCATTATTCCCCAAGAGAATTAGTATGAAGTACGCTAATAGATCCGTTACAGCATGTCAAAAAGAAAATTAAGAAGTGAAGTTTGAGGACAACATGGGAAGAATGACAATTTTCTTAAAAATCTGATTAATTTGACTCTATTTTTAATAAATTTTTGGATTCTTGTTTCAATATAAATGAAATTTATCCTTCAGCTGTTGCTAAGAAAATTACAGTACAGTAATAATCCGAACTGACGCGATAGGTGGCGCTGAGTGATAAACACGTAAGTCGGGGTATAATTTCGCATATAAACATATATAAATTATTTTTATTTGGGAGCGGAGATGAAAGAAAATAATAATTTAGAAAAAAAGGTTTTGTAAAATCTTAGATCACACACATTACAAAATCGCAAAACCTACGTTATTTTGATGTGGAAGGTTTCATAAATCTTACAAGAAGTCTACTGGCACAAAGATATTTTTTTCTCCCACAAAATTATTTCCTCGTAGCATGCTAATGATTTTTTTAATTCCTTGTTTTGTTGAAAAAATACTCTCTTCATTGGTGTATGTATTTTCTAAAATTTGTAACACTTTTTCAATTAAACTGAGGATTTCTGTCTAATTACCAGCCACCATTTGATCTTCTGACTGAACCGGATCTAAAGACTCAAGTTCTTAGATGTCTTGCAAGATTGACAACTTCTTCAATCACATTAACAAATTCATCAGGCTCTGGCATTCATTCCACCTGAGTTTCAGTGATAAAAAACTAATTGACGAGATTTGAAAACGCTCAATTTTCGTAAGTGGGGGTATAAGTAAAGGTAAAAATTTGCCTTTTTTTCCGCGATAAAAACCTGCGGCCTACCGAGCCATTTTAAAATTGGCCCAGTCGTCCCCTTTTTAAAAAGATTACTTTTTTAAAGAACAATATTAAAATTTAGTTCAAAATAAAATATATAATTTTGCTTTTAGTTGTTTTAAAAAAGGGAATTGATATTCTTTTTTATTTGTAACGCTTCGTAGGATAACAAACAACGTGGATAGTTTTATGGGGGAACTTTTTTTTAATATCTTTTTTCGCAAGCAAAAACTACGAAAAAAATATATGTTTCAAGACAATTGGGAGGTTGACTATTTTGTGGTGAAAAAAAAATTTGGGTCGAAATTGTTTGATTCGAAAAAGTGCTGCTTTTAAATACCAATAAACGGGAAAAACCCATTCAATGAAACCTGTGATATCTTTCAAGGGGTTAAATAAAATTTCTTGAATAATCTTTGTAGGGCAACAAATTGCCGCAGCGGAAAAGGGCATTTATAAATTTTGTTATTTGGGGGTAATATATGAAACCGTTTACTGATGCAGTTTTGTAGGAGTGTTTTTTAAATTTTTATTTCAGTGTTATTGACAAAAAAAAATTAAAAATAGTAATTAAAAAAAAAACCAAGAAAAATATTTAATAAATTTTTTCCACATTTCCCTTCCCCCCCCTTTTATATATGATGCGGCCCGTGTAAAATTGCTAACTATGTATGGGGCCTGTGTGAAATACTGACATATGTATGCCGGGGGGTAAAAAAAAAGGTTGGTTATAGCAAATTTAAAAAACTTCTCCCAAAATTTAAAAAATGTTGGAAATTGTTTTTTTATTTATTTTTTTGCAAAGTTAAAAAAAAATTCCCCAAACTTCTTTATATTAAGCCATTGCTTTGGAAGCTTTAGAAGATTAAATTTTTTAAAAACCAAAACCTCGAAATAAACTACATATCTAAGAACAAATAGATTATTCAGACGGCCAAAACATCGTAACTGCTTCGTCGACCAAAAAATGTTTGAAACTGAGACGGGCAGGAACACAAATATCCCTCCACCTTTTACTTTAAACCCCTCACTTTTTGAACTTTTGGAAAAAGTTTTTAAAAAAATTACCTCCCAAAATTTTAAATTAATTTGTTTCCGAAAAAAATTTTAAAATTTTTTCAAATGTTTTTAATTCTAAAAAATTTTAAATAAAAATTTTTAAAATTAGGGGGTTATTTAAAATAAAATTCTAAATTTTTTACAAAAAAAAAATATTTTAATCCTTTTAACCTTTAAAAAATTTTGGGCCTTAAAATTTATATTTTAAAAATTTTTTTTTCTTTATACCCCAAAAAATTATAAATTTTTATACAAAAAAATATTAAAAATTAAATTTTCCTTTTTTTAAAAAACAGTTTCATTTTTTGTTTTTTCCTTATTCTCATTTTTTTTCAATGTTTATTTTCCTTAATAAAATAAATTTTTATTTTAAAAAATATATTTTTTAAAAATTATATTTTAATATTTTTATTTGCTAATTTAAATTTAAAAAAAACTGTATTATGAAAATATTTTTGTTTTTTTTAAAAACTTTTATTTCTCTTTTCTTTTTTAAAAATTTATAAAAAAAATAAATTATTTCTTTTTTAAAATAAAAAATAACTAGTTTATAATATTTATATTAAAAATTTAAAAATAATTTATCCCCTTTTAAATAAAAGTAATATCTTTAAGATATTTTAGTGTAAATTATGTGTTTTTTATTTAATAACTTTATTTTATCTAGCTTACTTATAATTATATATATAGAAATAAATTATATTTTATAATAATATATATTATATAATTAACTTTTTTATATTACACAAATGAATTTATGCTTTTATGTATGTATATATTACAATAAATATGTATGTATTAATGATATTGTGTGTATTGTGTGTGTGTATGTGTGTGTATTTATGTGTGTATGTATGTGTGTGTATGTGTGTGTTTTATGTGTGCATGTGTGTATGTATGTGTGTGTGTATGTGTATATATATGTATATATATGTATGTATATATGTGTATATGTATATATGTATGTGTATATATTTTGTATGTGTGCATGTGTATGTATGTATGTATGTATATGTGTATATATATGTATATATATGTATGTATATATGTGTATATGTATATATGTATGTATATATATATGTATGTATATATGTATGTGTATATATATGTATGTGTATATATATGTATGTGTATATATATGTATTATATATGTATATATGTATGTGTATATATATATGTATGTATATATGTATATGTGTGTATGTATATATGTATGTGTATATATATGTATTTATATATGTATATGTGTATATATATGTATGTATATATGTATGTATATATATAGTATATATATGTATATGTATGTATATGTATGTATATGTATATATATGTATATATATATGTATATGTATATGTATGTATATGTATTTATATGTATATGTATATATAGCTCACACTTTTTTAAATAAAAGTAATATCTTTAAGATATTTTAGTGTAAATTATGTGTTTTTTATTTAATAACTTTATTTTATATTTTAAAGAACGTTATAGGAAGTGTCAAGAGTGACAGAAAAGGAAGAGAAGAGGATAATTTCCAAAAGCTAGTCGCCGGATTGAAAGCTCCATTATCCTTTAAAGACAAGTAAACCATAGAGTTTCTCTTCTCTGTGTCAAAATCCCGAGATTATAATTAAACAGTAGGGGTGGATCAAAAACTTTTTTTTCAGAATTTCAAAAGCTACCTATGCGGAAAAGATGCTTTTGGGTCTATAGATGAAAGGAAAAATGAAATAAAAGATTAATTTGTATGTTAAGTACTCTTATAAGGGGAATGAAAAAGTATTTAAGCTTTTTTCTATGGTTTAAAGTCAAAGTGGTTTTCATCAACCAGTTAATTTCCGCGTCCTCGTTTGAGAACGCGCAATCATGTGTGTCACGGAAATCGAGCGATGACGAGTATACTTGTGAATTACAGAGTAAGTGTCGCTGTTAAAGCTTTGCTTCAAAAAGATGGGTTTATTTTATAAAATTCTCTCAATTTTATTACTATTACTTATTTATTTGGTTAGAATAAACATGTATTACATATATATAGGAGTTTTTATGGATATCTATGAATTTTAGTGACCTTCAAAATCCCCGAACTGAGAGAACCTAAACACATACCGATTTACTTTCTTTCTTTACTGACAAAATATTTTGTACCTGTCTCGACTCTAACGAAATTCTGGAGTAAGAGTTGTACGGTCAAGTCACTGTCCTCTTATTAGTTCCCCCCCCCTTCCAATAAAATAAATATTATTTAGACAACACGGCATTGGACCATCACTCTAATGTCAGCTCGTGGTTCTAACAACAAACAATTTGAATGCACACCACTCGATAGCTAGGTAACTAACGCCAGCAGCTATCAATGGGCTCAGCATCTGGTCGGCGTCCGCATTTGCTTGTTGGTTGACTACACAGGGGAACCCTACATAAATCAACTTCTCGACTTTTTCCTTTGCCGCGCTTTCAGGCTAACATCTAAAATACATTATCATAGCACAAAGATAAATTCATTGTGCGAAATTATACGCTGTTTCAACCGGTGCATAATGGACGCATGAGTTAATCTTAAATTTTTCCTCAGAGTATTCTAAACATCGTGAAATTTGATAATATGTTTAGTTTTACTGCTCAATTGCTTGCTGATCAACAATTACAATTTAAATAGCCAATGGTCACTACTTTTTGAGCATAACGAGTATACTCGTCAATGCACAAAATCCTGCAACTTCTCCTTGACGAGTATACTCGTCAATCACATTAATTGGTTTTAGAAAAACAAGTATTTTTAGTACTTTTTAACATTTATTACATTACTCACTAAATAGTTACAAGAAAAATCAGAACACGTTTAACAGCCTTTTTAGTATCAACATTTAAAAACGTCTACTGTCGAATTTACAGTGCACTAAAAAAGCAGAAAACGGAAAAAAGCTGAGCCGGGCTGAAACGATGGTGCTTGGACAGGAAGTTAAGAAATACTGCAATGTACATTGTACTATTCCCTATTCAGTACTCACTTATTAATAATCAGTGCTTTTAGTTATTTATATTGTAAAAAAATAATTTCAGTTTAAAATCATGTAACCAAAATTAAGCCTTTTTTCGTTTTCTTCTGAAAATTTAACTCCTTTATGACAATATTAAATTTTGAAATTATTATTTTTATTTATTTTTCGTCAAATCTCCATATCTTTCCGCATTGGTAGGCTTCGACTAATAATAATAATTTTCTTTCCTTTTTTAACCGGGATCCTTCCTATTAAGCAGTTAATTGCAATTTCATTTTTAAATTATTCATAATTAGAGATAATAGCTTTTATAATTAATTAATTATCTAATTGTGATTTTATTGTTATATTTAAAAAGAATATTATTTTTAGATTACTACTCCGATTGATTTTACCTCTTAGTCGAAGAGGTGTAGAGGACAGGGAAAAGTCGAAGGTATGCTAAAAAATATCTTAACTTGTTTTAAAAAATACGAAATCTAAGGGGTACTAGATTAGATTAATTAAATTAAATTAGGTTTGAAGCTTTTCTGTCGAATCTAAAATTGTTAACAGGAAAAAAGTAGTTTTCAAGCAACACATGAAGAGTTGAGTGCTGTAATAACGCTGTTATAAAGAGGTTAGGTATTCACAATAAAAATATCAATGCATTAATGATATTTGTTGCAATGAGTGTTAATGCATATAAAAGTATTAATTTTGACTAACCTTTTGGACATTCACATTAGAAATAGCTATAAATCAGTCAACATTGTGTTATATATTTTTCGTTTATGGAAAATTACTATATTTTACTATGAAAAAGAATTTTATTCTAATGGGATTTACCAAATTCGCATGTTTGTCAGCAGACTCCGATTTATCTTTCAACGTTTAACAAGTCGCCAAATGAAATAGCATTCAAAAGCGTATCTGAGGGATAAAACACACCTAGATTAATTACAATTACTTTGTTGGAAATAATGTATCTCTAAAACAGGGATGATCAACCTTTTGGGGAAAAGGGCCACTATCTGATAAAAAACAATTATGCGTGCCACTTCCAACTTTTCTTACAAACAAAACAAAAATGTATGAAAAGTTGAAAAAATATTACTTAAAGACTTTTTATTGGATTTTTAAGTAAATCACACATTTTTATGTAAGTCTATATAAGTAGTGAAAATTTAAAAGTAATATAATAAATAAGAAAAAAAAAGTACAAACTTAGGTTTTAGGCTCCAAAATCGAGACAACAATGCAAATTTTTTCCCCCTGTAATCTTAAATTACATAAATGCCTCCATGCTATCTGTAAGAAGAGCTAATTTCCACAGTCAATCTTCATTCTTGAATAAAAATCATTCATTGTGTAATTCATTGTTTTCTTCCAGATATTTTAAAACACACTCCCTAAAATTCCAAAATCTCTCCATTGCACTTCCTTTTGATAGTCAGAGCATATAACAATTAAGTAATGATTATACATGATAATTTTCTATTGTGAATCATTTAAGTATACTTAAGGTATCCGACTACGTTCGGAACCGTGATTTTGCAAAAGCGTATAAATGGATAATATTTATGATATTGAGTGTCACTTAGATTAGAAAACGTATATAAAATTGTTTTAAGAATAGAGTACAATAAAAATTATTTAATTACAATATTTTGAAAAAAATGAACATAGAATGACCATTTTCAAAATATTCTCCTTTTGTGAAAATGATTCTATTATAATAATATTTTCCTGTATATAGCTCAGACCTTTTTTTACAAAAGACTCAACAGAATTTTTGAAATATATAACATAGAAGCGGGTTTATCCGTGTTTTACGACAACAGACGGGAGAAATTTTAAGAAAAAAACGTCTATAATTATTTCAAATGGTTGTAACTCTGAAAATATTGTGAATTTTTCAAAAGTCATAGTTGAGCCTTTGTACAGAGGTTTGAGCTATATACAGGCAACCTATTATTATAATAGAAGCATGTTTCACTAAAGGAAAACATTTTGAATAAAGGTTATTCTAAGTTAATTTTTTGTCAAAATTTTGTATTTAAATAATTTTTTTTTGCCAAAATGTCCTTAAAACAATTTTATATATGTATTCTAATCTAAGTGACACTAAATATCATGAGAATTATACATTTATGTGCCTTTTTAAAATCACGGTTCCGAACGTAGTCGGATACTTTAAATAAATTTTGAGGTGAGTTTTTTTTTTTCGGTTTGAGACAACTAGATTTCTATGAAATTGTAAAAATAATATTTTTTAATGACTTTTCTATTTTTTTATTTTTACAATGAGTCTTCGTGTGCCAATGTTACAACTCCGCCATGACGTACTGTGGCACGCTTGACGCGGGTTGGCCACCCCTGCTCTAAAAGGAACACAAAAACTAATTGAGACAAATTTCGTAGTTTTGTATAAGGTCAAGTAACAACAACTTGACTTTTAAGTCGTACCATTTCCAGCATGTATACAAAGCCAACGTGAAAGGTTTGAATCCCAACAGATCTTCTCTTTCAAGCGATAGTATTCAGAAATATGAAGTACTTTGGCTATGACCCCTCACGCTTGCCAATTAGGATATCGCATACTCAATGACTGCTTGGAAAATTGACACAAAGAATAGCTGAGAAAATCCATTTTTGTAACGCCAAATGGGATGATTTTACGTTATTTTAATTTAACCGATAATCGAAGATAGATTTTACGTTATTCCTAATGATGTAGGAAGCAATTCTAAACATAATTTTTACGAATCTTTGAAAATGAGAAAAATTAATCAAAAACTGATATTGATGTTAAATTACAGCAAAAGTTTTTTTTACTTAAAATACGCACTTCTTGAGTGAAACATATCTTAAATAACAAATAATATATACTGAGAAATTATGTCTTTAAAAATCTAAGCGAATTTTCCATTAACATTTGAATAATAAACTAATACACGTTTTCTTATGAATTTCATGAAATCTGTAACACTTGTTTTCAACAGAATGTTGTGATCAAAAGCCTGGAATGAGTGCATGCGCAAAGATACAGAAAACTCGCCAAGATGATGGTTTTGAAGGAAGAATCTAGACATATATATACTTTTCATGAACTTGTGGAAATACAAGAGTTACTCAAAACTAGATCGCCTAAAATTATCTCAAAGTAAAAAAAACACCTTTTTATTACTGATAGAGATTTAATTAAAATTTTTAAATAAGGTTGTTTCTTGGTATCCGAATCACAAAGTTATATTGTCGTCAATTTGAACCGTCATCACTTTTAAAATATAATATATCACAAATTCTCTTTTATGAAAATGAAATTAATTCTTCACAAGCAAAGTTTATCTGTAGTTGTGTTTCTTTGATTTATGTTTCAATGTTATTGAAGTAAATATCAGTTGAAAGTAATTAAATTAAAATTAAACTATAATGTATTAAAATTATTCACTAAGATAAAAAAAAAAGTACGCTCTAATGTTATCTTGTAAAAAACTACTTGAATGTGTTCTAATGTTATTTTAATGATTAATAATGTTTTGTGTTTCATATAATTATATCTCTGGAAATTAATACATTTTCTTACTCCCAGAAATTAATTTATTTGCATGCTACTGTGACGATTACAACTTTGAGTAAATTTAATTTTCAATTTCAAATGAAAGAATTTGTATGCAAAAAATTGGAATTCCTCTTATTTGTTAAATACAAACGACATATCTATTGTTTTGTAAGGTATGGGTCATATATTTAGAATATTATACTGAATAGTCTAAAAAACCTGCCGTAACTAATTGTTTAGCTGTACAGTATTATTTTTGTAAATGTAAGCTAAACATTTACTAATATATATTAGACATCAGATTTTTTTTAAAACTTCAATCTGTATTTCATGATATTCAAAATATTCATTTTAATATTATTCTTTAAAAGTTTGTCAAAATTCAAC
This sequence comes from Trichonephila inaurata madagascariensis, assembly GCA_019973955.1. Taxonomy (NCBI): domain Eukaryota; kingdom Metazoa; phylum Arthropoda; class Arachnida; order Araneae; family Nephilidae; genus Trichonephila; species Trichonephila inaurata. Next base: position 30,899 of record BMAV01005452.1, read on the forward strand.
AACTGTTTGGTAAACTAATTTTGCTGAATCTTTTTAATTTTCATATTTACTGTTTAAAAATTACTATAAACTTTTTGTTTATTTTAAAACTGAAACACTTACTGCATTTGTTAAAATATCTAATATTCTTTGTCTTAGTTTCTTTTTTGCCAATGTGAGTTTCAACAAATTTTGGTTTCTTCCTTTCTTTTTTTTGGTTTATTCATATTTTTCTATTAAATTCATCAAACTGGTGTCTAAAGACTGGTGTACAAAATTAAGAAAATTTGTGTGTTAAGTTTAATTTCTTGAAATATTCAGAGCGAAAGACAAGACTAGTATTTCTAGGCAAACATATTACAAAGGTGCATTGCATGAGTCCGTTTGGCCAATTTCCAAATGGACTCATACATTGCATCATTTCCAGCATGAAATCAAATTGTGAAAACTACATAAATATCACTGAGCACCGTATTATTTTTTAATCCACAATTTTTAGTCTTTCCTTCAAACATACCCTAGCTTATGAATCGTGTTCAAGATCACACACTTGTACTGTAACCGTGATATGGGTTTGCCCTAATGTATGCCCCAGGGTGTTCTAGCTTAAAATATCCAGAAGTTATGGTTTATTATTACGGAACTACAAATCAGAAAGTAATAAACAATTTATCCTTGGATTGGAAAACCTCCAAGATTTTTTAGAAGATCTAGTCCGACAGGCCGCACGTGGGCGCATTATTCGGCAATCTCGCAGACGATAAACTTTTTACACTGACTTCATTAGTAAAGATGTGGACGCCACAGCAAAAGGTGCAGTGCGTACTTTTGTTAACGGAATTTAAATTAGTCACGCGTGAACAGCAACGTGTTCGAACAAAATGGAATGTCGATCCTATGACATCAAAATCTATCCACTAATGGGAAAGGACTTTAAAAGGGAGACGTGAACTTGTGGGTGTATCAAACTTGCAAGTATCCTTAATTTTCCGGTCCGGGCAAAAAGTATCCAAAAGTAATGGCTTATTATTATGGAACTACCCTTCAGAATGTAATGAACTGTTCATCCGTGGGTTGGAAACCCCTTCAAGATTTTTTAGGTTTAGTCAGATCGGCCGCACATGCGTGCATTATTCGACAATCACAGACTATAAACTTGTAACGTTGTCTTCATTATTAAAGAAGTGGACGCGACAGTAAAAGATGCAGTGCGTACTTTGGTTAACGGAATTTAAATCAGTCACGCGTGTACATTGACGTGCTCGTACAGAATGGAATGTCGTCCCTCCGACATCAAAATCTATCCACCAATGGGAAAGAACTTTAAAGGAGACGAGAACTTTGGTATCTCAAACTAGAAAATGTCCTTAAGTTTTCGTGATAGAAGACACTGGTTATCGAGTGCGTGAGTCATTTTGTAGGAGTCCTGTTAAGTCTATTAGACAAGCCAGTAACGACATTCTATTCTGTTCGAACACGTTGCTGTACACGCGTGACTGATTTAAATTCTGTTAACCAAAGTAATTTCACTCGCATCTTTACTGTGGCGTCCTCTATCCTTACCACGAAGTTAAATGTTTATCGTCTGTGATTGCTGAATAATGCGTACACATGCGGCTTATCAATAGACCGAAAAATTTTGGAGGGTTTTCCAATGTATTGGATAAACAGTTTATTACATTCTGATGGGTGTTCCGTAATAATAAGCCATAACTTTTGGATACACTTTAAGTCCAAGCGATATTATAAATATCTCTATGCAGATATCCCATTTTACTAAAATCCGCTCGATAATCCAGAGGCAATATCAAAGTCTTAATTTTGAATGTCAAAGCATACACAGTATTAGGCACAGTTTGGGGAAATTAACTACCTACATATGTTGGTATTGTTGCAAATTTATGTAGGTGTAAAGATTTCATTTACACAGTGCAAATTGTTCTCGTTATAAACAAGCTTTGCAACGTTCCAGAAATGGCTCTTCAAAACAGTTTCACAAGCAGAATGCAGACAGATAAAGTGTTCTCTCATAGCTTTCAACGCATCGTTTGAAATCCCATGTGTCCTTTTGACCCATACTTTAGAAAGAGGAACCTGAGACGTCTCTTGATGGTTCCGACAATATCATACTTTTCGCCAAATTTGTTGTCGTATAGTCAAATCTTCATCACATCTTCTATGACTGCTCAAATCTTATTTTAAAGCTCACGCCGGAAGAGGAACTTGGACTATAAAACTCAATTTTCCCACAAGGAGAATATCGCTGCTAGGAAAACAACAACATACGTGTGTTGCGTTTCAATATAATACATAAAATACTATATCTCAGTCATGGTATGCTCATTATTGCGCACGATGCATCAGCACGTGGAATGTCTAAAAGAGGTTAAAGTTGGAACAAAATGGATTAAAAAACAATTTGGTGATCTCCAAATTGCTACAGCTTTTCAGTGTGATTTAATGTCTGAAATGATACAGTATATGAAGCCTTTTGTAGCGTCAGACACAGTAACTCATACATTGTATCTTTGTTGCTTGGAAATCAGGTTGCATAAGATTCACGTTGATTATTATATTTATACATATTTTTTGTTTTTCATACTTTATTTCCATATGATTTAATGAAAAGTCTTTTTCTCTCACACCCAATTTTATCTTTATTACTTATGATGTAAAGAGCCAACACAGGCGTGAGACGTTATCCTGTTTTTGAATAAATATATTTTCCTGAATTATCAAAAGGCTATCCAAAAACCAGTAAGTGTAAAGTAGAAATGTTTTATTAATTTCATTCAAAAACCTTTTCCTTAGTTAAATATTTTTGAATTAAATCACGAAATATGGCTGTAATTTTTTCTCTAATACATAACTTTCTTTTAGTTACAAAGCTGGATTATGAACAAAACCTAATACATTAATATACAGAATAAAACCTAAAATGGGGAATATTTAATGATAATTATTGATTTCATGACTGAAAGCTTTTAAATATATCCGAATACTGAGGAAAAAGAGAATTTTTCAGGCATGCATATTGCAACTAGTTACAAATGCATGATATAGAATAATTGAATAAATTATGAAAATATCAAATAATGAAAGAATATTAAAGAGATTTGAAAGATTAATTTAACATGAATTGAATGAATTTTGAATAAAAAGAATAAATTAGTTGATAATTAGATATCTAATCGCAGAAAACAAAATCAGAATGAATAACTTATTTCAAAATTTCCATTTTACATGAAACCCCGAGAAAAAAATCATGAAAATTGTGCATAAGGAATTAAAAAATTTTGCATGAAATATGATTCAGATTTGTTGCATTAAATTCACAATAAAATGCAATCAATGATAAATATTTTACAATAAATATTTTTACAGAGTAGTTCTTAAAAGAAACGCTATAAAGTCTGTCCAAAAAGTCCCCATCCTTGAATTTTTCAGTGCACAATACAGATTCTAAAACGACACCATTGCACACAGTGGGAGGTGACACCTTAATGCACATTCTTGAATTTTTTTCCTTCGTTCCAGTGTACCAGTAATTTCCTGCAAATAGCTATTATAAGTGTTCGGAGGATTTTTATTTTTCTAAAGGTACTAAACGACTTGAGCAGAGGTATCGCATTGCATTTTTTACCAAAAACGTTATGATTTTCTAAGTGAAACAATTTGAAAGATTCAGAAAGTGTTTGGAGACGATGGTATGAAGTCACACAAATAAAGAAGTGGTTTAACCGATTCAAAAGTGGCCACAAGTCGGTAAAGAGAGATGAGCGCTCTCTTTCTCTTCTCTCTCTCTGCAAGGTCATAAACCACTCGAAATGCAGTTATTGTTGAAAAGGTGGAAAATACGATAGTGAAAAATCGTCGTTTAATCGTACGAGAGACTGCTGAACGAGTTGAGATCAGTACAGTTTTTGCCCATGCAATTTTGTGTGATCGTGCTCAGAGTGGCTGCGAAATTTGTTCCCAGGTTTTTGTTGGTGGAACAGAAAAACACCATCTTACAGTTACGCAGGACATACTGGACACTAGAAATGCTGAATTTGGCTTCGTGCAACTTCTGGCTGTTCCACAAAAGAAAGATGCCATTGAAAGGATTCCTTTCTTAGAGCAAAGATGAGATAAGACAGAACGCGATGGCGGAGTTGAACACCATTCCAAAGAAAGCCTGAGAAGTGTTTTCGGTAGTGGAAGGAATACTAGGCTGTGTGTGTGAAAGCGCGTGAGGCTAACTTTGAATTTGATTAGATCCTAATCCCACAAAATAACTAAGATATTTTTTCTGGCCAAAGATCAGATACTTTTTGAACAGACCTTGTACATGTATATAATAATTATTATTAGACTGTTTTTAATTATTGCGGTGTGTGTGAATATTTAAAAGGACTAACTTCATTTAATAGATATAAATTTAATTTAAAACAATTGACTTTAATATTGTTTAAACTTTTTTAATTTTAAATAAATGTAATTATTAAATTGTAAATTAAAAATTCTTCATTAAACAAAAAAGTTAGCTTTCTATGAGAATACGGTATTAAATTTTAGCATAATTGGATCTAATTTAAAAATATTAATAATAATTTGTTTCTTTATCATTGCAGGTTAATATAAATCCAAAAATTGAAATTAGTGATGCTGACAATTTTTCAATGAAAGGTAAATACATTCATTATAATAATTTATCACAACATTCTTTCTGTTAGTTATAAATATTTGTGAAATTACTTTTCAAGACTGAAAAACAAATAAAAAGTTGGTTAAGCACTCGTATTGATACTATAAATATTGAAGTTCAAAAGACGTGTTTATTATAGTTCTGAAATCAGATTCAAGAGATTTTTTAAGAACATCAAACATATATTGAATTTTATGGATTAAAATATTAAACACATTAATGTACTTTATTTTTCCCTTGAATCTAGGATATATTTCTTCACAACCACAAATACCGTATTTAATATAATAGTTTAAACGTTCTTCTGTGTACATGTATTCTACTTACAATCTTTTTATATTCGTTTACTGTTAGTATCGAAATTGACAAAGTTAAAATGAGAATAATTCTCTCGTTTTTCAAGTTATTTTACTCTTTTTGCCATTAAAATTATAAGATACTGAAACTTTTACTTATTGTACGTATTCAGCTTAGTAGGAGAAAAACATGACTAAATTTATTGGCATTTTGGGCATACAGAACTGAAAATAGTACACACAGCTCCTGCATCCTACAGCTAAAGTGTCTCTACCCCGTTTATGCAGAGAGTCAAGCTGGATTCGATGACATATAAGGGCAAGTCATACAATGCTGCTTCAAATCTATGCAACACTTCATCAATCGCAGTGACTGTATAACGGTGATTGCCTAATTTATCAACAACCCATGACCAAATGTTTTCAACGGGTGAGAGATCTTGAGAATGTGATTGGCTAGAGCAACAATCGAAATCCTTCTGTATTGAAAAAGGCCAGGACACGACGGACAACATGTAAGTCTTGTGTTATCTTGTTGAAAGATCATGTCTCAAAAGTCTAGAAGATAGGGCACAACCAGCAGCTTTTGATCGAAGGAACATAGCATTGACTGTTCTGATTAATTACGATGAACAAGAGGGACTCATGTCGTATATCTAATGGTTATCCATATTATCCCACCAGATGTATGAACCATACGACGATGTCGAATGGCGTAAGGTACTGCATTCCCCTTTGTGTTTGTCCCGGCACAAATACCCGGCTATAATGCCCCAAAGTCGTATAACCAGACCTCCGGTACGAAAAGGGTAGCAAACGTTATCCGCACTTATTCATTGGAACCGTCTTGCTACTCAACAAACTCACTCCCTGAATCAAGGTATGTGATGTGGCTTTCGAGTCCAGCAAGATCGATTTGAACGCCTATGCTCTCCGGTTTTTGCGGTAGGCTGTTGAGATCCTGCGTTGTTTTTGTATGACTTTCCTGAATCCATCAGTATTATACTCGCATGACAGTCTTAAGCCTCACCCTCAATCCTACCGTTGTTGAATTCTGACATATGATGGCAGACTTTTCTCTTTCTTATACGAGGCATAATAAGATCTTCTTGCAAACAACCAATATTCAAATGCAATTTCCGATGAGAAATCTAAGGCCTTATTTTCCTTTTATACAGAGTTTGAGATTCCGTTTTAACCTTTTCTCTGTGCAAAGTTCGACTATGCTCAAATACTATTCATTTGCATATCCCAGAATTTTGTTTCTTTCATTATTTTATTCTGCTGTGCCGTATACGTGTAAGAAAAGTTTGATTATTTGCTTTTTCCCCCTTGTGTTGGAATTTTAGTATCCAGCAGTGTATGTATAAAATAAATACATATAATTTATGATTTATCATGAATTTTTTATAAATTGGGAAATTTTGTTGAAGTTTTGAAATATCTTCAAGAAAAATCTGCTTTATTAACTATAACTTAATTTCATTAAATGGTTAGTCTTTAAATATTAGAAAATAAGAAGAAAAACACAAAAATACTATGTGTTATACACTAAATCACCCTAGCACAAACCCTTTTCCCCTTTTAAATTTAAAAAAGTAAAAATTAATTTTAAAAAACCACGTAGAAATATATTCTTCTTATATCTTATCATTCGGATAAGTATTTGAGGGGAAAATTTACTTCACATATGAAAATAACAGGCATAGCTAAGAAATCAGCAAAGAAAGTAATTTTTATAACAATTCAACAATGAACTTTTATGTTTCGAGAAACTTTTAAGGGTGCTTGATTTACTTCTTTGAGCAAACCTGTTAAAATACATGTTAACAACAAAAATAGAAAATTTAACTCTTCAGCTTTTATAATAGAAAAAAGTTCTGATTATATGTTATTAAAAAAAGGATATTTCAGATATTTGTATATAAGAAAATATTTTAACATATTTTGAAAGGAAAAATATACAATTGTGCTTACAAAAGTAAAAAAGGTAGTTTTTATAAAAAATTAATTAATCAAAAATGATTTTTTTGGAGTAAAATCTGAAAATTTAGGTAAAAAAAATAAGGGATTACTCGACTCAATAATTTAAACGCTCTTAAAAAATTAATAGGTTGATACATTTCTCTATATTAATTTTATAGCAAAATTTGATTTCTACCTCGAATTTCTTTAAAGAATTAATGTTTCATACAAATTGATCACCAAACACACACATCCATGTAATTATTTTTATCTGTATTGAAATATGCAATTTCTTATAAAAATCCATTTTTTTCAGGAATTCCTGTTAGTCAAGGAGTAGCTAAGGGTACAGTTCGTGTTGCACTTGATTTAAAAGAAGCATCACTTTTACAGGTAAATAAATTTTATGTAATTTCGAATACTGAATATAATAGGAATGTCTTTGATATCTAATTTATATTTTTTTGCTGTGACAAAATGCATGGTTTGCTAATGTTACGCTTATAGAAAAAAAACTCTTTTATTTTATTATTCTTAATAGTTTCTATATGATGAATTCATGAGTTCAAAATGGCTGTTAGAATCTGAATTTACGAATGTTCTGTTTGTAAAAAGTATATAATTGCTTAAGAGAAATTTTAACACAGACAATAAAATAATGTGTACGCGTATAACTATTAACTGTATAATTGTAAGCATTAAACTAATCTCTTATATCCCAAAGAATAATAATAATAAATTATTTGTCTTATATAAATGTTTATTCATTCTTTAAAAAAGGGGGAACCATTGTATAGTATAATCCAACTTTTAGTTTTGAGGTTAAATTTACTTTAAGAAATTCGTCCTAAAATTCACGTATAGTTAAGCTTTCGGCGAATGTCTGAAAAGATTTTTTCAATATTATGTACATTATTAGTCAAAATGTGGGAATGTTTTCGCTTTAAGTTAATGTTATAAGAGTATTTCAAATGAAATATAGACCAAAAAATTGCAGATATTTCGTTAGGAAATGAACTCTATAACAATCGTAAAACTTGAGTAACGATATTTCAATATAGCCTACAGATAATTACCTCCCTATCGATAAATAATCTTTTAGGAGGGTCGGCTTGCAACTCGAAACCCTTCGAATCATCTCAGTCCTCTCAAGCAAGTAAGTAAGGTAATTACCTCTCCCACCCCCTTGTTTAGGTAATTGTTCCAACGTGGCTCAAGTTTCTTGCATACCTTGTGAGGAAGAACGAATGCTCATAATGTGATTTCTTTTTCATAACATCACGTATTCCTGAAAACCAGGCAAAACACTGAGCTCTTTAGGCCTTCTTCGAGGGACTCGGACTTAACATTTCACTAAGTGTCTGGACTGTAAGGAGAGTGAACTCAAAACCTTATAGTAAAGAGAATGAAGAGTTTCCTGTCTCAATGAAGTTCTTTGCATAAACTGAATAACGCAAAATTGTACTTTTTGAACGTATCCATCATAAATTTCTGCATTTATAAATGGTTGTTGTATGTAGTGAAGTTATCTCTGGCAATTCACGTACTCAGGGCTATTCAGTTATAAAGCTAGGACAACTACGCTGCCATCTAGTGGCCGAATGATAAATATTACCTGCACTCATAATTCCTGCTAGTATATTTCACTTGCAAGATTATTATACTTAAATTGTGAGTAAAATAATTTTTTAAAAGTTATATCAAGAAAGTAAATAATCTATTATAGTTAAGAAAATATCTTTTTAATAGCCTGGCGAAATCCTTGTGACTTACTGTACGGACATAGGATGGTCCCCATACTTTCCAATCTTAGGTGGAGTTGTTACAGAACTCGGTGGACTTATATCTCATGGTAATATTACTTAATTTCTCTTATGGTATATCTAGAATTTGTAGCAACTTGACTTGTAAAGTTACAAAAAATAGAACAGCAAGAGGGCTGTCACCTAAAAATGTTTACAACAACAATAACAAGAATTGCCTTTCATTTAATGGCAATTTGAACTTTTTTTGGTGAAAACTTAAAGGGATGAAATAGCGCGTGTCATATTTATCATGTAATTGTCACTCGTAATCATTAAGACCATTGTTAGATTCGTAGTTAAAAATCTATTAAGTTTAGTAAGCTCAAAATATTGTTGGGAATCTTTTTCATAACACGAGTATCGTTTGTAGAAGGATGAATATGTGGGTAGTAACAATTGTTCTCCTGATATCAGTTATAATTTTAATTCCATTTTATGAATTCCATATTGTTTCTTTGTAAACTAGTAAGAAATATTTATAAAAATGACTATTTTTCTTAAAAAGCCAGTATTTTTTTTTATATTATTCGAAATAAAAAGCTTTAAAAAGAAACTTTTCTGCCGACTCCGTATAATATCTTCGTCAAAAATCACGTCTTGAACTAAATTTGCTTAATACAATGCCGACATTTATTTGTTAATATATATAATTTGCTTGCGTCCTATAGTGGTAAACGCTTTGTTTAACCATTTTTCTTCATTTGTTCTGGTTATTGAGTTTTACAAAATATTTTCGTTATAGACGAGAAATTTCGTCAAAACAGACGGTTCACAATAAGATATTGCTTTATAATGAGTTTCCACAAAGAGCTGTTGAGCAATGGCTCTTTTGACTGGAGGCATCTTCCCTTGAAGAGTGTATAGACAGGTTGATTTCCCGATATGACAAATGCCTGAACCATGGTGTTAACTGTAGAAAAATAGTATCCGATATGCTCTTTCAAGTAAAAATAAATTTTTGTTTTGAAAAAGGTTTTTTATACGAGTTTTACCAAAACGGTACTTGATTTATGGACACACCTTGTATATACACAGTTCCTTACAAATTAATAAGTGTAGTTTATCAGCAAAACCTTATTATTATTATTATTTATTTTTGAAAAAATGTGATTTTTCTATGTACAAGGTGCTGTTGTAAGCAGAGAATATGGCCTGCCTTGCATTGCTGGATTACATGGAGCAACTTTACACTTTAAAACAGGTATTTGTATAATGACAATTGATTTATTTCTTTTTAATTTAATTTTATAAAATAATTAATAATAAAGGGAAAAACTTGTTTGTATTTATTTTAATTGTGACTATAGTTACAGCCTTATTTTGTATTTTAAAATTTGTTATACATTAAAAAATTTAACCAATGAAATTTTAAAAATTTTAACCACGTGTGTACAATTAATTTTTTTACTTATTTAACATAAAATAACGATAAATAAAATAACTCAGATAAATTATTTATTCTTTTCGAAATCTTTGAATGTAAGTAAATTTTTCAAAGTGTAAAGTGAAGAGATGTACTTGAAAGAATATATTATTTTTGTATTTTGAAATAAATCTCTGGATTTTGAAAAAACTCCAAAACCTTTATTTTTAGAAAAATAAGGCAGCAAATTGCAGTCTTATTCTAATTTTTTTGTTATAAATGCTTTATACAAAGTAAAAATTATTAATTATATATATAATACGACGTACTTATAACAGAAAAACATTAAAACTATACTTTAAGCAATAATATTTAAAGACATTAAACATTTTAGTTTAAAGAAGTTATTTTAATCAAATGAGGAAACATTAAAAGTACAAAATATTTAAACAGACAAAAAACAAAATACATTAGATGATCAAAAAAAATTTGATTTAAATAATTCTTGTTGCTGGTGAAAAATAACTATTCAAAAAATATTTTTTAAATAATTTTGTTTCCGCAAATTTTACTCTTTGTCGTCTCCTATCTTTTAAATCACTTGTGAAAAAAAGTGTAAAATGTTTGCAAAGATTGAATACTCAAAGCTATGAATTTACATAATAAAGAGGACAGTTCATAGAAGAATTTTCTTTAACTGCTGCTTGTAAAAATAAACTGCATACAGAAAGTCATCAGAATTAAATGAATTTACAAACGACTTGCATTAGTACAAATAAAGTGATACAATTTTTCAAAACAAAGAAACAGTACAAAGTGTCCGAAATCGTAACAGGTATAGCCACCACGCGCTGCAATAAGCTATACGACGTGGCATGGAGTCAAACAGATTTTGAATGTCTGCTTGTGGAAGAGAATTCCTGTGCTTGTACGCCGCAAAAGTTCTTTTGAAGCTGCAGGACGTGGATCACGAGCGAGACGCCGACCAACCAGATCCCACACGTGCTCAATAGGCGATATATCCGGCGAATAAGGCCAAGGAAGTTGCATGTGTTGGGATGAACAGAAGTCTCGACAGTCTTTGCAGCATGTGGACGTGCATTATCCTGCTGAAAGATGGCTCCAGGGATGCCTTGAAGTAAGGGTACGTCTTCGGGCTGTTGCACTTTACGGATGTACCTGTTGCTATTGAGATTACCCAATTCGTAGCAATTAGGATCCGTCCATGATACGAAATCGCACTCCCAAACCATAACTCCGGGTGTTAGGCCACTATGTCGTTCGATACCCCGCACTCTGGAAGGCAGCGTTGCCGGCGGCGTCTAACACGAATGTGGCACCATCATGGTCCCCAAATTGAAGCGTGATTTATCTGAAAAAGACCACTTATGGTGCCAATCAATTGTGCCAGGCTCTCGCGGAGCTACGGGCACAACCGTCGATAAAGGCACCCTTGCACGCAATCACGTGCGGCAGGCGCTGCATTTGACGCAGCAGTAGACCAACGTGCTGCCAGCACCGGAGGAAGCTGGCGCGTTAAGCCGCACTCATAGGACCGAAGGTGTCGGTCGTGCGCTGACGTGCACCTTCCGTCGTCCACTGCCAGTTTTTCAGGGTTGTTTCAGGGTACTCGTCGGTCCACTGCTTCCAAACTCGCATCACTATGGAACTGTTCCGCTGCGCCACGAGCTCCTATTGCATGATGGGAAAATCCGCCAAAGCTGATAATCCTCGTAGATTTCAAACTCCGCAAGTTGTTGGAATTCCTCCTTATTTTGGTCATTGGAGGCATACTTTAGATCTCATTAGCGGTTCACCACTAACTAAAGTGTCATTAACTATTTTCAACGTCCCGCTGAAGCCCTCTATTTATACGCTTTCTGCATCAATTCAAAGCACGCTGCGCACACCACGCATGCGCGGTGGCTCTGAAACTTTTCTATTTTATGTAACATTCTATAATTGATATTTTCTGCAAAATTCATTTAATTCTGATGATTCTTTCATGGTGTTGCATTTTTTTACAAACAACAATGTATTAAAAACTTTGTCTCACATACTGTTTATTTATTTTTGTTAAGTATTATTAAAGTAAAATATTTAAAATGTCGCCAAAAACTTATTTTTTACAGAAAGGACAAGAAACATTCACTTTTTTTTAATTAAACATTATAAAAATCTATCAGTGAAATGCAGGTAATTTATATGTGGGCAAATAACAAATAGAGGAAATAGCGGCAAGTTCAGGCAATATCAGAACTATATAATATACTTGAACATATGTAAGCTCGGTGGCTTAGAGGTAGCGTGTTTGGCTCACTTGCTTGAGGGTTGCGATTCCCGTTGGAGCTCGATGGATTTTCAGGGGCAGTAAAAATAGTAGGCCTGCATTTCATATAATTATACGGCATGTGAAGATTCTTTGAATATCGGTTTGGCTGATGCTCATGGCAATAGTGGCATCCAATGAGAGCTTGAATAATTTCAAACTTAAAAAACTTAGTAGCTGAAGCCGCCACTAGATGGAGCCAGAAATAAAAGGCTCTTACGTTTGAGAAGTCGGTAAAGGCTGTACTGCTAAAATGCAACCCATTCGAAAGAAAAATATTTGATCATATATACATATGAAAAGAAAGTTAATTAAAATGGACTATAGAACTACGGTACACAAACGTTGCCTTTAGATTATTTTAAAAAGTGGAAAATTTTGTCCGATTTTTTTTCGGCCTGATTAAAGGATTCTCACACAAATAAATTAAAATCATACGTAAATTAATAAGCTAAAAATACCTTATTTCTTATAAATATCATTTCATTCCCAGCATAATAAAATTTACTTTTTAAAGCTAATTTTAATTTAAGCAAGAAATTGTATTTTGTAGTTAGAAAAACTCAATTACACTTTTATTGCATCTCAAAGTCATTAACGAAATTTTTATTGTAAAATATTTATTTTATTGTGTATACTTAAATAATGGATACTTTTTTTTTTTCAAAAGTTTTTAGAATAGCTGTAACTGTTGACATATTTTATATACAAAAATTTAAATGCATAGCATTCACTGTATAATATTTATCTTTTGTTTGTAGGTGATTATGTATTACTGGATGGAAACAAAGGAATTCTACAAAGGCTTTCAAAGCCAGAAGATTCATAAGTGTTCACTCATTTACGTATTTGCATGTGGAGGATGTTATTTAAATCATCATCAGCATACGTTATGAAAGGCTTTTACTATAATGAAAAACTGATTTTGTGTGAAGAAAATATATCTTAAGTATTACCGGCACGAACACTGTATTATAGTTGGACTGTTATGTATATTTTGTTACTTACATTAAGAAGTACAATTTTTGTTTTGATTTTTCGAAAAAAATATAGTAAGAAAGAATAAAGAGATAAAATAAAGAGAAATGTTCATGGAAAATATCACTCGATGTTTTTGCGACTTTTTATTAGACTATTATTCCCTTTCATCCTCTTTGAACTTAAAAAAATTTTTTTTTAAAATTATTTTATAATTAAATATAATGTTAGACTACTTTTTAATACATCACAAGTTAAATTTTTTAATTTTCGTTTCTTTCTCTTTTAATTTTATCAATTTGCTACAGTTAACAGAATTTTTCATGAAGCGTAAAATATATCTATTCAAACAAGCTTAAAAATTTATTACTTGAAATAATGACGAAGAGTATTCCAAAATTATTGAAATATCTCGATTTAGAACTCATTTTACCACTGAATAAACTGAGTTTAAAATAAATAACAGGTGATAAAAGTGTTTCTCAAATTAATAAACAAAATATATATTAAAACTGCTAGGGATTTAAACTAAGTGTACTGCTTTATTTGCCAAAGGTCCTACATAACAAGGGCCGTTTTAGCGGTACATACTGGTTCTATTTGATTTCTCATCACTACTTTGACAAGACAACAACCCAAATTCGTTAACCATGATTAAAATATTTTTTGCTCAAACTATTATAATTAGATATATGTTTGTTCGAGATATATTTACCTGCCGATACTTGAATTTTTAATAAAACCATTTAACTCACCTTAAATTTTAACGTATGCCTTGCTAGCTCGGAAAATGTCTAAACGATATTCAGTTCAAGCCAAGTGTTCTTTAACTAGCCCTTTATAAGGAGGTAACCTAAGCTTTTTATGAAGATTTCTTACTAAACTTATTTGCGATATTTGAAGTTCACATATTAAGCCACAAATTGGTTTTAGTGGAACTTCGGTAAGAGCGATTACCGAAAGTGTTCCAACAGCTGCTACAACATATTTGGCCTGTCATTTCTAGGAACATCCTTACGCTTCCTGTTTTCCTTTAAACATTTCATACCATCACCTCTTGATTTTGTACCAGATTGGTTTTGCTTATAACAGCATCGAAATTTATTCTGAACAGTAATGGGGCGTTTCGTTTCACGAAACCAAAAGGAAGTACATCTTAAGCTTTCTCTTGAATCGACGCCGGTAAAATTTCGGCAAAAAAATATCTGCTGCTTACAAATTCTCCCTCGACTTACTTTTCCAGGAGCATTCGTGTCATATACAGCACACACACAAAAAATTACTGAAACTAACTATCTAATGATATCACAGTTACATTATTATACAGGGTGTCCGCGAGGAAACTTAACGATATAAACAGCACGAGGTTCATATTTGTTCTGGAAAAATATAAATAAAAATTCCCCTGAACTTAGTTAAGTAAGAGCGTCCACATTTTCATATCATTAGCTACTGTGACATCAAATTTCAAAGTTTTTCCAGGGTTTTTCCCAAACATCACTTTACTCAGCCTTAATTTACTGCTAAAAAATTAGGGAAGCAAGCAGGATTAGAAGAAACCGTGCCGATAACCATGCGTAGAAATGGAAATAGGGAGAATACTGAGATTGCAACACAAAACACAATACTGACAAAAAGAAACAAAAGTTAATTGTATGGAAACTTTTTTTTCTTTGGAATAGTGTAGAGTATGAAATGATGCTTCAGGTCAACAACGTAGTTTGTATGAAATGACCAAAAAAACTGATTGTCTGGTAATGATACAGAATGTGTTTTAATACGATGTGTGGTACCCCCCCGAATCGCTAGGAACTGCCACATTCCTGTCTTGCATGAATGCGATAAGTTATCAGTGACACTTTTGGAGAATACCTGGTCCACTTTTGACGAAATCCGGTGATCTACCGTTTTCAGAAAAAGCAGGCCAGCGTCGCGGTACCGCTTCGTCCGAGAGTGTCCCCAAACACACTCGATCGGATTCATCAGGGAGGAGCCTTCCTCCTCTCTACGCTTGTATTGTCTCCGCTTCAGGAAGTTCTTCATAAAACCAGCTACATGAAGTCTTTAAAATAGTCAGCACGTCTTTTCTATGCTGATTCAGCACATACCATCAAATTACCTTGTCTGAAATGGTCTTGCCTGACCGAATATGGGGTATTTCAAATTCCCCTTTCTCTCCAAAACAAACCGATCTGGCGTCACACTCTAAACTACGGTGGGACTCGTCTGCAAACAGCGCACTACATCTAATCTAAATGTTTGCGAAGCCCACTTTCTTCGGATCTGACGAGTTCTTCCTATATACCATTGGCTCGATATTATACAGACCCCCTGCAGGATACAGCCTTTGAACCTATCTACCTCCCTATTAGGCCCTGTACTTTGAATCTGTGTAGCATTGGCTACTCTGTTTCAACAGGCTATTAACAGTATACATCGGTTTTAATTGCTGTGGTAACGGGTCGACGACCTTACAGTGTCTGACATCTAGAATATGCTCTGTTTCTTGGAATCCCGATTCCACAGTCGCAATGACATTTCTTGCCACTCCAACGAGTTCACTACAGTTTTCTTGTGTTTGCGTGGATTCCTGTCTCCTGATCATACACCAAACCATTAATTCCGGGTATGCAGATCAAGCTGTCAAGATATTTTTCAGTCAGCTTTATGGGATAATAGCTGAAAGTTTGTATTTAAACATTGAGACACCAAAAGTAACAGACTACAATCTCACGATTTCTGCACTTGCGTAATCGCCTAGCTGTTTTGTCGTCTGATTGTTGATTTGTACAGGGAAATTTTCTTGTTCTATTTTTCTTATACACTAAAATCATGGCTGTTTTGTTGTTTACAGTATTAGTTACCAGATAAAAAATCTATTTGCGTATTAATTAAATCCACTTTATCTCCTGTTTTTAGCAGTGCAGTCACAAGTAGGACAAAGTATTTGCTGGTTTTGAGATTCCGAAATGGCGTAATTTGTGTGAGTCGGGGTTTGAGAAAAGATGTTACTAACTTTCCTCTCCATGAAAAAACAACTATTACCCCTTTTCTCTCAGGAAGGTTTCTCAAAAGTTGTGGCCCATTTAGATGAAAGTTACAAAATGAACAACACTCTTTCTACATAATAACAATAAGAGAATTTTTTATTTGTAGAATAATATCTTCATTACAAAACTCACTCTGTTGATACCTTTTCATCGCATCGTGGGTACTGTGACCCCAAATTCCACAACTTCACAGTGATTTTTTCACTAACGCATTTTTATAGCAGTATTATTAATCACAGTCATGAATAGTTCAAAAGACTTCAATGGTTTTGTTAAAATTAACGTAACTTAAGCCGGTTTGAGAAGATGATTCCACCCAGCTTTGACACTTCATAAAAATAAAAATATTACATACTACCTAGTAAGTTATTTCAAAAGATGACATTTTTAGTGACAAATTAAAAAGGGTGTTCATGTTTTGCTACTTTCTTTTCCACGGCTCACTTGCAATTTTATTTTGTCTTTTACAAATGACTTCATTAAAAAAGCCGGAGCTTATGAGTATGTAGCGCTCAAACTAAGCAATAAATTTTAAAATTACACTGCTGGCCACCGTAAACGCAACACCAAGAAGAGACAAGAATAGCACAACAGAATTTATTTTTGTAGGGTAACATGTTGACCAAGTATCAAATGATTAAGTTGCCAAGACTTCTGTGAAGTGTGGTTCCTGCCAGAATCAATAGCCAGAGTAGCCGCCATTGTTCGAGATCACCGCTTTGCTGCCACACTTTCGACATTGATTCAAAAGAGACTTTTGGATGTGTTCTTGGGGTACAACAGACCAGGGCTTCCATACGTTGCCAAAGTTGATCTGGTGTGGCATCTGGGGTGTAATCTGGGTCAATCGCTGAAACAGCAGACACATGTTTTCTACCGGTGAAGATCCGGAGAGCGAGAGCCAGCCAGGGAAGCTAATTCAATCTGGTGATTGACGAAGAACCTTACTTTGGACAATGTCCGTGCCACGATGGCGGATACACGCATTATCCTATTAACAACAACAACAAGTATAACGTTACAAAAGAATCAAACCCAAAATTGCAGCATTTTTTTAAAAATTAACCTCCCATTTTTATTTAAATAAATCTTTTGTTCTTTAAAATATATCATCTGCCCTGTTTCTTATTTACACATTCAAGTCATCATTATTTGATTGAAATAATTTTCATAATGTTTCTGTATACTTACTAAGACGTTGGATTACAAGTCCAACGCGCTATTCATTGCGCTACAGAGACAAAACGAGCGAGTTTGCTTTCTATATATGCTGTTGGACTATTATTTTTGTTTGTTACTATTGATTAATTTTTTAAATTTAATTAATGAACTAATATTTGAAAAAAAAACGATATTAAGATCAAATGTCGCCCACTACAAGTTTAAAAAAAATGTATTTGAACTTGAATGGATGAATAGAAAATATTTTATTAACGATTGAAAATTTGAACAAATATATGAAAAATTTTATATATATATATATATATATATATATATATATATATATATATATATATTATCTTTTTTCTAACAATAAAATTATTTTACTTAGAAAAACAAGTCTAAAATATTCTTCAAAGCGTGCCAAGTATATCATAAAATAAGGTACTGTAAACACTGTTTTGTTGGACAAGTGTAACTAGTTTCAAAGGTTTCAGGGGAAGTCGTTCTAGAAATTGTTTGTCCTTCATATAAATTTATCTTAAAGTCATGTAAGCACTGCAATCTCATAATTTTGACCCATCTTCTGCAAAAATTAAAATCTTATAGCACGAAAAACATAATTACTGTATTTACTCGAATCGAAGCAGCACTTTTTTCCAATGTTAATGTTTTTGAAGATCGGGTGCGACTTAGATTGGAAGGGGGGAAAAGTTGTTGGATGGGATATTTAGAGCAATTACAGGTTCATGTATGTATTTAAAAGTTTATTATACTGATAAAATAACTAGTTATTTACATCTTATTACTTCTCATTTTAAATTTATTTTAATTTCGTAAAACTGGATATCGATAAACCACACAATTTTTCATTTTTCACAAAATCTTGCTGAGAATTTGGGATGCGGCTTAGATTCGAATAAATGCAGTATTTATGTGTAGAAAATAAAGTTGTATTTATCTTATTCGGAAGATAATAACTAAAATTGCCTATCTTTGTTTCTAGTAACAGATGAAACGTTAAAAAATATTTTATAGCAAAACGTTTCTTAAATAGGAAATGAAAAAGCTTATAGTGCCTGCACTAGAAAGGACATGTAATGGTGAATCATATTATAGAAAAGTTTACTTTTTTTGGATAATTATATAATTAGGGTTTTCTTTTTTTCTCTAATTTAATATGTGCATTATTATAAACAAAAACTTTTCTTTTATAGAATAAATTTCTTAGTTTTAAAAAAAACGAATTAAAATGAAAGCCTTAATTTTTTATCACTTATTTTGAAGAAGTGTTGTGAGCATCCTTTTTTTCCCGGGAACAAAAACAGTCCCCGAATATCGAAGAAAAAAGCAATTTTTCAAGGCCACTATTAAAATCGTCCCAGAACTCATTCTAAGTTACCAAAAATACAAATGAACTACATTACAGATACTAAAGTTTTTTGTACAAAACATATTTAAATAGTTGTTTTATCTTACGACAATTGTTAAGATAGTGTATGAAATCTTAATTTTGAACATTTTAAATGAAAGTTTTTTTAATTTCTCCCTCTAGTGGTCTGCATATTATTAGCAAAATCTTTTTTTGTAAGGCAACAAATGAACAAAATTCCCCAAAACCATTTTTTTCCTATCATAGACAAAAATTTCTATGGAGAACCTTGATTTATACTCTTAATTATTTGTTTGTAAAATTTTCTTAAAACAAAAATAAATTTTTATTTGAATATAATAAAAATTTCACAACATTTTCTTTTTTTAAAAAGCGTTTATGTTTTTTTTCTGTATTTGAGTCGTGTTTTTATTATCCTATTAATTCCTTTCCAATTTTTTTTTATTTCAAAAAAAATTTTTCATTTTTCCTATTCATCCACCGAATATATCTTCCAAATCACCGTAAAATGTCTTTTTAAACAAAATATATTTAAAAAAAAATGAATAAATCATTTTTAAAATTTTTAAATTAATTCTTTAAAAAATAACATGTTTTGTAATGTTAAAATAAATAGTAAAAAAATGAAATAACATTACATTTTTTACAACTTCAGTTTTTTATTATTCCTCTTATTAGTATAGTTAAATATTTGAAACTCAACATGACCCTTTTTTTTTTAAAATCTAGAAAATCAATTTCTTTCATTAATAAACATAAACAAAAAAAGATATTTTTAATAAAAAAATTTTAAAATGTATATCATTGGGGGTTTTTTTTTTTAAATTACATTCTATAAAATTTTTAAATTTTTTTTAAAGACATTATTTAATTTTTTTAATATAAAAGTCTCTTTGAAAATACACCAAAATTTCTTTCAGTGAAAAATGTATTTTTAGAAACATAATAGGGGGAGTGAAATTAAAAACCTTTTCTTTGCCTAAGACTCTCCAAAAAAAATCCTATAATTTAGAAATTTTTTTAATTCATATGATGAAATGTTATAATCGTTCTGCTAACAATGTATCATACTTGTTATACATATATAGTAGATAAAGGTGTATTCTTTTATTGAAGGTGCAAATTATAAATGTCTTTTCATTTCTTGCAATTGAAGAAGTAGTCCCAAATATTACAGAAAATAAATTCTTTTTCAAAGCAAAATTGATGATAGTTAACAAATGCTTTAGTAACACACATTATAGATAGTAGAGTATTTTTTTCAGGGGATTACATCAGTATATGCATGTTGTTATTTTTTTCAGTTACTGTACCCTTCGTTACGAAACACAGGGAAAGCTTTCCTTGCCTCTACCGAAGGTGATAATAATGAACTTTCTTTCTTCATGAACATAAGAAGTAGATAGATATAGATGGAAACGGGGTTTTTTTTTGTATTAACGGCGATAACTATCTCATCGTTCTTCTTTCCGTTAATTTAAGAAAAAAAGTTGTAAATAATAAAGGCAATGAATGTACAATCGTCCTTTTTTCAGTATAAATTTAAAAGAATATACTAATATCATAATTTTTTTCTTTGTCTTTTTATAACCCATACTGTCATTAACAATACATTTTAACATTTTCTTAACATTTACGTTATAGGCGATGCAAGCAATCGTCCTTTATTCAAAAACACAACCATGTTCTCCTTGCCTTATAAATAAAAGTTTTTTCACCTATTCTATGAAGGCAATATTTGTTTCATCGTCCTTTTTTCTTATATTTTGGGAAAATTTACACTAATTTTTTGGGGGCTTTTTTCTTCACGCAAGGCGATAATTATGATCGTCTTTCAGGTTTCGAACAGTCATCAACGTAATTAATGAATATGTATCCAGGGCCGATCCTAGGGTATCGGCCGTCCTCGTGTAAACACCTAATTTGCCACCCTCCTAGAGATATTTTCATATTTTGACTAATACTTAACGCGTTGACATTAAAAAAATCATCTACTTATATAAGAATAAAAAGTAAAACACATTAATAATAACTCAAATAAAATTTAAAGAGTAGAACTTCATTTTTTGGCCAGGTAAGGAGTTATAATAGCGACAAAATGCTTTAACAAAATAATGAACTAACAAAAATATAACCTTTAAAATAAAAATAAAGATTTTATAATTATAAATGCAAAACAACAGATTTTACTCAAAAAATACAATCTAATAAAAATAAATACTAAGGCACAAATCTCGTGAAATGAAAAGTATATAAATCAATCCTTCTACTAAGACTAAGTAATAAACTATACCGTAAAATCCGGTGTATAACGCACACTTTTAACTCAAAAAATAAGATCGAAATTTACGGTTGCGCGTTATACGCCAGGTATAAAAATATAAAAAAAAATACAAAAAAGATGAGCATAGAAAAAGATCAGACTTTTACATGTATCAAAATACTGTTTCTGTGAAAGAAATCACTCCTTATGAGCTTAAAGAGTTGTAATTCTGAAATTACACTATTTTTACTAAAGCTTGGAATAATATTCGAATAAAGAACTTCAAAACACAAGATCATTGCGCACATGCATTTCAGGTTTCTTCGTAAAAAAGGGTGTGTGTGTTATACGGCGAACATGTGGAGGGGCACGTGAAACGCCAGATTTTACGGTAATTATAAAATAACTTTTCCGGTTTTCTGAGAAGCAAATTTATTAATAGTTTCGGTTAAATCAGTTTTTTCTGAGATTTCGGATTCAATTGAGACTATGGCCAAATCTGAAAACCTTTCTTGTGTCATATTATTTCTCAAGTAATTTTTAATGACTTTTAATTTACTGAAACCTTTTTCATAGGAAGCTATAGAAATAGGTTAGGTTAAAAATTTTTTTTAATTCTAGAGTGAAATTGGGAAAACAGGGAATAAGATCATTTTTCACTATAATAAAAATATAAAGAATTAATATATAAAGAATTTGGGCTTTTCAAATTCAATCTTACAAATAATGGTTCTCTTAGAAGTCTTAGAGTATATTAGAAAAATTATATGTGTTTATTTCACATGTTATCTCAATAAAAAGAACAAAAAATGTGTGTGTATCTAAGTAAACTTAACATACTTAATTTCTTTGAAAGTTCTTTTCACAGTTTGAACCAATTTAAATTAAATATTTAGAAATTATAGATTGTTTCATTTATTACTTAACAAAATTATCGTAATACGTTAGGATTACAAACAAAATCAACAAAATAAATATAACTATGTTTTATTTCAATTTCGCGCTATTGTTAGGATCCTTTTAAGTATGGTAAATAATTAATGAATGTACTCAAAGTCTCATTAGTGTTTTGTATTTTAAATGAACTACTACCATTTTTCATAAGTGACTAAAGGAATTATTTTTATACGAGAGACAAATAATATTCTTTCATTTGAATAACAATGCCAATTGAAAATGTTTTAAGAAGATTACGGTACATTCAAGCTACGAAATCATACACTTAAATATGTTAATCAACATGAAAGTATTCTAAGAAACTGATGACAGTTATTTATATTTATATAAATAAATAAATAAAACAATTATAGCACAAATGCAACAAAATATTTTTTTTTTCACTTTATCTTACGCAATGATTAAAATACCTGGGCATTAAATCTTATAAATCGAAAAGATAATTTTAAAAGTGAAAATATAGTTACCTTTTTTGTTGTTTAACCGTTTTTGCTGTTTCGATTTTTGCCTTGTCTAAAAGAAATTATTTCGGGAAATCAAATTGACGCAAAATTTCCTCAGTTTTCTTCGAAAAGATATTTTTTTTTGAGGTCATTCTGCCCCATTCTTTTCATTCGTTTTAAGCATGTCATAAATCTTGATCGTGCTTTTTATTACTTTTGTCCGATGTTCGAAATTTTCCCAAACGCCCCTCCCCTTCCCCATGAGACCAGCGTTGAGAACTCATGAATACTCGTTAAAAAAATAATTAACTATAGACTTGGAGGGTGACAGAAGATTTCTGGCGCTTATGGGCCTATCTTTCTAGGAACGGGAAGCAGATCCCCTTTCTGACTGAATGCATTCGGTCTTTTGGTTGTTACAGAAATAAAGAGAACCCGGGGTAAATAAAAAACTAATATTCTCTTTCACTGGACCACTTCTGAAAAAAATTCCAACTGCCAAGCCTTCCTGTAGCATCTTAGTGCGACGTTTATTACAGTCAATCAATCAACAGACGAAGAGGGTATTTTCATTTACAAGCAAAAAACATTCTGAATGTATTTTTCCGATCCCAAGTGTTATCTATATTTCACTTCAAACGATCTTTTTGTCGAACCGCTTTGAATGAGAAGTTTTTCTTGTGCTTTCTGACCAAATACCACTCCTTCTTTTCTCTTTTTTTTAAGTAACTTTACCAGTTTTTAAACTTTTTTAAAGTAGGACCTGAGATTCAAAATTCACACGGAAAATTTATATCGTTTGAAGCCAGTTACATACTATTTTATAAACGTAGAAAGGAGCTTTTAAAATGACCATTAATAACATTTTACGACTTTTTGCTTACATACGTCTGGGGTCCCTGTAGTTTGGGGGCCTGTATCATTGGCAGGCTACACCCCTGATGAGCAGGAATGTTTCTCAGAATTTGATAGTTGAGCCTCTGTACAGAGGTCTCAGCTATATACAGGCAAAATAGTATTATAATAGAAGCATTTTTCACAAAAGGAAAACATTTTGAAAAAAGGTTATTCTAAGTTAATTTTTAGCCGAAATATTGTATTTAAATAATTTTTTTTGTCAAAATGTCTTTAAAACAATTTTATACATGTATTTTCTAAGTGACACTAAATATCATAAAAATTATCCATTTATGCTCATTTTTAAAATCACGGTTACGAACGTAGTCGGATACCTTAATCATAAATTAATCTTTTAGGATAATTAGTGAGATTAATAAAATTGAGAATAGTTTTTATCTTATTTTTTTGATTTTCTATGGCAACGACTTATAAATACGTCAGGTTCAAAAGTGGATAAGATAAGGAAAAGAATTTTTGGAATTATCAAAACAAATTTCGGGGTTACTATAACACATTTTTTTTGACTGAGATAACTATTATTTATCTTATTTATTCAAATCCAAGCTGCACCCCAAATTATTGTCCCGTTTTTGTAAGAAAATAAAAAATCAGCATAAAAAGTTTTATCGTTATCCGATGTTTAAGAATTGAAAAAATTAAAATGAATGCTAATAAGAAAGTAAATAATTAATTTATTTTACCGGTATTAAAAATTCTTAAATGCATACATGAATCTATTATTGTTTTAACCAGCAGTATCGTGTTCAATTTTTCCTATCCAAAGAATTTTTTCGCGTTCGATTCTAAGTCGCACTCGATTTTCAATAGCACTGAAACTGAAAAAAAATGTGGCTTGGATTCGAATAAATATGGTAGCAAATAATAAATAATAAGGAGAAGTAGTTTGAATGAATATCTAAAATATAATTAATAAGTGATTAATTTTACTTCAATAAAATTTCCTAATAATGAATTAAAATAAAAATATAATGTTATAAATACAAAATTGATTTTATTCCAAACTTTTTAATATCTGAATTTATTGTTTTTGTCAAAAATTCGAATCGTTGTAATCCAGAATGATAATCCCCTAGCTAAAGTAACACAAAAGACTTGGAAACCTTCTGATAAAGACAGTTATAGTACTTTAAAGGTTTCGTATAGTACGCACACACACACAAACTTTTGTAACTTTTGATTAAAATATTTTTACGCCTGTAGAGTTTTAATAAAACAATACCTACTGCTTTGAATTATTTGTATGCAGTTATGCATATTAATTCTGAAAACAAAGTTTAAGATAAAGGTTAAATAATTTCGTTTCTTTATCAAACTACTAACAGAGAACAATAAATCGCTTTAAAAACATTTAAAATAAAAATAAATAAATAATTTAAAGTGTTAACCTTTGATTTTGAAATGAAGATATCTCGTCTATCATCATGTTATCTAACATTGTGTTGATACTTTTTGTCCAACCTTGGTCAGGGTCTAATAAAATGAAGAAATGACTTTAACCCGTTGCAGTAGCTCTGAAACATCTGTTGTGCAAACTTTTAAGTATGGGAGTGGTGGCAACGTGCGTTACCGTTTTTCTAACGATACTTTCGTTAAGGCCTTCAGGTAAGATCATAAGCAAAATTAATCATATTTAAGAGTTTTTTCGTGTAGAAATACTGTTTATGATAAATTGTGTAAAAAAAAAAGTCCCAACTTTTGGAACGTTTTTAATAAAATCAGATTGTGGATTAACTATATGGGGTACAAATGCGTCTGCGAAAATTTCAGAAAAAAACCCCCCAAGAATTAAAATTTTTTAAAAATAAACACTTTAAAAAATTTTCACAAGAGAAAGTAAAGATAACTTTTTTAAACGATTGTGTATATATATAATATTAATAGAGAATAGTTATGTTCTCGATTTTTTTTGTCTATATATACTTCTTTTCAGAGAAAATGTTTAAAATTTGGTTATAAACTAGTAGCCTTTATTTTCGTATAGATATATTGTTTCATATTTTTTAAAAAGTTCATTTAGCTTAGAAATTTTTTAAACAAAATTATGTTATTATCTTGAACAACATACATTGTTATTCAGCGACTTATGAACAATTTGTTTAAATAACAAATTAAAATGAAATTATTTCTCAATCAGCTTACACACATTCATGTATTTTATTAATATATACTGTACTAATTATTATATTCATAAATTAAGGTAGTTACTTTATGCAATTGAATCAATTTTAATTATGGTCCCTCTTAGTTATAATTATAAGATTTTAAGTTCAAGATTTCTCAAAATTATTATCTGGTTGGGTTCAAGAAGCTAAGGTAGAAACTAATAAAACAAGAGATTAAAGTTTAATGATTTTTATAAATAGGAAGTTCACGCAAATATAATGATACTATAAAGTAAATGGGTTCACTCACAATAAAAACGTAAAATGTTTAAAAAGCTGATGAAGCTAAATAAAAATTATGTAATTATATTGCTTAAAAAACAATATAAAAAGAAGTAATATAAATATTAAAATAAAAAGTATAAATAATAATAAATATAAACATTAAAATAAATAGTATAAATAATAATAAATATAAACATTAAAATAAATAATATAAATAATAATAAATATAAATTTTCAAATAAATAATATAAATTTTCAAATAAATAATATAAATATTCAAATAAATAATATAAATAATAATAAATATAAGCATTACAATAAATAATATAAATAATAATAAATATAAATATTAAAATAAATAATATAAATAATAATAAATATAAGTATTAAAATAAATAATATAAATAATAATAAATATAAGTATTAAAATAAATATAAAAACGACAATAATTATAAGAACAAATATAAAAACAATAATAATAATATTGAAAAATAAAAATAAGCTTAGAAATTACAATAAATAAAAAATAAATAATAATGAATAGAAAATAAATAATAATAAATAAAAATAAATAATAATAAATGAAAATAAATAAAATAAATAAAAATAAATAAATAATAATAAGTAAAAAATAAATAATAATAAAATATAATAGATATCATAAGCAAAGAAAACGATTATAATAAAATCTTAAAATAAAATATTATAATCTCTAAATTATAATTCAATTAAAAAAAAACACTGTCTTTTTTATATAACGATATAAACATATATCTAGTCTAAAACATTTAAACTTAGAAATGCACAAAGAGGCATGAAATCTATAAGAAAACTACATCAAAATATAAAATTTAGTACCGAATAGCTTACATTTCAAATGCAGAGGCTGTTTCAATAGATTTCCTTAAAATTAAGAATGAATGCAAAATATTAATGTTATTGCTCTGTTAAAAATATTTTGTTCTACTACAGGAACATACATAATTTTCAGATAAGGAATGAAATAATGGTTTTCTCTTATTATAAAATTCGTTACATTTACTTTCTCGAAAGTGATAAAAAATTCTGATGATAAAAATTTATGTAAATGCGTGAATTGATATCAAACTAGGTCTTTAATGTTTATCAGTTCAAGGATGGCATTCCATATGAATGATAAGGTCGAACAACTGTGAATGGGTTATTATTTTTAGTAGATGAAAATCTGAAAAAAATGATACTAAATATGAATCATTGAAATTTTTTTTAACTAGATGAACGAAAGGAACTAAATAGGGAAATATTTATCATGGTAGATTTATTAAAAACTCCATTATTCGTTTTAATCATCTCAAATAATTATTCAGAAATTTCTTACAATATGAAAAAAAAAAAAAATACATGGCAGTCAAGTTCTTCATTTGTATGCTTTTGTCCTTTATCTTGATAGCTAACTAGTAATATAATTTTTTAAAGTCAATTCCTACTTCGATACAAAAACGTTACGGGTGCAATTTGTTGCATCCAGTTGTAACTTCGAGAGAAATAACGCAGAATAAATTTAAAATTAAAAAATAAAATTTAATTAATGCATTAATATTTGAAAAAACTGTATAAACATCTAACTACAAGTTTAAAAAAATGTAGTTGAACTTGAACGGAAGAATAGAAAGCATTTTATTAACGACTGAAAATTTGAATAACATATATATATATATATAGGCCAATTCTCTACTAACGGTACATCAAACATATATATATATATATATATATATATATAATTATATATATATATATATATATATATATTTTTATATATTTTTTTGACACTTTAACGCCCCGTAACGCGCTATGGACTTTAAAATCTTTTTTAGTGTGGGGGTTTCCTTCATAGGAAACACTGAAGCCACGTGTTACAATACTTTTACAAGGCAAAAAAACCCCCATTGGGGAACAAAGGTATTTTATATGGGGAAAATCGGAAGAATGGAAGAGTGAGATTCTCAAAAAGACATGCTTTATGGGCCCCTTGGGTTCTTTGGTTCTGTCCCCTAGACAGGGTGGTACCAAGTCTACAGGGAAGGAAGTGACTGGAAAAAAGCTGACGAAATATTATACATGATCTTCATCATCAAGGTCTGGGTTAAAACTTATAAATAATATATCTTTTTTTATATTACATCCCCCCCTTTAAAAAAAAATCTACTAAACCCCGTTAAAAAATTAATACCCCTATTCCCCCACTCTTCCGTTCAAAAAATAACAATCATAACTTTCTCTAGTGTCTAGATTAGCATAATTTTAAATACACAGATTATATACACTATATAATAAAATACAACAATTTTTCAAAGTACTATCGTAAAAAATTATACATTTTGCCAAGAGCATTTATGATAAAAACAATAAAAATTTTTTTCAGTTATGCGCTTAACCCAACAACAATTTTAGAAATTAGTTTTTCCACTTTTTTCTAATTTTCATTAAGTTGCTATTCAAAGAAATAAGACGTCTTGGTTTAAACAACCTTTGTGAAATTGCTACTTTTTAATACATGTCTTTCGTCTTAAAAATTTGTCTTTTTTTACTACAGTGCTTTCAAACTTTCACTACTGCAAATTTTCAATCAAATTTTTATCCCCCCCTTTACACAATAAAAATGCGCTTTGACAAAGCTACCATACGATCTTAATTATAAACGGTACAAATTCAGAAGAAAGTATTAAATTTTGTATTTGTTATTTTTTAACAATATATATTTTAAACAAATTACTTTTAAAAGTAATATATATTTTAACAAATTACTTTTAAAGTAATACGATAATTATCATGTTATTTTTTTATCTAAAATTTTTAAAATTGGAAAGATTGCAAAATAATATTTTTTAAAGATTTATTTCTTCCATCATCCATTTCAAAGGTTTAAATGTCATTAAAAAATTAGTCTAGTCTATGTTCTCTCAGTGGCGCACAAAAGGGGGGGAGTCCGGGGGGGTAAACCCCCCCAAAACCCTTGCTTTTACCGATTGGTTATAATTCTAAGTATATAATAAGTAAATTTAATTAAATTTTTTTTGATTAATTTTATTAATTAATGCTAATTTTTTTAATTTGTTTTTTTCTGTGTTTTGCTTCTGAAAATCGACAAAATCAAAAATGCATGACACAAAAATGGTGAACTTTCAACCCCGGCCCCCCCTTGAAAAATTTTGGTGCGCTACTGTTGTTCTCTTATCATATCCGTCACAATTAGCATTCTGCGAAGCTGCGTGAGTCTTGGAAACTATCCGACATCTGCGCAAACGTGTAATAGCAAATGTTTATTTTAAACCTTGCAGACCTAGCTTATTCCCAGGGCGGATCACTTTTGTGCGGGACCCTATAATGGCGTACCCAAATTTCCCAAATAATTTTTATGCCCAGTTTCCTCCTCAGAGGAATACCTGAGCTCTGACGTGGAAAAATTGAACTAAAAAAATTTTTTTTAAAAAGGCAGCCAACCAAACGGGATTAAAAGGTTTTTTTCTCCGAAAATTCATACGACATGGCCGTTGACCCCTGTCGATTTTTTTATCGAAAATCCCCTGGGCTGGGGTCGAACCCGCAAACTTAGGTGCAATGGCCAGGCGACAAACCAACTACGCCCCCAGTCGGGATTTGCGGTTGTAAGGAGAATAAAACCAAGACACGGCAATGTACAAAAATGTAAAAAGATTTTTAAATGAATGCTCATATTTTAAATAGATTTAAACGAACTGTGTGTGTGTGTGTAATTTTAATCCCCCAAATTAACATTTATTATTAGTGTTAAATAATGAAAAAGAATTAAAAAAACCGATAAGAATAATTTTGTTATTTTTAATATTTAAAACGGGAAAACTTAAAATGTTTTTTTAAACCCGGGGGGAATGCCATTCGATACTAATGGTAATAGTCGAAGATTTTTAACAATTATTTTTTGTACAAAATAAAAAACACAATTCATGAATAATTTAACGAAAGAAAAAGGGTACTTACCTACTTTCTACCTTCTTCATTGATAATTTGAAAAATTCCAATCGAACCGAATTAAAAACGTTTCTAAGGTACGCGACCTTTAAAAAAGGACACAAAACCCCGAAACTCTTCACGAACGTTACAGGAATAATATCAAACAAAACTGCATTTTTGTTCAAATTTTTTTTTAGTTTGTACCCCAGCGAACGCTCCCCGGGGTTTAAAGGGATCCAACCCTTCGGAACCGTGATTTTACCAAAACACGTAAATGGGTAATATTTCTGACATTTGTTCACTTAGATTAAATACATTTTGCTTGTTTTTAAAGGGCATTATGACAAAAAAAAAAATTTTAAAAACAATATTTTGAAAAAAATTTAAATAAGAATAACCTTTTTTCCCAAAAGTTCTCCTTCTGTAAAAAAAGCTTCTATTGATTAATATTTTGCCTGTATTCAGCTCAGACCTCTCTAAGAGGGTCAACTAAATTTTTGAAATGCATAACTTGGAATCGGTTTATCCATGTTTTACGAAAACAAAAGGGGAAAAATTTTAAAAAATACGCCGATAATTATTTCAAATGGTTGCTCTAAAAATAATTTAAATTTTTTCAAAAATCATAGTTGAGCCTCTGCACAGAGGTCTGGTATAACGGGAAAAATATTAATACAATGAAAGGAAAAAAAAAACTTTGGAAAAAATTCCCAAAATGTTTTGCCAAAAAATTATTTAAATAATTTTTTTTTCATATTCCAAACCAATTTTTTTATGTATTCTAATCAAAATGACCTAAATATCATAAAAAAATCCTTTTGCGCTTTTTAAAAAACATGGTTCCCAACTAATCGGATACTTAAATTTTTCAATGAAAAATACGAATGAAGTCAAAATGAATTTTTAAAAAGTTTTTATTGCTATATGTTTTAAATACTAAAAATAAATATTGGAAATAATCCTTCAAAATGTTTTCTCTGCTTTTGAAATTTATTAACTCTTTCGCGTATAGGCGTATTTAAAAATTCCCCAAATGAAAAATAAAGGCATAAAAAAGGGAAAGAACTAACCATAGCATTAAGTTCGAAAGTCAAACAGATAATTTTTTATCTTCCTGAATATTTTCTGGGTCTGGGTTTTGTCCTCAAATAGTATTTTAGATTTAAAAGAAAAAATCGTAAAAATCCTTCATTGGGATTACCAAAAAAAAAAATTGATGTTTTTTTTTTTATTTTAGGATCAGATATAATAATGTATCGAAATGAAAAATTTTATGTTTGATGAAGTAAACTAAAAAAATTCTATCATGTAAATGTGTATTTCTTTTTTCAGAAAAATATTTTCTTACTTCATTACAATAAATTATTTTTTTTTTCTTTTTTTTTTCATATGCTCGCGCCCCCCTTGAAGGTTATCGCGCCCCCGGGGCCGCCTTGCACTGCTTTCTATTCACTTTAAAAGCAAAATATATACAACACAGTCCGATACGCTATCATCATATTTCAAAAAATACTATATACAACTTATTCATGATTTAACTTTAAATTTTCAGGTGCATGATACCTTCGTAATTTTGAAACATGCACTTTTTCCGACTTCTCTTTCGTATGAGCATTTGTTTTATTAATTTCGTAATTGACGTCCGAAATTTTTCTGAGAATTTTAAATGGGCCACTAAATGTTGGAGAATGTTTCCTAGTATTTGGATATTTGAACTCTTCATAAATAACTAAATCATTAGGACTAAACTTTACATCAACAAATCTTGCATCATAATGTATTTTATTTCTTTCATGATATAGTTTCGTTCTCTCCACTGCTATTTGTCTAGCCTCTTCAACTGGAGGGTAAATATTTCCCTCTAAAGGAATTTGAAAAAAGGTAGTGTGCCGTACATTAAATATGCTGGTGGGAATTTAGTTACTGAATGGGGTGTTAAATTGTATTCTTGGGTTACTACTTTTAACAATTTGGGCCATGGGACCTTTTTTGAAGATTCATTAACTTTACATCTTAAACGTGTGACTATTGTCTGACCCAACCTCTCAACCTTACCGTTAGTCTCTGGTCTATGAGCTGTAGTTAATAACTGTTTAATGTTATTATGTTTAAGATATTTTTTAAAATGAGAAGAGGTGAAAGAGCTGCATTTCTATCACTTAGAATACTTTTAGGTATTTGAATCTGAAAAATTTGCATTAGAAAACTAGTGTATGTTTCTGTAGTAATTGATCTTGATGCAAATGTCCAGATATATCTAGTATGATGATCGATGAGTAAAGTTAAATATTTTTTAGTTGAATTGTAATAGTTCAGACCACCCACACTATCTATCGCAATTAAGTGGAATGGCTCATCAACAGGAGGCATGGCCTGTAAGAGACCAAATCTTTTTTGTCGAGGTCTTTTATTAACCTGACATATGTGGCAATGCTTAGTAAAATTAGTAATGTCCTCAGTTATATTTTGCCAATAGTAAACTGGAGTGATTAAATTAATTGTTTTTTGAATTCCGGGATGACCAAATTTCTCATGAGCACTTTTAAGTAATTTATATCTTAAGGAATAGGGAACTGCTATTTTAGTAAAATTTTTCTTACGGATACATAAGACATTATTAATTTCGATGAAGTTTCCTGTTAAATTATCTCGTTTTTGAGCCTCTTTTATTTCTTCCAACTGCAATAGGTGAGACACGTGGTTTGTTGCAATACATTCACTTTTTGTGTTTTTCTCTTATATCCCTAGAGAGCGTATCTGCTTCGTAGTTTGTGGTACCTTTTGTATATTTAATATCATACTCATACATACTTAATTGCAAGGACCAGCGGAACAATCTTCCTTTTAAGTTTTTTACATTTTTGAGCCAGACTAGGGCTGCATGGTCCGTATGTATGGTAAATTTTTGTCCAAAAAGATAATGGTGAAATTTATTTAAAGAGTCAACTAGAGCAAGACACTCCAGTTCCGTAATCCCATAGTTTTTTTCATAATCCTTTAATGAGCGTGAGTGGAATGCTACTGGGTGTAGATCACCACTGCTATCTGGTTGCTTTAAAACCGTTACTACACCAGTTAAACTTGCATCAACAAAAAGGTGACATTCACTTTTCGGCTTAAATATTTTCAATATGGGTTTACAAATCAAAGCTTGTTTTAAAAGTTCAAAAGATTCCTGGCATTCATTTGTCCACTTCCAAGAAATTTCTTTCTTTAATAATTGGTTCAAAGGATGCCTAATCATGGCATATTTATCTATAAACTTGTGGTATACGTTAATAGAACCTAGAAACCTTTGTAAAGATTTAACATCAGTCGGTGGTTTTAAATTTTTAATTACCTCAATATTGCTGTTATCTGGAGTGACAATGCCATCAGAAATCTGGTATCCTAAAAACTGAATTTTAGTTTGCAAAAAAGAACACTTAGATGATTTTAATTTAATATTTTCTGATCTGCAAATGGTAAAAATTTGTTTGATATGTTCTAAGTGATCTGTAAAATTTTCGGAAAATATTATGATGTCATCAAAATAATTTGCAGCAAATTTAATTTTATGTTTAGTGAGGATTCGGCGTATCGTTCTTTGGAAGATACTGGGCGCATTGCGCCAGCCAAATGGTAATTTTAGCCATTCATACAATCCACTATTGGTAACAAAAGCGAGTTTCTCCGTGTCGTCTGGATGTATTGGTATGTGCCAATAACCAGAAGCCATGTCTAATTTTGAAAAATAATTACTTTGAGCTAATTTATCTATAAGTGTTTCAATTAAGGGAAGGGGTTCAGCATCTGATTTAGTGATTTGATTTAATTTCCTAAAATCAATACACAATCTGCTCTTTTTCTGTTCATCCTTTTTATAAGCAAGTGTTACTGGTGCAGAATAGGGAGATGAACTTTCTTTAATAATCCCAGCCTTTAATAATTCATTAATTTGACTATCAATTTCTTCCTGTTGTTTTGGTGACGTTTTATATGCGCGTAATGATATTGGTAGCTCTGACGTTAGTCTCTCTCTCTGCGGTTCTATTCTTATAGTTCCAACATCATATTTATCTTTAGCAAACACATCTTCATAACATTGCAAAATTTCTTTTAGTTCAAAATTTTCTCCAAAGTCTTTTGTTTCTGAATTGTCTTCGACTTCAATCTGACAACATTATCAGAATCCGTCTCGGATATATTCGAAAATTTCAAGACATTGTTTTTCCTCGTTATATTTTTTACTACCTCTATTTCATCTTTATTTACCTTTTCTTTCTTTTTTACCTGAGAGCAA
The DNA here is from genome assembly GCA_019973955.1 of Trichonephila inaurata madagascariensis. Lineage (NCBI taxonomy): Eukaryota > Metazoa > Arthropoda > Arachnida > Araneae > Nephilidae > Trichonephila > Trichonephila inaurata. Next base: position 65,128 of record BMAV01005452.1, read on the forward strand.
TTTCCTTTTTTATCTTTTACTATACTACATTCTTTAGTTTTATCATTTTTCATTTCACTTTCAAAAATACCTTCCTTAACCTTATTTTCAGGATTGATATGCAAAGACAAATCGCTGCCTTCTGAACTGGAGAAGTTGATTAAGTTTCTCCCTTTCTGCACAACAACTTGTTTCACACAATCAATTATCAACTGAAATGCAATACAGCTTCCTAACCCTAAGAGAGCATAAGGTAAATCGGTGTTTAGCATGAAAAACCGTACCGATCTAACCAAGCTACCAACTTTAAGGTCTAAAGTGCATGTTTGATTAAGTTTCAGGATTCCTTTAGTTTGTTTAACATTAAGTACATTATATTCTTCAACCGACACATTTAATTTCTCAACCATTGCAGCAGGAATAATATTAATAGTCGAACCTGTATCGATGTTTAGCAATATTTTTTTGAATGAATTCGAGTTATACTTTTTACCTTTTCCTTTATTGTGTACGAACGTTTTATTGTTTAAGTATCCTGATACAAGTAATTGTCATTGTTTTGGTTGTGGTTGAGGTGTTTCAGATCTACACGGTTTATTAATGCATGAATATCCCCAGTGAAAAGCATTCATTATTCCTAACTGCGTGCAGAACTTACAGGGGTTTGGGGGTAAATCTTGTACTGTATGTGTCGTAGGAGTTTTTAACACCTTCGTGTAATTAAAATTCTTAGGATTGGGGTTTCTAATTTTAGCCTTACATTCGTAGGACTTGTGTCCCTGTTGCTGGTAGTTATAACAGTGAATTTGAGACCGTTTTCCTACCTCGTTACTAACGTTAGGTACACGATTAAATGATTCTGATTGCTTCATTTCTCTTTTATATGACTCATACACCCGCAGCTTAGTTTTAAATTCTATTATAGAAGTGCAGCCAAATAACATTGCTTTATTTTGTGTTGAATCATTTATTCCTTTAATAATATAAGTTATTAAAGCTTGGTCGTCAATGCTACTTTGCTGCGAAATTTCTTTCATTGAGTAAAAGTATTCTAAAGGGGACTCGTTACTTTTCATTTTACGTTTTTGTAACATTTCATGAACCTCAGCCGAATTGAAAGATATTTTAAACTCTTCCATTAACAGATCTTTTAATTGTTTCCATGAATTAATACCGGTCTCACTCCTAACAACTAATGAAGTGTTCCCCCTAAGACATCTTTTTGCATAAATAAATTTGTGTGAACTTCAGACAACAAGAGTAATTCCAATTGGGATTCAAAGTTTTCAATCCAATGTAAAACATTTTCATGTCTTTCACCCTTAAAAGGAGTTATTAAACTCTCGATATCATTAAAACTCACTATTATTTTTTGTTCATACTTGTTATTTATACTATTAACACTGCTATCTATTTTAAACACATTATCATCACAGTTTTTATTTTCGTATTGCACTGATTGATCGCATTTACTCAATTCATCTGTTTCTTCTTCTAATATCTCCTCAGTCGTTAAGGAATCTTTAAGTATTTCAAAATCGCAAAGACAAATTACAATATTTTTTGCTATTTCAAATTGCGTACCTTCACTATCGATACTTAAAACATCACAAATTTTAACTAATTCATTTAACGTAAACTTATCAACTGTTTCTTTTATACACACACACATCTCTAAAAATTCATTATCACCAATTTTAAAATTAAATCCTTCAAAATTCAAAATTCTATTACGATTTAATCGCGTATTTTCATTCTTAAAAATTAATCTATCAAGCAACTTAATCGTTGAGGCTTTGCTTTCTTTCAGTGCAACACGAATTATTTCAAAATCACTCAAAATACATTTTTAAAACAATAAATAAAATATTATCAATGATATCAAATTATACTCAAGCCACAAATTTAAATCAAATTACTTATTGACTCGACACTTTTCAATTTTTCTTTTAAATCATACAAAAAATATCAAATTTAATAAACATGTTACCTTCAAATTTTAAAATAGTCGGCCTAAATATTTAAATCAAATCACTTATTGACATGACAAATTTGCATTTTACTTTTAAATCATACAAATAACATCAATTTTAATTAAATATGTTAAATTCAAATTTTAAAAAATTGTCATAAATATTTCCACAAGTACCATTGTTTGAAATTAAACAAATTTCATGAAATCTATGAAAGAAAAAAAACTATTTCAGGAACATTAACAACATGAAGTTCTCACCAAAAATCAAAAGCCGATTGAAGAGGAGAAGGGGAATACACTGGGGCGAATTCCTTGTATTTCATGATGTTCTTCTCATATCGAAGACTTGCAGAAAAGCGTTGATTTATTACTGTATCACAGACGGGAATTTCAGATACGACGACCTTGAAGTGCACTAATGTTCCACGTGTTATACTCCGTTGGTGATTCTATGCTCTTGTCTCCATTCAATTCCAATCTTAACAGCAGGGCTTCCATTGGGTATTGCTACTATTTTCAGCTGGGTATTATTCCGCAGATATAACTCCTGGTATTTCGCTGACTTTCAATATGAACAGCTCCTCTTTTTTTTCCACTCTTGGGTCGTTTAAAAAATTTTTTTTCGTTGTTAACTTTTTCCGTTATTTTTGATTGTTCATTTATGCCAGTAACACATCTTACTTTTACCTTCAGTGCTCGTTGAGACCCTACCGGCTTGACACATTTTAACGACCCAGTAACGACAGCTATGGACTTTAAAATCTTTATTGAGTGTACGGGGTTTCTTTCAAAGGAAGAGCACTGAAGCCACGTGTTACAATACTTTGTACAAGGCAAAAAAACCCCGACTTAGGGGAACAAAGGTATTTATATGGGGGAAAACCGGAAGAGATAGCGAAGAGTGAGATTCCTCAAAAGACATGCTTTAAGGGGCACCCTAGGATTCTGTTGGTTCTGTCCCCCTAGACAGAGGTGGTACCAAGTCTATAGGGAAGGATTAGTGTCTGGAGCAAAAAAGCTGACGAAATATTACATGATCTTGCATCATCCAAGGTCTAGGTTAAAACTTATAAATAATATATCTATTTTTATATTACACACACACACCACACACACACACACACACACACACACACACACACACACACACACACACACACACACACACACACACACACACACACACACACACACACACACACACACACACACACACACACACACATATATATATATATATAGGAGAGAGTGAACTAATAGTAGGAATTGAATAAAATTCTATGTGTAGTATTCTTTTTAAAAAAATGCCAATTACATATTTGAGGAAGCAACACTGTGAAAAATTAAAAAGTTTAGAGTCTTTATGGATTAATAATCTAAAAACAAGATATTCTTTGGAGATGTTGTTTGACGTGTATTTAATTTTGACCTCTTTTACTCTGTATTAACTGTCTCTCTTCCGTTGAATATTTATATTTGATAAAAACTTCATTTTTATAAATTGCAATGTGCTTAATTCAAAACGGTTTCATGATAAACGCAACCACGTTTTCTCCATTGATTTAAAAACTGACATTTGACTTGTACTTGCTGTTCACTTCTAAGAATTTAGATAAAATTTCAAATTCGATAATTGGGTTAAGATGTTCTTATTGTGAGTTCCTCAAAACATTTTAAAAAATTACAAATAAATTAATTCTAATATTAGACGAATACTTTTAAATCAAATATTTTTTGTTTACTTATATGTTAGTAAATGTGTATCTTTTAAGAGAAAGTTTCTAAAAAAAGCAAAAATTAGCAACAGTCAAGCGCATGAACTTATTGGCTGAAAACACATATCTGCGTTTATCACATGGCAATGACGTCTCATGAATTTAGGAGTTGATTGGATGGAAATACGTGATTGCAATTATCATGTGTCTATAACGCCCTGTAACGATTGCTCTTGGTACTATCCTCCCTTCCATTCATGCCAAGCTTTTTGGCTTAGAGCAGGTGGCTAGGAGGCAGTGCACGTGGCTTTGGGGTCATTATCTATTGTTTAGCCTCGGATCCGTGACGACACTCTGACTGGAAGTCATAATGACATAGGAGAGCCCCACCTCGTGACGATTGACAAAGCCTGTCTAATGGAGAACACTGTCGCCTAGGCAGATGACGAGAAATGGCTCTAAAGGCCATATCACACGTACACGTTACGAGCAATTTTTCGTCCAATTCGAGCAATTTTTACTCAGTTGCCATAGCAACGGCTTTCGAACAACTTATTGCTAGTGAGTACAAAAGTTGTTCCAAATAAAATTGCTTGCAATTCCAGCCAATGGGGGTTTTCGGAACTCTACGTCATTAACAAGATTTCGGGGTCGATTTCGTCAAATGGATCAATATGGCGTATAATATTTTAAATAGAATGAGGCTCAATTTCTGTTTACGCCCATCAACATAAGCGCGAGCGAAATAGAAGGAATAATTTTAGATATTCGTTTGCAGAAGCAGAAAAATCGCTAGTAATTTTTCAATGTGGAGATAGAGTGGGGTTGACGTCAGAGCTTACGGCAACCCTTCACTCTCAGATAGGACAAAAAATTGGTTCAAAAAGTTGCACCAAAAATGTACGTGAGATACGGCCTTAAGGAACAAAGACGTTGTGATGAACAAAGTGACCAGATGTCGGACGAGAAATCGGCATCAGTACATTCCAGAAGGCCAGAGAGTGTTATTGTGAGTTCTGGACGAATGGGACACTAATCAGTCCGAGGGCCGTGGGCAGACATTTGTGGTCTGCCAATGATAAGTGATGAGGGGCGTGTAGTGGAAGCGCCCCTGGAGTTTAAAAGGGTCTTTTTTGGTGAGATCGGAGATCAGAGACCGAGATGGGACCGAGAGGAAACGAGATTGGATCGAGATTAGGAAGCAGAGCTCAGACGAAAAATCGAGATCAGAGAGGAGACATGATGAGACGGAGATTGGATCGAGACGAAAGCTGAAAGAAAGAAGCGGAAAGAAAACAACACGCTTTTCACGTGTTGGCCAGATCGTGATAGGGAGAACGAGTGGAGTCTTCCAGAGGATCTTGTAATGAGGAAGAGAGTAGAGCCAACACCCTCCAGAGAAACTACTCCCCGACGGTTGCACTACAGTTAGGTATCCATGAAACCAATTCAACATGGGACTGTATTATGTTATCCTGACGTGCAAACAATTAGTCTAATTGGGGCTAATTAGTCAACAATTTACCTTATGTTTCTGGAATTGAAAATGTTATTGACGTAGATATGAATAAAATAAATTTTTTATGTCATGCTGTGTGACTAAAAACGCTACCTAGTCAATACGTTACAGTCCCATGAGCTTAACGCATTGGCATGGTAATTTTATGAAGTTTCGAGATCTTGATAAATAGTGTGTTATGCAGAATCTTTTCACTTTAATTAAATATTAGATATCCCAGTGTGTTTTAAACGGAATAATAGTAAGAAACTAAACGTGGAGACTAATGCATTTACAAATCTTCTTCATTTCCCTTTTTTATTTAAAAAAAATTGCGTCAAATTATTCATTATTATCTGAACCTCCGATATGTTGACGCAAACTTTCGAAAAAATGTATTACAAGAGAATCTATAAAATATAATTCTACAATTTTTGATTACGAGATGTCTGATAAAAATTAAGAATTTATGTTAAAGCTTTTTGGAGTTTTTGGTATTAAATTTAGAAGATAAGCTCATTTCAGATAAAACTTAAATTTTAAATTTTTATGGAATAAAACATGAACTACTTTTAAAGTATAAGAACTTAAATAAGGAAAAACTTCTAAAACCTAATGAATATTGGCATAAATTTATTTTGAAACGTTTATTCAATTCTTGTATTCTTAAAGGAAGCTAGCTTTTATTAACAAGTATTTAGAAACTACTGTGATTTGATCTCTAAATATTTTTAATTCTTTATTTAGTATTAAAGAACAAACCTCAAATCATAGAAAACTAACAAGGGAAAGGCACGACTAAGGATATTCATTTGGGGTCAAGCCTTTGTGTAATAGTAGTACTCCTTTAGGGTTTTCAACTCTCAATGTAATTCCCCGAATGGCCAGTCAATTTGGAGAAAATAGCCTTTGAAATTCATGCTTATCTTTTATAAATTAAGTTTCGAATTCTTCCAGTGATTCCATAGCCTGCTTGGTATATCGTCTGCATACTATGCGCGAGGCTAGAGTTCGATTCATCGATCAACTTTTTTTTCAATTCATTTAATTCTTTTTTAAAATTAAATAAATTTATTTATGAAAAGTTTATTAAATATTAAATGATATTTTATGTAATTATTTTATATTTTATAAAAAAAATTAAATAAACTTATCATTTAAATTATTTAAAACCATTTTTCTTAAACATATTTAAATGTATTATTAATTTAAAATATTTAAAATAATTATTAATTAAAATTATGTAAAATAATTATTAATTAAAATTATTAATAATTAAAAAATTTATTTATAATTAAGAATTATTATGTATTTATTATTAAAATTATTAATTAATTATTAAAATTATTGATTTATTATTAAAATTATTATTTATTATTAAAATTATTAATTTATTATAAAATTATTTAAATAAATTTATTAAAAATATATAAATTTATTTAAAAAAGGACTTATTAAATATTTTATAAAATTATAAAGTAATTAAATTAATAAAATATAAAAAAGACATTTTTTATCATATTAATTACAAAATAATTAATTTAATAATAATAATATACTTTATAAATTATTTTATATTATGTATAATATTTTATTTATAGTATATTATAAAACTATTTGTAACTAATTTGTATGTATAATATCACTTAATATTTATTATATATTTTATTATAAAAATATTATTTATTAATATAAAAATATATTTATAGAATTTAATATAAATATTTATATAATTACAGTTTTTTTTTTACTTTATAAAATACAAAAAATTACATAAAATATCATTTAATATTAAATAAACCTTTCATAAATAAATTTATTAAGTTTTAAAAATAATTAAATGAAATGAAATAAAAAAAGTTGATCGATTAATCGAACCCTAACATCGCACATAGTATATACCAACCAAGCTACGGAATCGTTGGAGGAGTTTGAAACTTAATTGTATAAAAGCTAAGCATGAATTTCGAAGGCTATTTTCTCCAAATTGACAGGCCATTCAGCGGAATTACTTTGAGGGTTGAACACCCTAAAGGAGTACTACTATTACACCAAGTCTCGACCCCAAATCTGTTTCCTTAGTCGTGCCCTCCCCTTGTAAGACAAATAAAGACGATAGTGAAAATACTGTTCATACAGAAAATAGTCATATGCTTAATTCTTCAGTTATCTAAATAGCTTTATTTTGTAAACTAGCTTTGTTTAAATAAATTTATAATTCTCTTTGTTAAATATACTCTTTTTTCTCAGATTTCATATTTTGGTGTAAATGGGTCGTATCTTACATTTACATCGAACTATACAGGCGTTCAACTAAAAGAAGATTCGATGTATACGATCTAGACGAGGATCATGATCCAGTCAAAGCTACGTTTCTTCCACCTCCAATAGAAGCTGATATCGAGTCTCCTTTACCTGAATCTCAATTATTACATGTAAGAATAACTTCCATTGTAATTCAAATGAATTGAAATGTTAAGTTGTTGCATCATTTTGGTACAGTTCGAAAAATGCTCACCAGATGGCTCTGTCTTTAAATAACTTAGAGCTGTTTTCCTTTAATGTTAAATAGGAGCCAAATTTGGAATATTTTTTCAGATATAAAAGAACTGAAGCATTAATATTATGTTCTTTCTTTAATATCCTATAGAGAGTAACATATTTTATCATATTCCTCACATTCAATTGAGATCTAATTTTTCTGGTATAAAATGCGTTTCGCTTCGAAATTTTTCTCCTATATGTAATCCTAAATGAGCTATTCCCTTACGTGTTAAAACGAAAAATACTTATTTATGGAATATTTTTAAATTTCAGAAACGCTATATTTTAAGCAGATGTACGTTTTACATATTGTTACATATTTTCATGAAAGTTGAGACATGTTTCTGTCTGAAAATGTGTTCCGCGTTTCGTTTCGTTTCGTTTAGTCCTCGTATATTTGGCAAAGTCAACCTTAACTCTTATAAAATGTTGTTGAAAATTACAATGATAAAAGAAACCCGTAGTTTTCGATGTCGTGGAAATGGATAAGTCACAATCACACATAAAACTGTTAATATATTTTGAAGAATCGCTATTGTGAAATTTTGTTTCAATTTTGTTAATTTTCTCCTTTTAAAAAAGATACACTGCACTTGATTGAACAATCTCTAAGGTCTCTCCGTCTATAAATATAATTGCCTTAGGTGAAATTATTATTTCGTAATGTAGTCTACTAAATATAAATAAAAGGAAACTTTGAAATTTTTAAGCAAACCAATAAATAGTTACACTATATTATCATCGAAACATGACTGGGCAAAGCAAAGACTCCTACAGTATTTATTCGAATATAAGCGCCCATCGATTCTAAGCCTCACGCCAAATTCTCAACAAACTTTTGTGAAAAATGAAAAATAGTGTAAACTGGTTTATCGACATCCAGCCTTACGAAATTAAGATAAATTTAAAATAAGAACTAATAAAAAAAAAAGAAGTGAATATTTTGCTATTTTACCAGTATTTTAATCTTTTACATACATACATGAATCGGTAATTGCTCTAATTGCCTGCATTTATATAACGAATTTTCCCTCCGATTCTAAGTCGCACTCGATTTTAGGTAGCATCGCCATTGGAAAAAAAAGGTGCGGCTTAGATTCGAGTAAATACGGCATATGGTTTAAACTGCATTATTTGTTAAACGCAGTTTTTAAATCACTTTATTAAATCCGAAGTATTCATACTTTTTTGCATACTTAAAAATTAACTTTGTATTTTTAAATTTTATCGGAATGCAAAATTTATTTTATTTGGATTTAAAATACACATTGTGGCTACTGTACTAACCACTTTGTAAACTCTCTTAAAATTAAAATTAAAAATGAAACTTATTTTCTTTAAAATTTAAATTATTAATAACAATATAAATAAAATTCTTTTTTTAGGGATCAATGCCAATAAATACTAAAATTCAACCACACACACAGCAATATTTAAAATAAATTATCTAAATTTTACAAAAATCACAATTATAAGGAAATTTTATAGCAATTATTTAAATAAAAAATACTTTTAACCAGAGAGAAAAAGGAATAAACTTACATCTAGAAAAACATTACGTGAAATACAATACATGCGTTTATCTTGGGAAGGTACTAACATTTAAATATTTTATTATAAAAAATTAAAATGTTAAGAGATGATGACTCATTTATTAATGTTTAATTTTAATGATGGGATAAATATTATAAGAAATGTGACATATCTATGAAGCTATTATTGAAATAACAGGCCCTAGCTGAAAAATATGAATATAGTAAAAATTATTTTAGTACATTTCCTAGAAAATAATATAAATATCAGGTACAAAAAGTTTCATGGAAATACATTTATAACATTTTGAGTTATCCGACTCGCCATGATAGATTTTGAACAATTCAAAAGGCCCACTTCTGGTAGATTAAAACACCACTTAAAGTATTTCTAATTTTATCTTATTAAAACTCGGTTTCTATGTAACGTAGAAACAAAATAATATATGTTTTATAAAAGCCAAAAGTTTTTCTATTCATAAAATAAATAAATAATAAAAAAAATGTGTGTTTTGATCGAAATTGGACATTTTAATGTGCTTGGATACCTTAATTATAATTAATGTTAAATTTAATAATGTTAAGATGTAGGTTTATGTCACTTTAATTAACTTTTTTTCTTCAAAAAATATTTGATGAAGACCTAAAATGAAAAATGGTATGTAGTAGCAAAGTAGTTATTGTTATACTTTATTGATGTATATCTTACACTCTACAGTCAGCTGATGAAGTATTCTTTTACGGTGTGAATTCAAAGTCGGAATACCTCATAACTCGAATATCAAGGGGCCTCAATGGAGAGGCGGAGGCCTGGATTTACCTAAAGTTGAGCAACGGGAATGTTTATCAATTGCAAGAAACATCTGGATTTCAGAAATCTGGCAGTGACAAAAATATCTTTACATGTGGAGGTTTGCAAATTAATTATCTGTATCCCATGAAAAGATGGAGAATATTCTTCAATGGACTTCTCAGGTAGACTTATTTTGATACAATAGAATATTTCTCATAAGTTATAAGTATAAATTTTATTCGAAATTTATGTATTTAAAATCTCCAGTTTCTTACCTGTGTGATTTTAAAGTAATTTTTGTTTTCATTTTGAATTTAAAATTTAAATACACACGCTTAAAAATATTTCTAATTGTAGCACAAATTAACCTAATGAATGCGATTTGAAAATAATATTTATTAACTTTGGTTCTTTTTTTACCAACAGGGAAACATGTGATAATGATGTAACAACGAATAAGATGGTACATGTAAAGTTTGCTGTGTTGTAAGTATTAAACTAATCAATTCCAATACCAATCAATTAAAAAACTTCAGTGAGTTATCAGGATTAATGTTTAAGAACAGTGTTGCATTTACGCTCTTAAAATATTTTATTATGGAAACTGATTAAATTAGTTGAAAGTGGAAATTGCATTTATTTTAAAATTCGCCAGAAGATTGCTTTATCTATGAATGATAAATATGTATTTATCGTTGCTGATAATGTGCAAAGTAAAAATTCGTATTTTTTTTTATTTTCTTAACTTTTCTTATTTAGCAACCTTCACAGGAATTATACTAGTTATAAAAGCTTCACAAATTATTTCGGTGTTTGGTACTAAATGGAGTTCTATAAAAATTTCAGATTTTTTTTTCATAACTTCTTGCAATTCTAGAAAATGTTTCCTGCTTGTAAGCTCTTTTTTTTTTTTAAAAAAAGAAGAAACAAGAATTGCGCATAAAATACCTTTATACCAAGAACAGAAATGAGATGATTAACTTAGGTTGTAAAGCGCAATAGCAGGAAAGAAAAAAAGCAACTATTGCCAACAATTGATCTTTTTTCGATATCATGGTTTCAGTTGCTTGGAGATACAATTAATAGCCAATTGATTAACCCTTAACTTCGCACTGTTGCATTTCTGCAACATATGATTTATTTTAATTTAACAGACTCAATATTTTTTAATTACCTACAAATCATTATCTGAGAAAAAAAAGATTACTGCAACGAAATACATGCTAATTTTGTCACTAGATGGAAATACATTTTTTTCAAAAATCGCAACAATTATACAAATCTCTGATGCCTCAAGAACTGTGTTTTTGCTATAAAAAGAATCCAACTAGATGGAAAAGACCTCTTGTTTATTGACGAAATAAATTACCAGATAGTTAAATTTAAACATTTTATGATGAATAATAAAATCAAAAAAAAAGTTTTGTAATTTCATAAGCACTACTAAAAGCAATATTGCACTTCTGCAACAACAAACAAAAAAAATGACGGAAATCAATTTAAAACTGCTTAATTTTTTTCTATATTTTCTCTTATTATTAATACTTTGTAACCAGCTGGATACAATTTTTTTATAGAAATTTTAAAAAATTGAGAAGTTAAGGGTTAATATATTTCCCGAGATCTTGATACGTTGTTTAGAGAAGACACAAATGGGTCGAGATGGCATCCGTTATACTCCCTGCCTGTATAAAATATTCATATATAGTCGTTGCTAGTGAAGCTAGTCATTCCCTCTTCGAGATACAACTATAGAATTCTTCTGGATATACGTACAGTCAAGTACAAGATTAATAACGTTTGAAATTTTCTGAGAAAATATAACTACAAATGCAAAGGTTCAGAGCTATTTCGAAAATGTCGATATTTTTTTTTCCTTTTTTTTCTGAAAATAATTTGTATTGGATCAAGTACGTTGACTGACAGTTCTCATTCAATCTTTGGTCGCTATATGTACATATTGCAAGTGTTTATTTGGTGTAAAGGTTCTGATATATTGAGTATTCTTTGTACGTATTTATTCTTTATGATGGGAACATTTGCAATTTTTGAAGTTGATGGAAAGAGTTTCAGCTTTTACAAAGAAAACCACCACAAATTACGGAGAAAAAAGGAATGAAAGTATGAGCAAGGATTTTTTTGATATTGGGGTGTTGGCATCACTTGAGTATTTCTTTCCAAGCGCATAAAAACCCCAAGCGAAGGACACTTATACTAGCCTATTCTTGATTTCAAAACTACTTTCAAAATAAAAGTATCAATAAATTTGCATAAATTCCACTATCTTTTAATGTTATATTTGCACTATTTCTGCGAACAAGAAAATTTTATTGAGTTATCTATAGATACTCGCGTTCTGAAAGTGAACTTAAGTTACACAGAAATCATTGAACTTTGGAATGTCTTGATCAGCAAGTTAAGAAAAAAACAACCTCTATGTAAATACTGTAATTGTAAGCTCTAAGGTACACTAAATATTATTTTCTGTCAAGAAAGATAAATATAAAAATAAATGAAAAATGCATTCTTCGTAATAATAAAAGACAATATCAAAAGAAATGCTTTTAACTCAGAATTTTTTTACATTTTCTTTCCGTTTGTCATTTTTTTAAAATTCAAATTTCAAGAATCTAAGCTCGATTTTATTAGTTAAAAATTTTTCATGCATAGCTGGAGTTCAATTTTAACTTGAAATTGATAAATGCAGTATAGCTATCAACTGGAAGCTTTTACCTTTTAGTTATTTCAATGATACAATTATTATGCATGCACATGTGATGATATTCGCTAAATTTCCGATTAAACTAAGTAATATTTACAATAAAATTCCTTAGGAAAAAAGATTTAAATTTTACTAATTGTAAATGGTCTATTCACGTACCTTCTTCTAATCCTCTTGGGAAAAACTTTCTTTAAATATTATTCTATTGAAAACTTTCTCCCGAAGAAGAAGACGCGATTTATGCAAATCAATGCTTATATTTAAAGATTAACTTTCAGATTCGAAAGGGAGAAGAGGTTAGACACTAAAGGATAGCGGTTAGTGATTAACGTAAAGTTAATCGAGAGTGATTCGTAGATTATTTGCTTAATATTTAAGATTGACGATTTGGTCAATTAGTTGTTTAAATTGGAATAGTGTTGGATTGAAGTAGATTAACTTAAAACGTTACTTCGATTATTTAGAAGGTGTATTGCTAGGACCTGTCAAGAGTAAGTGATTCGATTTATAATTAAATATTCAATTATCTCAACTACTTCGCTTTTGCTCCCATATTTATTGAAGGTGCATTTCCTAATTTGGGCTGTTAAAATTTGTTTGGTTCTTGAGGCTTGTTAATAAATTGTGTTTGTTTTGACTATGGCAATCTTCCTTCTAACTTTCGTATACTAATGGATGGGTCCGCCCATCTATTACAAAATTAGTTAGTCGTTTTCTCCTTCTATACCACTTAAAAAGTAAGATGAAATCCAAATTCATTACAGAAAAAATTAATTTTACAATATCAACCTCCTGAAGTTTTGACCATAAAAAAACCATGATTTTCTTCAAAAAAAATCCCATTTTAAGTTGTATTTATATATGAAATTAAAAATTTATATCCCATTTATTTTGTCATTATAATATTATATTTTTGCCGTTATTCACCTCACTTATTACTTTAGTTTAACCCTTTATAAGGTCGGAGTGATTATACTTCCCACCAACTTATTCAATTTTTAAATGTGTCCATGGGTAGTTATTTCCTCACCTATGATTTGTGCTGCTGACATTTCGGCTAGCACGACAACTGAGATCTGGATTTTTATGTCTCAAACGCAAAGAATGACCAGTAAATTTCCTGAGCTACAAGCAAACTGTTCCAGATGACGTACGGTTGCCTAAAGTTGGGGACCATATGCCAGTTTGACAAAAAACATATAAACTTTGCCATCTGTGCTCTACTAAAGCGTATAAGAACAAGATATGTTTGTACAGCTTGAATGTTCCTCTTTGTACTGATCCCTGCTTCCTGAAATTTCACCGAAAGTAATATGCATAAATTCTTAAATTTTTGAATACAAAATACATCTAATTTATAATTCCTTTAGAATATTTCATTACTTACAACTTAATTTTTTAAAATATCATAAAATGTAACATAAAAAGAAAAGCAAAACATTAGGTGTTCTACCTTTAAATAGATCTGAGTAGGAGAAAGATCTTAAAGCTAGTCTTAAGTAAAGTTAATTTTAAATGAAAAAGGCTGCATATGAATTTCTTTTCATAAACCTCTTTCTAGTCTCTAAAAATTTTGTTTAAATTCAAAAAAAAAATGGTCTTTTTTGGAGTTTTAAGAAAATACAAAAAAAAAAAAACTTTTTTGAAAAATAAAAAAAATTTTTGAAAAATAAAGGGAATTTAGGTTTTTCACGGGGCACGAAATCAAAGGGGGTTTTCCCCCCAATTGGAAAATTTTTAATTTTATCTCCTTACCCCCAGATTTTAGGAAGGGATAATCCAAAACTGTTAAAATAATTTTTATTGGTTTAACCCTAAATTAACCTCCCCAAATTTTTTTTCTTTTTTAAATTAGAGAAAAACCATTTATATATAATGAAAAAAAAAGTCCCAAAATTTTGAAAAAAATATTACCACTTAATTTAGGATCAATTCATTTATCCCCAAAACCCCCCAAGATCGGGTTTTAAAAATTTCCCCCTTTAAATCTTCCCCAATTAATTTTGAAATTTCAATAACGAGGGAAAAATTTTTCTTTAGAAATCTTCATTGATATGGTTTCTTTTTTTTTTCCCCCCATTACTAAAAAATTTTTTATATAAAATTTTAAATTTGAAAATATTTACTTTCTTCCAAAAGGGTTTGGTTGTGTAAAAGGAATAATGAAAAATTTGGAATTAGTGGAAATTTTGGAAAGCTCCCCAGTTAAAAAAAAATTTTAGTAAAAGTAAAAAAAAAATTTTTAATTTCCCCTTATTTAGAGGATGCTTCCCCGAATTTTCGATTTTGTTCAGAGTTTTTGAGGCTTTGATTGGACTGGGAGAATTAAATTAAAAAATTTGCCCTTTTTGAAAAGTAAATAAACCCGGGGTGTTAATTATTTTTAATCCCATTTTTAAAATTTTTATTATTTCATTCTTTTTATTCATAATTTAATTAAATATTTATTAGTTTTCAGCGTAATTTTATTAGAAATTTATAAAAATGTGTTAAAAATGATGAAGAAAAAAATTTTTATTTTTTTGGAGAAAAATAATATTTTAGTAAAAAAAAACTTTTATTTTTTAAAAAAATTTTTTATGCAAAATTTTTATTAAAAATTTTTAAATTTTTTAATCTTCAATTTAAAAACACTGGCCAATATTTGTTGGGGGAAATTTTTTTTTCTTTTTTTTGATTAACTTTATTTTTTACAAAAAATTACACATACATATATAATTCAGTTTAATTTTTCATTTCAAATTTATACTCTTTTGTTGATTCTTAAACCTATTTAAAAACTTTTAAGTATTTCTCTTTTAAAAAACTATTTTTATTTTTGTTTAAAAGGGAAAATTTTTTTAATAATTTGGAAATTAAAATGGCATTTTCAAATTATGAGGAGATTTGAATTTTAAGAAGAGAAACCATATTTTCAGCCAATGGAAAATTTTTCCCTATTATTATTTTTAAACTTTAAAAACAAATTTTCAATGAAATTTTGTATTTGATAGTCTTTTAATTAAAGATTTTGTTGTGTGTGCATTTCTCAGTTGAATTGCACCGCTATAGTTTTTGTACCTTCAAAGAAATTATTTAACTTTTAGAAAAAAATGAGAAAACTCTTTCTCAAACAATTTTGTGTTCACAAACCCTTCTGTTTCATTTTGAATTTTGATTCTTTAAAAATTATGAGAACAAATCGAAATGAAAAACTATCAAAAAGTTATGAAAATTACCAATATATCATCAAATATTTGGAATGCCTGAACAATTTTTATTCAATACTTGGAAAGAAAATATTAATGTAATTTAAATTCTTCATTTCTTTAAGTTTTTTTCTCTACTTTTTTAGTATTGACTACTTAATTTATGTTTAGGTATAGAAATTTTTGGGAACTTTGAACAATATAAACAAACTTTTTTTTTATTGAAAGTACAAAATAAAATTTTTACTTACTTCTAATTTTCCTTTTTCTAATTAAGAAATTTGAAAATATGAAAGGTCGAGACATTATTATAAAAAATTTATTGATTAATTAGCACTGCAAATGATCAGAAACTAACAAATAAATAATATATACCTTAAAATTCTATTACACTGCAAATGAAATAGCATTCTTTCATGAAATGCTCAGAATAATTAAATAATATAGCTTTAATAAATAAGATTAAAAAAGTATTAAAAAAACAAATAAAATTTTAAGGTGTAAAAACACACGCTGGGATTGGTCTTCAAATGGGGCCCTCCCTTTTGGGGCCAAAAATTGATATTTTTTTAGTTACGCCAGAGAAATAGGCGTACAGTCACTTGTGAGTAATGTATTTAATTGGGGTTTTTCACATTGGGTACTTTCTGATTTAAAAGCCTGGGTGTATTCCCAAAACCGTAAATGCACTTGTTTTAAAGTTTGTGTTCACAAAGATGGGAAGTTAAGTATTTGAAAAAAATGCATCTAAATGTTAAAAAAATTATAATATATTGTTCACATTAAATTCTAATTTTAAATATAAATTTGTAATTTAATTTAAAAGCATGTATATTGTTTAAAATAAATAAATAAAATGAACAACTGATTTTTATTGCACACATTCATCATGCCAACATCAATCCACATTATACCAGTACTTAGAGAGAGACATAGAGGAGGGAAGAAATTGAAATAAAAGGGAGGAAAAAAAGAGGGGGGGAAATACGTTAATAAATTACTTCCGTTTAGGGGAAAACCCTTGGGGCAGGGTTGGAAACTTGTTTTCCCCAAAGGGGGCCAGAGGGCCACACTTTTTTTTTAAAAAAAATAATTGCATTCATTATTAAAAAATATAATAAATATAAGCTAAATAAAATAGTGTCAGTCTTGTTCAATATATTTATTGCACTAATATATATTGCATATTGTCTACAACTGCAAGAGCATTTAATTTTAGTCGTTTGTTATCCGACTACTTTCGAAAAGATTTTAAAAAAAAAAATGGGTAATTTTTTTTGATATTTTTAGGGCCGATTAGAAAATTTTAAAATTGTTTTGGACATTTTGGGAAAAAAAAATTTTAAAAAAATTTTCGGAAAAAAAAATTTAGAACAAACCTTTTTTTTAAAATGTTTCCATTTTTTAAAAAATTCTATTTAAAAATATTTTTCTTGTTTCAGATCTCTTTCAGGGGGTCAACTATGATTTTTAAAAATTCACATTATTTTCAGGTTACAACCCAGAAAAAATTTCGGGGTTTTTTTTTTAAAATTTCTCCCCCTTTTTTGTGTAAAAAATGGAAAAACCCCTTCTAAAGGGGTTTTAAAAAAATTATTTATTCGAGAGGGTCTGTTTTAGGCAAAAATATTAAAAACCCCAAAAAAATATTTTGAAAATGACATGTTCATTTTTGCAAAATAAAATTTAAATAATTTTTTTTTAATAATTTTTAAAACAATTTTTTAATCAAGTGACCCTCAAAAATATCCATTTATCCTTTCAAAAAACCTCCGAAATATCGAATTAATAAATTTTATAAACTTATTAAGTTTTTTTTTTAAATTTAAGGATTTTGAAGTATCCTGGGGAGTCAGCCAATTTAAAAAATATTTTATTGTTGATCTTTATGAAAGAAAAACTTGGCTCAAATATATGTCGACTAAAATATAAAGAAAAACTTCTCAAATTTCTTCACATAAAGAAATTTTTCAGCTGACGGGGATTTGTGTTAATGTCATAGCATTAAAAACTTTCTTCACACTGTGGCCTCACTTGTAGTCAATAAGTTCAAGCTGTATCTCCTCACGTGCTGTAAAACTATCCGTAGTAATGGGACAACAGAGCAAATTGAATTCACGCTCAATTTTCTTAAAATTCTGAAATCTTGTGGCCTTGTCCTCCAAACCCTGCAAGATAATCTCTTAGTAGAAACACTTTTTTTGTTTGCCTAATAGTAAAAAATGAAAGACAAATCTTTGAACGTGCACAAGAAACAAACCTCGGTTCAAGCGAATTTTCTTTCTGTCTTTGCGGGCCTCTGTTTGCCAACCACTGTGTTAGGGAGTCGTTGCTCTATGTGATAGAAATTTATTTCTGTTCACTTCTCTGTGAAACTTTAAGCATAAAAAATGATGTCAAGTGAATAAATTGAATTAGAAAGCAAGAGAAGAGGATTCACAAATACTCATTAATTAATTAGTAATTTATTTTAATATTGTTTATGACTCATTAAATTATTTAATTCCAAAATGAGCGTTTCAATGAATTGTTAAAAAGTTTATATTACAGTTTCCTTACCAATCATGCTATCAAAACATAGGATTTTACTTTGCAAAAAATAAGTAATTATCTCAAAGGGTTCTTTTTGTTGCGTCAAGTTTAATTGATGAAACTATTTAATATTGTTTTAAAAAGCTTTTGATGATAATTAAGTAAAAGCAATGTATTTTATAGGAGAGGCTTCTTCAGTGAAAGGTACGGATTTTCTTCATGTCTTGGGACACATTTCTAAGGTAGGAATGTAATCTATTTACATGTAGGGTGAATAAACTTTCTTTAACAATATTTTCCATGGATTTCTCATTAATGAAATTTTCTCTTGCAGAACGGAAGATTTGTGCACGTGATAAAAGTATCCATTGCAAATGTTGTGGAAAAGTAAGCTAATTCATCATAAATTTAGTTAACCGTAAAATAGTTTTCGAACAGGAATTTTCTTATAATAATCCTGAATATTTTTAGAGTTAATTTTGGCATGAAATTAAAATGAAAGAATAAAGTTTATAATATTTTGTGAAAAGGAAACACAAATTAATTAAACAATGAAAAATAACTGCTTCGTAAAAATATTTGAAAAGCGAATTTTGAAAAATGTTAAAAGAAAAATTAACTTTAAATAATTTAATGCAGTTGTTTGGGAGCAGACATGGCAATTTTGTAGTTGTTGAATCGTGTTTGAAAACCCTTAGGACTAATTTGATCTAAGTAATATCTTTATCTGTGTAACACCAATCCAATTCAAGCACCCCAAACACAGCAAATTTTGAATGCCCAAACTGACTTTGGACAAAAGAAATAATTTTTTTCTTCTTCAGAAGCTGAATTTCTCCCTTCTTTTCGAATATTTAATGGAAAATGTATCACTGTTCTAACAAAGGCATGGTGTTAGACACATAGTACTAACTTATATTATTAATTGTGGTGTATTTGTAATTAAGTTAGCACAAAGTGAATAATACAAAATACAAACATTTACTGCGTTTGAGAACAGTAGGACTCCACTTGAAGCTCATAGCCTCGAACTCAATGCTTGAAACTGAACAAGAAAAAGGGATTTCACATAATGTTACCCAATAATGGTTTAATGGAATTTTCACCAACTTTGTCTCCTTGTATTACATCATATAAAGTATAAAAGAAAAAAAAATGTAATATAAATTACATAGGTTAATATTGAATGGAAATATGTGAATTTCTGTAATTCAAAACTATAAAATAGTTCAAAAATATTATTACTTTTATTATTAATAATGTAGTTTAAAATTTTTCTAATAAAATTTGTAAACTAGATTTGATATACAGAGATTGTGACGATAATTTCTAATTATAGACTTATTTTTGGATTTGCTTGTTCACTAATTGGTGACATGAAGAGCATCACAGACACCAAAAGTGTTTTGAAAAACTTATCTGATAAAGATAAGGATGAAAATGATATAGAAGCTATATTTCATGCTGATGGTAATTTTTATTTTTAATTTCTTTTGTTTACAAATAATTACTAAGAAGTTGAATACTTAAATAATTTCAATTTTGAAGAATGTATTATTTATCATTAAATTCTAATTATACACAGAATTTTTTATTTTAATAGAACAATTTTTGTAATACATGGATGGAAAAAATCCCAACACCAAGAAGAAATTTTATTAGATAAACGAAATTTTGTAGACGTGTTTATTCTGGGAAGATGACTTTGACTCAAATTTCGCTCTATGCTCATAAATGTAGCTCTAGTAGTGGTACTATGAGAATGCGAATCAGGTTTACTTTAAATATGCTGTATAAAATTCGTGGGCCGCAATGCATCGTTGAGATTTGAGTAGGGAGTTGATGCTAGTCAAGAAGGCTTTTAAGAAGACGAAAAGCCGTTATCAACAAGTAACTGAAATTTAATGAGGTCGTGGAAAAGGGCTAAGAAAAATGAATCTTCTTTCCACGATTTAGCAGAAAGACACGACAGGAATTGTTCCAGTGTGTAATATTGTTGGCAGCATTGGTGAAGGGGAGGTACTTCAAGAAGACCGGGTTCCAGGTGGCCATGCAGCACTCTCGAGACCCTGCTACCCTGTTCGGCAAATGGTAGTGGAGTATTGTACTGCGTCCGAAGCAGAAATTCGAGCAGTGGCACAAGGAACTGTTACAAATTGGTTACTTCCAGGACAGCTCCGAGTCAGACGTCTAACTAGGGTTCAATAAAATACGGAGAGGAGATCGGTTGTATTTTTTGATGAAAGCCGGTTCTGTCTTGGTGCTAGTGATGGCCGTGGTTGGTTAGAAGGAGGTCAGGTGAGAGCCTGTAACCAGCTTTTCTTCGGCATAAACACACTGGACCTACACCTGAAATTATGTTCAAGGAAGTAATTTCCTATAAATCTGGAGTACTTTCGTGGTTATTTCAGGCACCTTGTCTGCAGACTTGTGTATTAATCTGATTATTCCACCAGTTACGTTGCCATTTATGAACAGCATTTAAGAATGTGTTTTCTTACAGGGTAACGTGAGTTTTCCAGCAGCTGTTTTAACCAAATATGCTGTATAGAATTCCGACGTATTGCCGTGACCTGCAAGATTGCTAGATTTTTTATTAGTAGGGCATGAATAAGACAGCAGCACCAGCGTCATCCACAACAAGCAATAAACATCCTTGTATTGATCGACGATGTGTGACAGGTAATGGACTTCATCCCAAAACTGATATACGAATCCTGCACGACAAAATGCATGCTTGCACTCAAAGTTCTGGCACTTACACTGGATATTAATGTATCATCATTTCATATTTGAAATGGGTTTTCTTTCGAGCTTACATTTACGCATAATCTTTGAAATTGTAAATGAATTAAATACAGTACCGAAACAAATCTATTTCTGAAATTTCATTACTCTACAATAACTTTTCCTTTTTTTTTTAGTGTTGTTTCTTTTCCCTCATCAGTGAAGCAATGAAGAGTATAATAAGAAATTAAGTTTTCGGTGGAAGATATGGTGACTTCAATAAAAATGTAAAACTTAATCTAAGATGGTATATGTATATATATATAGATATCATTTTATTTTTTAAAAAAATACTATAAATAATCAAGCTAAGACAGACAGAGAAAGAGAATGAGAAGAAAAAAGATTTTTTTTTAAACCAGTCTAAATTTTTTCGACATTTATCATATAATATTAGCTAGAGATTTAAGTCTGTATATTTCATTAAAGGTTTTAAATAATGTTTTTCACAGCTGTCTAATTTTAAACTAGTATCGACTGGTAAATATGAGATTTTTTTCAACATATAATAATCAGAATTTCGTATATTTTAGAAATTCTAATTTGATAATAGAGTTAAGAGTGAAGAGCTTTCCTAGTATTTAATGCCATGAGTATCATGTAACCACTAGTGGATACATGTCATGTATAGGGAAAATCCCATTTTAGCCTCATGTGGATACATGACTTATTTAGGTGTACAACCACTGCAACCATCACAAGAAACATTATGGGGTAGATTTTCTTTTATTGGGATTGAATAAAATTACGAATGTTCAGTTACGAAATGTCAGGGTTACAAGAACTTGAAAAAATAGGAAAATTCAAATTTCAAATTACAAATATATGTGGAATATGTTTTTCTTGAAAAGCTTATCCACATGCATTACATAAGTGTATTGTCATTTTTGTTCCGTTTCTTCATCTTCTTCATAACAAATGATTAAGTTCATATCAGAGTCACTTCCGTACTCTTCATTTTCCAGCAAATATTATCATTCAGTATCCCCTTCGTTGAAATCCAACGACGATGCCATATTGGAAAGAAAAAGTAAAAATAAACAAAAAAATATATACAAACTTCAAAAAGCGAAACGAAACACAAACGAACGTGCCCTTAACACGTAAAAAGGAAAAATGATGTTGTAACGTAAATCTTTTTAAAATAATTTCGGGGATACAAAAAAACACGTCGTTGCGGGGTTGCATTTTTTTCCATGGTTTTGGATAAAAAAAATTGTTGTTATTAACTCTAATATAAACATTTTATTACTTTTTATATAAAGTACCAAAAATTTCATTTTGAATTTTTAACGATTTTTAAAAAAAATTTTAACCTTTCTTTTGTAAATAATGTTTTAGATAAAATTCGTTTTAAAAGGAACTTTAAATTGGAAACAAAGAATTTTAAAAGTAACAAAGGGGGAGGGGTTTTTTAAATTGACGCCTTAATTTTGAATTAAATTTTGGGGGTGGGTTTACAAAAGGGTAAGGATTTATAAATTTATAATTCCTTAAATTTACTTTTTTCAAAAAAAAATTTTTAATTTTTTGGGAAAAATAATGCAATGAATTATTTTTAAAAAAATGTTTTTATCTTTTTAATTTTAAACCCCAATATCTAAAAAAAATTATTCTGACAAAATTTTTCACAATTAAAATTTTTTAAAAGGCTTTTAGTCTTTGATAAAAAAATCAAAATTTTAATTTTTTGTTCTTGGTGGTTCACCAGTTTAAAAAAAAAAACCGATATTGTATTTATCTAATTATTTAAATGGATATATATGAAATTTTTTTAAATAAATTTAAATATAAAAAATCTTTTTTTTAAAAAAAATAATTTTTCAAAAATGTTGTTTTTTTTATATGTTTTTTTAATTTTACTTTACTATTCCCACTATTATTGTTCAGTTTTTTATATATTTATTTTTTTGTTCTTTTTTAATTGTTAATAAAAAACATTTTTAAAAGCTCTTAATTTAGTTGAAATTTTTATACACGATTATTTTGGATAAAAATCAGTAATTTAATTATATAAGAAAATTAATTTTTAAAACTAGTTAATTATTTAAAAATTTCAGCTACCTACGTTGGCATCATTTTCGGCGATTTAGCGAAATTTTTACGACTTTGGGTTTAAAAATTTAAAAAAATTTTTTTTACATTTTAAAAACACTATTTTTAGCTGAAATTTTCTATACACGATTTTTTTGGGGACAGTACGATAATTTAATTATAATTAATTAAAACTAACTGACTGAAACTAATTATTTAAAGAATTGCAGATACAGTCATGTTGGCTTCATTTTTAGCGACTCAAAATTTTAAAATATTTTTTTCTCACGTCTTAAAGCATTCAGTAGAACTGAAATTTTATATACACGATTGTTTAGGATGACAATACGATACTTTAATGATAATTAATAGAAATTAATTACCACTTAATATTGTGATTCTGGCATATGTATATACATATTTATATTAATTGTAATTATTTGATAAAAAGTAACTATAAAATGTAATGTTTCTTTGTTGTTTCTTAGTAGGAATTGACTTATATTTTTTTATATTACTTGTTTATTCTTATTCTTGTTATTTTTAAGGAAAATAACGAAACCATCTAAAAGAGTGAAGTCTAATACTCCATTGTATCCCACAACCTCAGGTAAAATTGTTTATTTATTATGTGTCAAACACACAAATTCTTTTCCTTTCTATGGATGATACGAGTCAAATTGAGTCGTATTTTCGTGTCACATTTTTAGGCGATAATCCAAAAGAAATAAATTTCTTTGCAACTATTTTGGTATATGCTGCATTAATTTAATTTTAAGACTTTTCATCTCTATCCATATTTTCTTTCATAGTGGTTCCCCTGGTCGTGCATTTCTCGGAGAAGGTTTGCCAAAATCCAGATGTAACTGGTGGAAAAGGATCATCCTTAGGAAAACTAACAGAACTCAGCAAGGATTTTCAAAATGTATGTATAATAGAAACATAATTTAATATATTTCAAATTTAAGAAATTAAAGTTTCAACACATAAAACAGCGATTTATAAGCATTTAGATATCTTTTTAACCGTCCACCGTAGGACCAACTCTTATGCGGAATTTTCTATTTAAATTGAATCATATCGAATAAAAGAAATATTATGTAAGTTAATATTTAAAAAATGGACATTTCTACTTAGATTTTTTCCTCTCTAGTGCCCTTAATTTTTTAAAAAATTAAAAACTTTATTTTTGGCATCTAGAGTATTTAAATTTTTTATAAGCATTTATTTTTTCAATAATATGACTTTTGTACAGATTGTGAATTATTTTCACAATACCCTAAGGAAAAAAAAAGAAGAAATAAAAAAAATTTTAAAAAGGCTGAGGTATTTATAAAATATTTGCCTTTAATTTAAAAATAAAAAATATTGTATTGAAGATATCCAATTTTTTATAATTTTAAATTAATATCTTCAAATAATTTCCTTTGCTGTTTGTCGAAAGGCTTTAATTTCTTTGAATTACTTGTCATTTTACTGATATTTTCTGAAAATTTAAAAATTTCCCTTTTTCCATATTTTATTTTTTTTTATATTGTAAGTAATTCCTGATGTGTCAAGCAAACTTATGGATTGTCAATTATTTCAGTTCTTTTTTATTGTTCAGTTTTTTATTTTCAAGAAGCATTTTTCTTTATATTTTCACCCATGGGTGGTCTGTTAGTCACACTTTTGAGGTCAAAATATGTTCTGTTTCATGTTAATGTAATGCGCAAGCGGACATTTTAAATTCACTACGTTTGAACTTGATTTTAAAAGTCATAAATGTATTTTTCATGATATTTAAGTCATTGATTGGGAATACTTTAAATTGTTTTTAAGGAAATTATGCGAAAAAATTATTTAATACAATATTTAAAAATTTTAGAAATAATTTTTCCAAATGTTCTCCTTTGAAAATCCTATTTTTATTAATATTTTTCTGTTATACCCTTGACCTCTGTAAGAGGCTCAACTATGATTTTGAAAATTCAAATTATTTTAAGAGTTACAACCATTTGAAATAATTACGGCGTATTTTCTTAAAATTTCTCCTTTCTGTGTTCGAAAACATGGATAAACACTTCCAAAATTTATGCACTTCAAAAATTTAGTTGAACCTCTGTACAGAGGTCTGAGCTGAACTACAGGCAAAATATTTACAATAGAAGCATTTTTAAAAGGAGGAAACATTTGGAAAAAAATTACTAAATTTTTGAAAATATGTATTTAAATAATTTTTTTCATAATTTTGTCCAAAAAACAATTTTATACCATATATTTCTAATCTAAGTACACTAAATATCATAAATTTTTCTATTTCTGCTTTTCAAATCAGGTTCCAACTTTTTTGGGATACCTTAAGGTATCCGAACACGTTGAAAATGACCGAATTCGGTCACGACAAATATTTTTTATTTTATTTTATTGAATAGAGTTATCTTTTGGCTTTACGGAACATGCTTTGTTTTGTTTCTACGCTACTTTGAGGCCAAGTTACAATCAATCTTATAAAGTTAGAAAAAACCGAAATTGGGTCTTTACCTACCAGAAGTGGGCATTCAAATTGCTCAACATCTATCATGGTGAGTCTTATAACTCAAAATGTTACGAATCTATTTCTATAAAACTTTTTGAACTAAATATTTATCTTAATTTTCTAGAGAATGTACTAAAATATTTCCTATTGTATGGATATTTTTTGAGTTATGGCTTGTTATTTAAATAATGGTCTAGTAAAGAATGTAACATTTTTTATAATGTTTACTCGATCAGCTCTAAAATTTCAAATTTTAATAAAACATTAAAACTTTAGTACACTTTCTATATAAATGCATCTAATTTGTTTTAGTAATACTTTTACAAAAATTTGTTTGTTTATTTTTCTCCAACTGCTTTGAAGTTTTTCAGGAGTAGTGCTAAAATTTCACTTATAATTATGATTTTTGTAAAGTTCAGGCAATTTATTTTAAATATTCTTAGTTAAATAGTAGTATTTATTGACATTGAGTCCTAAAAAGCATTTATAATGTTTAAATATGTTATTTTGTGAAAAAGTACTCCAAACGTGTTCGGATACCTTAAGGTATCCGACTACCCTAGAATCATAATTTTTTTAAAAATATTGACAAATTTTTCTTATGATTTTATTTTATAGGTCATCTTATTAGCTTTATAAAAATACCAAAAGGTTTATTTTCCTCACTGAACAAAAATTACAAGTATTTAGTAAAAGCCAGCCTAACTTTACACAAGATATCAAACTTTTAAAAATGCGTTTTTTAATTTGAAATGTGTTTTTTTCGAAAAGCTCAAACGGGGACAGCGATTGCTCAAAAAGCTTTTTAAATAATTTACTGAAATTTTTTGTGTATGTTCTGTATAAGAGTAAAAATCTTTTAACCCTCAGATTTATCAATCACTGTTTTATTACAAAATTTGCAGTTCTTTTTGTGAATATAATCACTGTTTTTAAAGCAATTTCATATAATAACGAGAGTAAAGTGCTATAGTTTTAATAAAAATTGAAATATCTCTTATCCTGAAGGCCATTTCAAAAAGGAATAGCAAAGTAATACATCAAAATTGAAAAATTTAGAATTTGTTCATTTACTATTTGTACAGAGGGGCCCTGTTTATATAATTTTTTGTCAATTTTTACCATTTTTCGTTTTAGTGTAATTTATTTTCTTTTTATTTAAAATTTTTCAAATGTCTAAAATAAATTAAAACACAAAAATTCTATATCCCATTTTTTTTTAAAAGTTGTCCAAGTAGTCGGATACCTTAAAATCATGATTTTTTTATACAATCTCTTTGTAATCCTAATCTGCCAATTCCTTTTATTTATTATACATTATTTATCATTTATAACAATTTTTTCTCCTAATTTTAAAGAAATATTTTTCTCAGTTGAAATAAATATTAGAAAAATAAATTACACCTCCGCGTGTTAAAAAAAATGTTTTAAGCAATAATAAGTGTTCTTAACTAACGGTCGATTTAATTAAAGTTCAGTTAAGTGGATGCTTATTTTATACTTAATGAAATAGAATTCTCCTTCTCTCTCCTTCTTCTTAATTAATTCTCTCTTCTCTTAATGCATTAGAATTCTCCAACCTGAATTCCCTGAAACTTTGACAGGGTTCCACAAGCTTTCTATTTGCTTAATTAAAGCACCAAAATTTTAGTAAAACTAATTTTTATAAAAGGCTTTATATTCTTAAGAGCAATTTGTTTTAAAAATATAAATAAATATTTTATGATTAAATAAAAAAGCCATTTGTAAAAAAGTGCTTCGCAGAAAAGGGTAAATCAGGGAAAGGTTGCCAATAAAAGAAGGACAACTTATCGACATATCAAAAGATTCGACCTT
>BMAV01005453.1:0-12283 GCA_019973955.1 Trichonephila inaurata madagascariensis
ACAGATAGATGTATAAAAAATGAAATATTTTTATGTTAAATATTCGAACAAATGTTTTTAATATATTTCTTTAATATGTTCCTTGATTTGTTTATCCTTTAAATTGAAATAAATACCTTCAACAAAGAAACACCATGTAATTCTTTAAAAGAAGTAAGTTAACGTGATTACACAATAAAAACTTGCTTAGAAAAATTATTAAAAAATTATCGCAGTTACTTTATTACAACAAAACCTGTGACTTACTTTATTTCCAGGCGAATGCATCCGGAAGTTACTCTTAGTCCCACACACACACACATCCATTACAGTACCTATTATTCAGTCACTAAATTTTTCCTCGGGGATCCATAAACACACCAAAGGCTGTTTTGATATTTATGTGCATTGGGGATTCTCTCATTATTTTTCCTTTTTACTCTAAATCAAAGAACTTAAAGTCCAGTGAGCACTTATCTTGAAGCTGTTTAATGTCATGTCTAGATTATCAGTATTATTTGACCGGTATTTTTCTCGTTCACCTTAGTTATCGCTATGGCAACGCGTTAAAAGTTCTGTAATTGGGAACTTTGCCTCAGCGAGTTTGCAAATGAGAGCTTACGGCGTAGGATAATCCTAGTTTTCAGATGGTACAAATAATGTTAAGGACTGGATAGTTAATGTGATTGTGAGAAACTGGATAGTCCCGGTTCAAGATGTTCCAATTTTTTCTTCTAATAGCAATACTGAAGCATCAATTATTTCAAGTATTTCTTTTCCGCTTTTCCCCCCTCCATTCTCTGAATTATTTCGTAAGAAGATATCATGTTGTTAAAAAAAAGCTCCGTTCTTGCACTAAATAATGTCACATTGATAAAAAAAAAAGGGTAATATTGAATGTATTTCCATTATATAGAAATGCATTAACCCCTTAAGCAGTCAAATTTTGTCCAAATCTTTCCAGATAAATTGCTCATTCTATAATGGATAACTTTGCATCAGAATTTTAAAAGATGGGAAAAATGAAGAGAATTTTGTTTTAATTTTCAATTTTAAAGTCTCTACACTATTATTTATTTATTATTCTACACTATTATTTAACACAAGAACCTCCGAAATATTTGCTTTTTTATCAGTACATTCTGTGCTCGTACGTTGTACGGGCATATATGTTTTCTTCTTTCTTTCTTTTATTTGCACGTATTTTTAATTCGTATTCGTGAATAACTAAAGCTTATGTTTTCAAGACATGTAAAGTTTTTCCATGGTACTGAATTACTTCTCATCCAGGAATTTCTTTGTGATGAAGGTGGGAGTTTTTAATTGAAGGCAGAAACTTAGATTCTTGAAAATACTTGTTAAAGAACAGGAATTGGCAAGGCAATGTGCAATTTGTTACTTGAGAAGAAATAAAATGGAAAGATAATCCAAAAATGTCGGTATTATCTCTGTTCCTATTGCAATGCAAGACATAGTATTGCTTTAAATTGTAGGTGCATATATATATATATATATATATATACATGCACAAACACAGAAAATCCTCAACCGTTTCAAAAAGAAGGTACGAACATGAAATGTTTTTTGTAAGTATGAGAGAAATTCTTTTAAGATATAAGAAACATTTTTCATAGCATGCAGGTGTAATAAAAAGCAAACATTCAGGGTTTCTTGTGCTCTACTAAAATTCTTCCAATTTTGAATCCTGTTAAGTATCATATGCTTAGTTATTTGCAATAAAAAATTTGCCTTTTTTTGGATTGTTTTGGGCAAAGCCCTGACCGCTTAGGGGGTTATTGGACATCTTTTTCCATTGTATGCCAAGATTTTTCATTATCGCATCGTTAAAATGCAGAATTACTTCCTTATAGCAATATTCTATCGTCTAACGACTTCAACTCTTCAACGATTGAGGTATACGAACACGTTCAAAATGATCAAATTCGCTCAAAACAGATAATATTTTTAATAGAGGGATCTCTTGGCTTACAAAACATACTTTGTTTTCTTTCTACGTATCCTAGGGGCCAAGTTACAATCAATTTTATAAAATTAGAAAAATCTGAAGTGGGTCTTTGATCTACCAGATGGGGGCATTTAAATTGTTCGAAATCTATCACGGCGAGTCTCATAACTCGAAATGTTATCCCTTTAAGACCCAACCCTCACGATCTTGCGGGTTAGACATTCTTACACATTTTTGCTTATGGAATAGTCGTATGTAAAAAATTCGCAAATCTAACGACTGAGCGGGTTTGCAGAATGTGTAAAGTTTCATTTTTTATCAACAGACGGTGGTTGTGGTCCATTTTTACTTTCAGCAGGAAAATCTAGCTTTGTTTTCAAATGCAACGAAAACGCGTCTTCTTTTTATCTGTCATAAAAAGGTAATTATCAATATATTTCTAATTGCTTAAAAACAAATTTTTATATTAATGTTCAAATAAATGTAAAATAGAAAAAATATTAATTATACTCTATTAATGTGGCTTCTAGGGCTCTTGATTTCGTTACCCGCACGATCGTGCGGGTTGGGTGTAACTTGAGTCACTGCAGCTGTAAGGGTAAGAACTTTCCATGCGAATTTTCTTTTCTGTTATAATAATTTTGATGAAAGCCTACATAAAAATGAAATACACAGTCATATATTTGATACAGAATTTTCTCGGGGATCGTCATGGATGAGTCCCTTTTTTTTCTTTCTCTCTCTCTCTTTCGCAATTAATTTTCTTTACCATACATTTGTTGAGGAGTATGGAATTTTTATATCCTCTCCACAGATACCTGCATCCCTATCTCTTTCCCCCTAAAAAAATCTGGGTTTTCCGGTGGTAGTATTTGTGGTGCGTGTGGTTTAAATATAAATATATTTTTAAACAAAAAAAAAATTCTGATACATTTTATTATTTTTCTTGGAATATTGTGTTAACTTTTAACCCAAATCTTTTTCAGGTGTCTAAAAGGAGAAGAATTCTCACAGAAGAAATTTTTCAATTGATGAATAAATCAGATTGAACTTATCACAGAACTTAAACATCTCTCGGAAGATGACAATGCTACGAAGAAAACATATGAATCGCTCATACTGGAAGGAGAATCAAGTTCAGATGAGAGCGATAAAGAAACACATGGGAATATTTGAAATGGAAAGGCAATGTGGATCATTCTTTATCATAAAAGTCTCTTGAACACATTCATTACATTGATTTAGCTGTTGCAAATTCTTTTTTTCTGCGTAAACAAAATGTAACATCAGATGAAATTCCCCTAAAATTCAAAATGGATCGCTTAAAATTTAAGTTAGAGATGGTTGAAGTGTTATGAGCCTCTCTACCTACTAACAAAAGTATTTGAACTGATGGTGAAGATAACAGTGTGGTAGTTCCACTCGCAAAAAGATAGAAGCGTATAATCCATCTGCTATACATGTCATGGCTTTTATCCTGGCCATTCCAGGATACAATGTTTGACATGCCTAGCCATTTTTGATGTGTTGATTACATTTCATCGCCTCTCAAGTGCAGATTTGAAAACTACGAAAGAAGTTAGAAAAAATGTTGTGAAAATGCAATGGTTATTTACACTTGTCAAAAACAAAACAAAAGATTTTTGCAGTAAATAAATAATGAATTAATAAAAGAGTTAATTATGCATCAATGATTTCCTTATTTGTAACAATTTTAGTTGAATTAAGATTGTTTCTTCTATCAACTTAGAGCTAAAAATGTATAACTCGTAGAATTTCATGGGTGAGCTATTTCACAGATAACGTTCAACCCGCATGATCGTGCGGGTACCGTATACATTCCAGGAGGGCAGCGGGAAATCTTTTATTATTTTCCCCAGTGTCATTCGGGTCCATATAGTATTAATAACCAGAAGAATTTAATGTTTGAAGATTAAAATAATTCGGGTCTTAAAGGGATAGTGAAAAATAAAATACACATTTACACTGACGTGGCATACTTATAAATGTAGAAGGGAAAAGTAATATAATACTTATCCTATTACTTATAAAAGTAACTTTATAACATATCTATTACTTAATACAAAAAAATTAATTCTTAACTTGATAATTTGTAAGGTTTATATAATTAAGGTCGCGTTATGGCTTTAGTGTAAAAGTACATTATTATTGTATTCAATGTTATTGTTGTTGCTTTGTTATTGTTGGGGGTGGGCGATGAAAATTAGTATTGAAATTGGAGATAAATATTGAAAGTTTGAGAAGCACTGCAATAACGATCTCTGGTAGGTAAGCCGCTGTTGAAAATATGAAGCTCAATCCATCTATTATATTAATCGCATTCTTTTATATTCCTTTTTCAAATGAGGCTGTGGAATAGTATTTTACCATTGCAGACTTTATATGTTCTCTACGAGCTGATATCACATTTTAGTGGGGCACCAAATAGGTGGTTACTAATTACTCCAATGGATTTTTGACACCTAATTTCTTCCCAGAAGAAGGACCCTGAGCCTAACATTGTAAAATTGTCCTTGAAGTTCTGTTTTGTCCGGAACACACGTAAGTAAAACAGGCACTCTAAGAATGCCGCTTAATTATACAATATGTGTGGTTGTCAATTTTTTGTATCATGAAAAGTCACTGACTTCATTTGAGGGGGAATCCGCAAACTTGGATGTACAAAGCCAGTGCCTAACCAACTGCCCTTCCATCCGGTATTTTCTTTAATATAATCTTTTATTTATTTTTTAATGTGTGATCGAAAGTAGAGTAGTTTTTTGCGGAATTTCCAATATTTTAATGTGCTTTCTTCTCATAGCTGGATAAAGAAGTCTTACAAATTAGCACAAAGCAATTCTGTTTGTTTGGTGGTAACAGAATACATTGGAATGGTGTGGCTTAGAATATCTGATATAGCTATTTGTTCATAGGAGTAAATATTTTTTCTATTCAGAAATATGGATAATTTTATCTGGAAGTTCGTATTTCATTATAATCTAACATCTTACTTAATTTATATTAATTCATTAATTAATCTCATTTACTTATTTATTAATTATTCATCTGGAAATGGATATTATATTCTCACAATATAGGTATTATCAGATATAACTGTCTGTACGTATTGCGTGTTGAAATTACGTATAAATCAGAGAAGTCCAATATATTTCCTGCATTCATTCCTATTTATGCAACAACTGTACTGAACAAATATTGTTACTCAAGCGATATTTTTTGATGAATATATTCCTTCATATGTAAGTAGTGTGGCTCGGTGGTCTAGGGGTATGATTCTCGCTTTGGGTGCGAGAGGTCCCGGGTTCAAATCCCGGCCGGGCCCATTTTTATTTCTTTTAACAATAAAAAAAAATGCTTTTTAATTACATGTTAATTATTTTGAATGAATTTTTTGTAAGGTGCAGATTACAATTTCGAGCTCCTATTAAAATAATATAGTGCATATCTTTTACTAAATATAAGGAACGATCAAAAAGTATCCGCTGGAAGGCTGAAGAGTTGAAGAATTTGTCACTCATGACCAATCCATTTGAGTATTTTGGCAACCATCCCATTGCTTCACCAAGTTGAATATATTGCTTTGGTAAAACTATTGTTTTTACTGCTTGTGGAAATGCCTGAAACTGATTATTGTACTTCTACATCTGACTGGAACCATCAACCTTACAAGGATTTTTTAGAGGACCGTAGGCGTAAAAATCGCATCAGAGATCAGGATTGTAAGGTCTCCAATTTCTCTAATTTTAGGAAGTACATCTGCATTACGGCATTTTTGATACACCAACTACACAGTTAGGAAATAGAATCACCTCTTTTTGCAGTTTTCCCGAATGTTTCACACTACTTACAATTCGTGATTAATTTGTCGTTTCACAGTACAACTAGTTTGAGAATGAATATGCATGAAGTCAGAAATTTGATGTAAATGTGAACTAAACAGTTTTTTTTTACTGCGAATACCACTTATATAGATTAAGAATTTTATTGTTATATCTGTTTTTTTAACAGGGAACTTCGATGTGAAAAAGTTGTTGTATTTTAAATTTTGAAGGCCAGTTTGAACTTAAATTAAATAGAATAAAAAGAGAAAATAAAGCTTAAAATGTTTTAATTCTAAAATTGATTCGTGAAAGTCAAAATTTCCATAATCTTATGGTACAAAACAGTATTCTACTTTCTTATAAGTATGCAAGAAATTTGTGGATGTACTAAAATCAATTAGTAAGAATTTAAATCTCTTACAACTAGAAATAATAAAATGCAGTAAAAATACTTTCTTATAGTGATAAAAAAAATGCAAGGAACAGAATTGCATTTAAGGATACAACAGTTCATCAATATGTTGCTATTAATGTAACAGCATGTTATTCTTAGAGAGTATAAAAACAATATATATTAAAAATTTCAAAATTTTATTCATTTCCACACATATATGCAGTTTTAGTCCTAAACATAAGCGTCTGATATAGCTTACTTTATTACATACTGTTTGGCTAACTTATTACCTACTGTTGAGTACATTAAATAAGAAATATAATACATTATTTCTAATAATATATATGTACCAATAATAATGACTATAATATCATTCTAAATGAGGATAAATAAAATGATAACCAGACAGTATAGTGAGAAATAAGTAGCCACAGTGGTACATCAGCGAACTATAAACCTTAGGAACTGAGAATGTAGGTTTAAACATTGTTTTACTGCCAGCCATCGTTTACCTGTAATTTGCTTTTATTACTTGGCTCTAGAGAAAGGAAACAGGACTATGAACAGGACAGGATTATGACAGGAAAAATTAATTAAAACTATTTACTTAACTTAGGATTTAGAAATATTAAAGCAAAGTTATTCAAATATTCCTCCTCCTCAACCTAATTCATCCTTCCTACCACAATACTCACCATTTTAGAGCTAATTTATATACATGATTAACATTTTTCTAATTTTTATTAGTTGTAATTTATATCTAGTGAATGAGTGAATATTGACGTCGCATTGTTTAGCTACACGAGGGCTTTTGGCAACGGATCTCGTAATTTTGAACCATGGTCAAGTGACGTGGACGACACCTGAGCTGGCACCCCTCTCTCCTAACTACCACACCATACCAATGGGAGGACGTTTCAACTCTCGACAGATATAACGTGCATCGCTGCCCCACACGGTGGGTCTTTGGTGGTACTAGGCTCGAACTCGTAACAAGGCCAGCCACGGTCCGATACCTTGACCACTCGGCTACCGTGGTCGTAATTTATATCTAAACAATAACTAAAAATATATATTGGGTATAAGGGAAATTTCTGTCGTTTCTGAACACGTGCACTTTCAGGCATTGCCGATCCTTAGCAATCATTCGGCTCCAACCGAAACAGGTTAAATAGTTAAATTAGTATACCATTAATGATTAATACACATTTTTTCGCACTTTGGTTAGTTTTTTTTTAACTTGTAAAACTGTCAAGATGAGTGAGGAAAAAGTACATTTAAGACCTTGTATGTTCTTTGAGTTCCAAAAAGGGAACCATGGATCGAGGGAGGTAAAAAGAAACTTGCGCAAAGGATTTGCACAGGAAACAATTACAGCTCGGCCATGTCAAATCGCACGGGTTGGGTGTTACTTGAGTCACTGCAGCTGTAAAGGCAAGTACTTACCATGCGAATTTTCTTTTCTCCGTCAGTAATTTTCATGAAGGCGTACATAAAAATGAAATATATAGTTATATAATTAATACCAAATTTTCTTGGGGGTCGCCATGAATGAGTCCCTTTTTTCTGTCTCCCTTTTTTTCAATTAATTTTCTTTTCCATGTATTTGTTGAGGAGTATTACATTTTTATCCTCTCCACAGATATCTGCATCCATATCTCTTCCACCCCCACCCCCCCAAAAAAAATATTTTTTAAATAATAAAATTTTCTGATACATTTTACTATTATTCATGAAATACTGTGTTAACTTTTAACCAAAAACTTTTTCAGGTGTCTTAAAGGAGAAGAATTCTCACAGAAGAAATTTTTTCAATTGATGAATAAACCAGATTGAACTTAGATCACAAAACTTAAACATCTCTCGGATGATGACAATACTGCAAACAAAACATATGAATCGCGTATACTGGAAGAAGAATCAAGTTCAGAGGAGAGCGATGAAGAAACACTTGGGAATATTTGAAATGAAAAGATAATTCTGCATCATTCT
Organism: Trichonephila inaurata madagascariensis; assembly: GCA_019973955.1. Classification (NCBI taxonomy): domain Eukaryota; kingdom Metazoa; phylum Arthropoda; class Arachnida; order Araneae; family Nephilidae; genus Trichonephila; species Trichonephila inaurata. The sequence goes on from BMAV01005453.1 coordinate 8,174, forward strand.
TTACCATAAAAGCCTCTTGAACACATTCCTGACATTGATTTAGCTGTTGCAAATTTCTTCATTTCTGTGTGCAAACAAGATGCAATATCAAATAAAATTCCTCTAAAAATCAAAATGGATCACTTAAAATTTAAGTTAGAGAAACTTGAAGCGTTATCAGCCTCTCCACCTACTAACAAAACCTTTTCAACTGATGATGAAGATAACAGTGTTGTGTAATTCCACTCGCAAAAAGATCGAAGCGTTATAATCCACCTCCTATACATGTCATGGCTTTTATCCTGGCCATTCCAGGATAAAAGGCTTGACATGTATAGCCATTTTTGATGTGTTAATGACATTTCAAGGCCTAGCAAGTGCAAATTTGAAAACTACGAAAGCAGTTCGAAAAAATGTTGTGAAAAATGCAATGGCTATTTATACTTGTCAAAAACAATACAAAAGATTTTTGCAGTAAATAAAAAAATGAAGTAAAAAAGAGTTAATTTTCATCAATAATTTCCTTATTTGTAACAATTTTAGTTGAATTAAGATTGTTTCTTATGTCAACTTAGAGCTAAAAATGTATAACTCGTAGAATTTCATGGGTGAGCTATTTCACAGATAACGTTCAACCCGCATGATCATGCGGGTACCGTATACATTCCAGGAGGGCAGCGGGAAATCTTTTATTATTTTCCCCAGTGTCATTCGGGTCCATATAGTATTAATAACCAGAAGAATTTAATGTTTGAAGATAAAATAATTCAGGTCTTAAAGTGTTATAAATGTACTTCTATAAAACTATTTGCACTTGATATTTTATATTATTTTCTAGAGAATGTCCTAAAATATTTCTTATTGTATGAATAATTTTTGAGTTGACTTAAATAATGGTCTCATAAACAATGTCACATTTCTTATCATGTTTACTGAATGAAATTTAAAATTTTTAGATTTTAATACAGCACAAAAATTTGAGTGCTTTCTTTAGATAAATGCATCTTCTTTATTTTAGTAATACTTTTACTGACATAAGTTTATTACTTTTTTCTTGAATTGCTAGAAGTTTTTCAAAAAGTTATTGCTAAAATTTCTCTTATAATAGAGATTTTTGTTAAATTTATATAATTTTTAAAAATATTGTTAGTTAAATATTAGCATTTATTGGTATTGTTTCCTAAAAAGACATCTATATCAATTAAATATGCTATTTTTTAAATAAAGTACTCCGAAAGTGTTAGGATACCTTAAGTCCTTATTCAACTACTATCATGAAGTTAAAAGTAATAATGGAGTACAATAGAAAAAACCCTTCATCATAAATGTAACATGACTTCATCAAGTAAAATGGACATACAAAAAGTAATACTCTATTCACAAATATCCACCTTATAATTTGAGGGAGTTTCAGAAATGCAAATTTGATTGTCCGTATGTATCGTTCATTTCTCTTCCATACCTTTTTAAAATTCAAATAAAGACTTCAGATATTAGAACTTTATTTCCTTCAATTTTAGAGTTCTAATATGAAAATAAAATATTACATTAACATTTGCATCCTTGGAGATCTTAACATATACATATTTAGATCAAACATTTCTTTTCTCACTGGGAATCATTCACCAATTATTTTAAACCTAATTAGTCTCTCAATTCTCAAATGAGATATGAGCATCCTAAGAATTGTGAAGTGTTAGTACATCGCTACAATACCTGTTTGTTTACAGTTGCAAAGAGTAAAGGGGGGGGGGCGGAGATATTTACTGAAATATGTATACATTCTGTATACATTAAATCACTAATGTAATTAATTCTTGATAGAAAATAAGTCATATTAGCAGCCGGCTTGTTTGAGATTGAATGTGTCGTATGCTGCGTAATTATTCATGTTATAAAGACAAAACAAGTGCAGTCTCGTGGGAAAATAAATAATTTTTACTCTTAACTATAAAAATCTACGTGTGAGAAGTTAAGGAACTAAAATTAAAACAATAGTTAGTTTCCGTTCTCTATATGAATAATTAATCATTTGTTTTGCTTTCGACGAAATAATAAATACACTAAAGATGGTTTATTCTCAGTAGCTTCATAGAAAGAATCACGTATTTAATGCTATGAAAATAAATCGTTGTATTCATTAAAAATGGAATTTATATTTTAACCTCAGAATGTGTACACTTGATCAAGCTCAACGAATCCAAATGGGAAAAGACATGCAGAGAATGAAAGATGGTTGTGAAGAATGCACAAATTATACTCCACTCGGAATCATGTTTCTGTCGTGAATTAGTCAGTGTATTTTGTTCTAGAAATTACTAATAAAAGTAACTTATTGTTCTATTTACGAGTATTTACAGAAATTCACTCAGAAAAAAAATAATAAAACAAACAAAAGCCTTCAAGCCCTTTCTTCATTGAAGACACATAAAATAGCTCTCGTTTACCACAAGTATCACACGAGGCTTACAAAAGCAAGTAAAACAAACAAAATAAGTTAAACAAAATAAAAAGTGAATAACAAAACAAGGATACAAAATAATGAAATAACAAAACAAATAAGTTACAAAGACAGAAAGTGCATCACACAAAATAAAACATTAATGAAACCAAATCAATACAATGGAATTACAAAAACAGAGAAATGAAAATTTACAAAAGCAAATCAAAGAAGATATAAGACATTGTGAACGAAGCTTTACTTGAAACAAGCTGAAAAAAATTAGGAGGCCAGTTCATTTTAACAGCATGCAGTTTAACTTTCTGAGATTTCTTTTCTTTCTTAAATTTTGAACAAAAAAGGATAAGATATTCAACACTTTGCTCACCACCAACATTGTAGTCGCAAACTTTGGAAAGGCAAAAAGAATTTACTATAGTTTTTATGTCAGTATCAAAATAAAATATTTCAAGAAATCATTTAAGATTTTATTAGTTTTAAGTACTTAATTATAAGAATTACGCAGAATCTAGAAGAAAGTTCAAAATTTCGTTAGTTATGGCGCAATGAATCCGAAGACTGCTCATGGGCGAGTATACCCTACGCAAAAAATCAAAAAACCAGTTCATTGCGACCGTATCACACGTGGAAATGACATAAGTGTTATAACAAACGTTTATCTTGATATGATTGGACTAGTTTATGCACAGCTACATATGGAATCCACGGACTATATCTTTCCACAAGAAGGAGCACCTTCCATATTGGGGATGGAGATTTACCCATTTCAAAACCAGCATTTTGCAGCGCGTTAAATTGGTTGAACTAAAAATGCCGATAACACACCTGTTTTTCTCTAGGGAACCTAGATCTCCAGTCTTTAAAACCTTGTAATTTCTTTCTATCGGATTCTGTGAAAGACCACGTGTACGTGCTTCTATTGCCGAAAACAATTCCATAACTTAAAAGGTGAATTTCTAACAAGCTTGCGTTGGTGACTCCAGATATGATTCAGAATGCATGGCGGAAAATGGACTACTGCTTCGATTTTGTCTGCGTTACCAAGGGGAGTCGTACAGAGCTTTTATACGGTAAATGAACGTTATAAATTTTGAATAAGAACATTCAGTTTATACCATAAGCATAACTAAATTTATTTTAAAGTTTCAATTTTGATCTGCAGAGTTTATATATATATATAAAATAAATTTTAACACCATTTTGTACAGGACCTTAGCGTAGAGAGTTGCTATTCGGTTTTCGTAGCTTTTATTATTACATGTAAGTTTTTATCCCAATTTTTTCTAGAAAATTTTCTTAATAGTCCTCTCCTTGAGAAATACATTAATGTTCTCTTTTCATATTTTCATTTTACTATATTGTCAGGCTTATCATCCACGTATTACAAATAGAATTAACTTTTCAACATGGCTCTATTTTTCTTTTTTTATACTATGTCTAAAATTTCTGCGGTACGGGGAAGGTGGATCCATAAAGCATTGATTAACCCTAAATCGTTGGCCTAATTCAGCGACACCTTTAGACATCAGGTCTCCAGTTTAGTCCAAAGACTTTTTTTGTATCTACATTTGTTGTGTCTCATGAACTCCAATTTCTCTCTTCTTTGGCATTGTAGGTTTTAAAATTTTTCACTTTTATTTTACTATACTGTGTGTGTGTGTGTGTGTGTG
>BMAV01005453.1:41614-118890 GCA_019973955.1 Trichonephila inaurata madagascariensis
ATAAATTAATCTTCGTTTTGATATCGACAAAGTTACAAGAAATCCATCTTGGAAGTCTAACATCCAAAGAAGTGTTCAGATTCAGACATTCGAGAATGATGGATAGTAATGGATGTGTCTCGAATACCAGACATCGAGGCATTTCCATCGATATTACTTCGAAAACAAAGAAGCATACTGATCCAAAGAGAATATATTTTCTTTCTCTACAATACACGATACTAACAATAAAGAATGTGAACACACAAATTTGGAAAGAAACTCTTTATATACAGTTTCTTCAGAGTCGAGGTAAGGGTTTGGAAAATAAACATAAATAAGTTTAATATACTCGGTATCTTTTGTATTTACACACATTTTCAACGTCCGCGTAGTTTTTTCAAATTATCCTGGACTTACTTTTAAAATTCTCCTTCTCCAGTCTCGCCAAAAACTCCACAATTTCTCCTAAATTAACGGAACTTACCCCTCTCTCATTCCGACTTCCCTTTTATCCTATCAAACTGGTTAAATGACACAGGAGATAGATCAGGAGAGTAGGATGGATGCTCAAGTGTGGCATCATTATTTTTCGGAAGGTAATTTTTCAAAAACAATAACCACTATAAACCTTTGTTATTTTGAAGAACAAAAAGTTGCTATGAAGAAATGCATGTGATAAATTAACTTGAAACGTAACTTCCTCAATCACTAATTGTCTCAAAGCAGAATGGTCCGACGGATTCGTTCATTCATTCGTCAGTGGTAGGGATAGATGGCCAGAGGCTACAAGGATCTTCTTTAACACTAGTCTAACCTCAACGAAAACTTATGACTTTCGAACATTTGTGAATTTTTACTCCCCGGGTTATTTAATATCTAAAGAGTCTCAAAAGTGGTTTTTTCAAAAAACACAAAATTTAACATTTGTACGGTGTTTAAAGCCTGAAAATTTGTAAAATTTAATAAAATGAAAATGGATAAAAAAAAAAGTGGGTGACTATTCTCTTCTCTGGTGTATCCCTGTTCAGCCTAACTAGTGTTTCTTGACGTACTTTCATATGGACAGAATCAGTGATCCACTACATTCCCTCCAATGTCCGATTTACAGATATTGGAGGGAGGGTCACATTACGGCAGCGGAGGATTGAAGGTCTGAACAGACATTACGTTGAATGGCCACACACACACATCTTGGTTTTTGAAAAAGGCATTGGGACAGCTGTAAGGTACAGGGATAAAGTCTTGCACCTCGTTTCATGGGTGAAGTTGACCATGATTCTAATAAATGGTTGACAAAGAGAGGGCAGTTATAGCGGACCTCTCTTTGACAGATAACCAGTCATCTGGTCGACGAATTTCTGGACAGTGAGGATATTCGCCGGATGAATTAGTCAATTATATTTCCAAAGCTTATCGTATAGAACCTGTTTGGAATGCTCTGTAGGTAGGGCAATTACAACTCTCATATGAGAATCATCCAAGGCTTCAAAACAGAATTGCTGAAGGAGTGGGATTAATTGCCCCTATATTTCAGAAATTCCTTTATTTTCTATAGAAAATCACACTGAGTGGCCTTTATATGTGTAAAAAAAGGGGACCATACCCCTTATTACTCAATTTTACTTCTTCTATTCTGAAAATGCTGTTTCATGCCATCCGAGTATAATGAGTGTTACGCATGATAATGCGAGTGTATTATAACTGTTGAATGGTTATTTTTTAACATTATATCAACCCTATGCACATATCCAATTTTACTAAGAGGACTTGGTACCCTTTGAACTACTTTCTTTCTCTATGTATTTAAAAATTATATTTTAACATTTTATATAATGTTTATATTCAAGAAAATGATACCCGATAAAAACTTTCACATATTATTCACACAATTATCAAAATGTAAATTTTTTGAAGAAAATCAGGAAAATTTCAAAATCCTACTCCTTCTATAATTATTAATTTTTTTACTTGAGATTTTTTGTAATATTCTTATAGATGTTATAAACAACTTTAGGGATCAATTTTACACTAGCTTAATTCGTTTTTAAGAAAAAAAAATAGAATGTTGATATGCATGCTAAAAATTAACGTAAAAGTCAATATCTCTTACATTTTAATTTTTTTTTAAAAAGTATTCAGTTTGCAGAAAAATGGATCCCTAATTTTGTTACATGTTTATATGCAACACACGGGAAAAAAATTGAAGGGATTGGTAATTAGTTGTGGAAGGAGTAACATTTTGAATGCACTAATGTTTGGAAAAACACAAACTGAGAAAAACTACTTTAAAGTTTAAGAAAAAAAAATATATAATAAGCTTAAATAAACTTAAAATACTACTTTAAGATATTAGTTATATATTTTTATTTAAAATTATATTGCATTTTCGTATTTTTTCAACCCATACATTTTTATAAATAATCAATTTTAAGAAGGTATTAATTGCACACAAAAAAATTCCAGAAAAATGTTAAAAAAAATTTTTTTTTTTCTGTCACGACAGAAAGTTTAGTTTTTTTCTTCACAAAATGTTGAAGTATTACATTTATGTGAAAAACATATCAGGAATAAGAACAGAAATTATGAAATTATTAACCCGCGGTCACTCGCGCCTGTTTTTGCTACCGTCGTTACTCGCGGGGAGTAGGGAACACCCCAAACTTTTAACTCGTGTATTTAATTATGAAAATAAAATTAAGTCATCATGATACATATTTATAAAGTACAAAATGTTTTTTTGTATTATATAAATAAAATTATTAAATTTATTGCATATAAATGAGACTAACACATTAATTTAAACTAAACATACAAAATTTTCATTTTAAAACACATAATTTTATATATTTTCATAAACCAGTATATATATATATATATATATATATAACGTATATACCAGTAATAAATATACTTTATAATTAATGAGATAATGATAGTAGAAAGTAGAAAAATAATATTTTAATCATTTTCCAAACATTCAGAGCAGACTGTATACAAATGCTCAAATTCTCGCGAGAGTTCTCAGCCCCCAGATAAACTTTTGAAGGTCCTTACAATCCAATCGTTCGAGTAAGAGGGATTGCATCAGGCCTGAAGGTTCAATGACTTAAGATGAGCAGCTACAGAAAAAAAAGTGGTTCTGAACATTCTTTTTAGAATGCTGGGAGGATTTTCTTGTTGCTGGGGTGTACAGAACAACCCTGCGCGAGTGATCGCGGGTTAATATAAAATGCCTTAATTTAAAAATTTTACATGCACACATTTCACAAAGAAAAAAAATTACATTATTGTATTGCCTCGGAAATATTCTGCTTTATATATTACACATTCTTTTTTTATAGTTATTATTTCTCTTTATAAAATAATTTTTTTTATCATAACGCTTTTTTTAGCTTTTTTTTTTCTAAATAGGGGGCGTGGCCGAATTGCCTAATTTGTTTTCAAATGAAGTTTTATTCCATTTCTAACTTTTCGCCTTGCACAAATGATATATCAATCGAAAGATAATAATGCAAAGAATAAGATTAAATAAAAATAAAAAAAAAAACGGTAGGTCGGTCATTTTTGGGGTACCACAAGTCCTCTTAAAACTTGCTCAGTAGTTCTAAAGATAATCAAGCAAATCTGAAGTTCCTCTTATTTTTTAACACAAATGCATATTTATACACTTTTCAAAAGCGTAATTGCAATACCATAAAGAAAAGTGCAGAGCTAAATGGGAATTCCAGAATGGATGGACAATTCGGAAATGAAAGCACACATGCAAACGAAAATAAAATGCGTGCACATTGGTCCTATGATACTAAATTCCTGGCTACAAAAACCAAGCAGTTGTTTCACTCCATATACACTATCAGTGATGGACTATAGAGCTGAAATTATTTAAGAATCATCACTTCAGAGACATCAGCGAGATAAATGGCCGTTAGCTTCCTCTGAAACGACATGGTGCTCTGAAGAAGAATGTACTAAGTTTGTTGATGTACGTAATGTGATGTGTATGTAGTTCAGTGATATGCCCCAAGATGTACGCAAATCATCTGAAAACATAGTGGTGACGCAGTGGATCTCACATACTTACGACAAATCACACTGATGCGCAATTTTGCTGAATACATCGTTGAGGCTATTTCTTCACGGTAGGGGATATTCAAATCTCTCTAGCATCATCAGAGGGTGCAACTGTCAGCAGCCAAACTATTCGCTACAGCTTGCACAAAGGACAGCGGAAGGAAGGGTAATAAGCTGTTGGAGTTTCTTTAAGCAGTCGGCAAGGATCTGCATATATATATGCTTGCTTTGATTTCATCATTATTGCTACTCGATCAACGAAGGACATCGTATAATGTTTTTAGATAATGATTATCTATCAGAAATGACGTTTCTGTAAACGGGTGGATCTAGTATTGTGCAAGTCCTATCGATCATGATATTTCAGCAAGAGAAGTCACACCACCGAATCTCTGTAACGTGAAGAAAAAAAATTGGCTTCCTTCCTAGAGCCAAGAGACTTCCTCGATCATTCATCGAACATGTGAAAATCGGATGTTCAGTAACCGGACACTATAAACCTAAACTCTGGAGGAATTGAGATCTTTAATGAAGGCATGGCAAAAAAAGTACACTATTTAAGTACTACTAATGAACTTCTCGTAACGTTAACTAGCTTTTAAACCAGAAATTCCCAAACTTCTTTGTCTCATAGACCACCACTTTTCCGTTTGGGGTAGACCCCTATTTATCTAATATTCTATTTTTGCAAATTTATCACCTTAAATGTCTTTTTGACAGCTGGTACAGAGTTACTTACTTTGACCCTTAAACTACCGACAGTACTTGTAAGTACCACTCGCTTTAAAATTACATAGAATAACTATTTTTGCGAATACTCTGACGATACTTAGCAGAAATATTCTTTTAAATCCACTTTTCCAAAATATGTGGCTGCATGGGTTCTATGATGAGTATTTTAGAGGGAAAGGCGGATAGAGATTTATAAGAGCATTTAAGCATAATAATGCTAGAAAAATGTTAATATTGTGGCTTTATATTAGTCATAACAAAAAAAAATTAGGATATTAAGTGAAAATAAAAGCATTACTTGTGAAAAAGTACAAAACCTCTCCTTTATTTGCTTAAAAAGTTTAAAGTTAACTAAATGGCTCTCATATCATAAGTTTTCCTAGCCATACATATTATACGGAATTAAATAAGTTATATAAACGGTACTTATACGTATATTACCGCAACGATACTGGCGACATTATTTGAAAGAAAGCACATGGTTGCCAATTTAACTTGTACGACACAAAGTTGCCGATTTGGAGAGTTGTCTCGACAAGTAACGTTGGCATTGTTGCGACAGTACGAAAGTACTGTATAAACGTATGTATTATATACATATAGTCAACATAAGTAATTTACATTTAAATATTTTTAATGGATTAGACTAATTGATATTTAAATTGAATATACTCATACATAAATATATAAGAATGTCTAATTATTTTAACATTGTCCTTTAAAAAAATGGATGAAATGAACAAATCCCCACCCATGAATGAACGCGATAAAGACAACTACTTAACGCCCGCATGCGATAATGTCATAAAAGAAAATGTTTTACATCCGAAAAACTGGATTCTCTTTCCCACAATAAATCAAAAGTTTTCACTTGTATTGTACTGTGTGTCATAAGGACATGCAATTTTTTTTTAATAATATAACGTTTAATGTAACTTTGTGATTGCCCTTTCATTTTAAAGTCATAGTTTAAATATGATACAGATTAGTTTGTGAGCCACATATGTAAACTAGAATCTTTTTTAAATCAATTTGAAAAGTCCACTTGTCTCACGAGTTCATCATAGCACTTTCAAAATTTAGTTATAATTAAGGACCCTTCCATTGATTGTGCGATTACAGAACGTATTTTCTCGCCAAAAGGATTGCTTCTAACTTAATGAATACCAATATTTCCCATTCATCTTTCCAAGGGAAAACAGAACTGTGCACTCAATGAAAATTCATACGGAGTTACATACAGAGATTCGTTAGAAATGTCAGCCAATCTGTATTTCAGGAATCTATTTCTATTCATTAAGTAACATTTTGGAGGGAAAGTAGAGACCAATACTCTTGTCGCTTTTCAGAGTTTCTACTGATAAACATTCTGTTTTCTTTTTGTAATAAAATATTCTAATTCGAGGAAATATATATAATTTGAAGGACAAAAACTGTTTAAAATTACGTAAGAACTTTTTAAATTGTTATTGTCATACTTTTCACCCGATAATATATGAAATTCTGTTACAATAAAGAATACCTTCAAAGTAAAATATTTATGTTGTTGTTGCTCATACCACCTGCCTGACATAGTCAGATCGAGGCCCACGAAATCCATCGTGGCAATGCGAAAGATGTACGCCTGTCATTGGCTCTAAGCCTTGAGCACCATACAGGTGACAGTACGATTTAGCTCGGAGAAATTCCCGAAGGAACGATAGATGGCGACACCACCTATTTCCACCGCCACAATTTAGGCATGGAACTGAATTGGAGAGAAATTTTCTCCAGTTCCCTGAACTCGTGATTCAGCCCACAAGACTTTCGGACCCACTGATTTAACGAACACGTGCTCCGCGTGTACTTGGAGGGTATTTGGCATTACGGGCATCGAACCCATGCCTTCCGGTCCGGAGTTCTAACCACTAGGCTACTCACGGCCTTCAATCTTTATTAGTTTAATGTGCATGTATTTACTTATTGAACAGCTGAGTATAGCAATGCTATTAAATTTTAAAATAGTTTTATTATTTTTTCTTCTTAAAGCAAATTGTAATTGTGTGATACTTTAAATTTTGCTTTATGTAAATTATTTATGCATGCAATATTTCAAATAATTTCCTAAACTAAACTAAACTCAGTAGTGAAACAGCCCATAGTAGGTCAAGACCTACTGTGCCATTCTCAACTTTACAGTTTTCATACCTTGTTTTCGTCACCCTGGGTGCTGAGGGGGGGGGGGCGGGTGCATGAGAAGATGTTCCAGTCGGGTGGAGAGTCTGACTCTCCCTGTCAAAAACACAAACAAGAAAACGTTCATGATGCTATTTGTCGATCATCAAAGGACAACAAAACTACAATAACTTGAACGAAATATGACAGTTTTATCTGCAAATAATATCCCTATAATGTTAGCGAAATGTGTCTGGGTTTGTGTCATTTATTAAAATCACGCATCTTTGAAACTTCTTGGTTCACTTGGATTTATATTTTTTCTCAAATTATGAGTACTTAAAATTAGGCAAGTATACTTTCTCTTATTTATATTTATTCACTGGAATTGCGATTTTTATAGTGTACAATAAAAATAATTTAAAAAAAAGGATTGGGGTGACTCACACACTCCGCGCAACCATTGACGTTAGTATCGAATGCGTGCCTGTTTCCGAATTGAGAAACACACATGATTAGCACACGCACACAAATCAGTTATTAAATTCAAAATAACTAGTAGAGGCGAGAATTAAGTATAAAGTTAGAAATCATACAGGATTAGCAATGGATTCAAGAATTTAAAATATAAAAACGATACTCAATGGATCACTATTGAGTAAACATCCTAAACAGAATTAAAATTTTATATTATTCAGGTTATTTCAATAAGACGGGTCGCTAGGAAAATTCTTTTGCAATATTTATTAACATTCAGTTAGAAACAAGATCTTATACTTGATTTATTACATACTTCTAATTTATATACTTTTTTATGATTTTATCCTGTCAAGAACCAATAAAATTCTTAGGCATTAGATGTTTTAATTATTAATTTATAACATATTTTAGTTTTCAATATTGGCTAGAGCCTGTTTTGTTCGATATTTCGTATAAAATGTTATATGATCTTTTTTTAACAAGTAAACACATTTTATGAAGTGGTTTTAGAAATACTGACTCACAGAAGGTACCCAAGCTCACGTATAAAAATATTGCAATTCCTATTCTTAGCTCACACTCTCTATTTATTTATTTATTTATCTTTGTGGAATTTTCAATCATTAATAAAATACATTTCAAAGAGCTCAAGTGAGCTGAAATTTTATATACATTATTATTTTGGGTGACAATACAGTAATTTAATTACAATTAATAAAAATTAATTGATTAAAACTAATTATTCAAAGAATTACAAATACAGCCACGTTGGCATCATTTTTGGTGATTTAGCAACACTTTTGGAGACTTTTGTCAAAACTTATATATATATATATATATATATATATATATATATATATATATATATTTTCCTCACGTTTTAAAGCATTCATTTGAAGTGAAATTTTATATCCAGGATTGTTTTGGACGACAATTCGATATTTTGATGATAATTAATAAAAATGAATTATCACTTAATGTTGTGATTTTGTCATATGTATATATATATTAATGGAAACTATTTAATAAAAAGTAGCTAAAATATATAAAATTTTTCTTCGTTGATCTAAGTAGGAAATGACTTAATTTTGTTTTTATTTTACTTGTTTTTGATTTAAATAATTAAATAAATAAGAGGTTTTTGTGATTCATTATGTATTGTTATAATTTATAAGTTACGTATTAGTTTTTGTGATATTTACACTCTCTAATAAAAAACTGGCAAATAAAACAAAAAACAAACAAAAAAAAAAAAAACGCCTGTGTTTTCTTTTCTTTCTTTTTCTAAAGTATCTACTACCGGTATCCCAATACGAAGATCTAATAACGAATACCGGTATTGAACTTTTGGTCCTATCTTGCAAACACTAGCGATATTATATAAAATTAAGTACATGGTAGCCAAGTTAGCGTGTACGATACAAGTAAAATCGTGGTTGCCAACTTGGAGAGATATCTTGACCGTTGACATTGTTGTGATAGCTTATAATAATAATTATTATTATGTTTCTAACAACATCGTGAAAAACTTTGGTTATATATAAAAAGATGTGCTCAGTTTTCTAAATTTAAGAAAAAGAAAATTGTTTTTTGGAATTTTATTATTAATATTACCATTTTAAGCCAGCATCAATGTTTGGAATAACGATGATTTAAGTTTAAAATAAGATAACATATTTAGCGAATGTCGTTTATAATGATAAGTATATAACTTAATAAAAGGTTATATACTTTGCAGAAATATAATTGGCAGTTATACATGATTATAGAGCGAAAGAGGTATGACGCAATGTTTAATAATATTACTTTAATGACTTCAAACTCTCACTTTATGTATGTACCTATTGTTAAGTCTCAAATAGATGTATTATTTACTTATTAGATGTCATATCGTAAAATTTAATACATAGATGTAGCTGTCTAAAAGCGAAAGTTTCATCCGATTGCTCCAAAATTTAATCTCCCAACTTACTTCCTCCATTCGCAGACGTGGCCACTCGCCATCAAAGCGTCTCCACTCCATAGAAAACTGACGATAGGGAACGAGAGCCCTTCAAAGGGTCCGAAGTTTGTTGCGTAATGCTCGAAATTATCACTCTCATCTCAGTGGTCATTTACTGTAATCGAGTGTGCTCGGAAGAAGGACCCTTTGCAATCGAACGCGTTAATAAAAGGGTTGGCAAGGCAGATTCGATTGCAGGGGGTGTTTCCGGAACGACTCCTGACGTACTCATTTGCATGCTCCCGGAAACAGGAAGGTGGAAGGGAGGGCATCTTCATTTGCGGATGAGCAGATTCAGTTATTATAATCACCAGTCGGGGAGATGATGTGGAAAGGGATAATGCTGTAATTAAGTACACTGTTCGCGGGCAGAGACGGTGACCGCCGATTCTGAAAATGGATCAATGTGTTGGGGAAGAACTAATGTCTACTTGTCACTGATGATTCAAGACATGGAATAGATTATGAAGATGTATAATTAGGACAAAAATTCGTAATGATCAATTAAATGTAGTCTGAAAATTTGCAATTCGTCGCAGGGTTCTATATATATTTCTCTGAATCTGTTCATTCTTCAATTCCTAATATTAGTTCACACTCTCTAAATATTTATTTATTTATATTTCTTGGTGGAATTTTAAATCGTTCATAAAATACATTTTAGAATGCTCAATTGAGCTGAAATTTTATATACGTGATTATTTTGGAGGACAATACAATAATTTAATCATAATTAATAAAAATTAATTGATTAAAACTAATTATTTAAAGCATTACAAATACATCAACGTTGGCATCCTTTTTGGCGACTTGTGTCAAAACTTGAAGCAGTTTTTCTCTCACGTTTTAAAGCATTCAGGAACTGAAATTATACATACACGACTGTTTTGGATGATAATACGATACTTAAATAATTAATATAAATAAATTATCACTTAATGTTGTGATTCTGTCCTATGTATATACATATTTATATTAATCATAACTATTTAATAAAAAGTATCTGAAATAACAGTTTTCTCTGTTGATCTAAGAATTAGAAATGTTTTTTTTGTATTACTTGTTTTTAAGTATATATGTATGTATGTTAAACATTTCGAAGTTTTGGGTGTGCGAAAAGTACGGCTACACTTTAAGAAATATATTTAAAACAAAAAAATTTTTTTTCTTAAGTTTTTTTAAGTTTCATAAAGAAAAGCTTAACGTTTCTGTGTGATGAAACAAACTAGATGGGCATCGTCCACGTATATCAATATTTTCGTTTCAAAATGACTTAGCCACAAGAACAAGCGCGAGTTGTAGATTAGTTTATTGGATTTAAATTGTCAACACATTGGCAGCGTAAATTTCAGCCTACCTGCGCATGAAGTCCACTTTCAAGATCCACAATTTATAAATGACATGAAAGATTTATGATGTATTGTCAACAACAAAATCTGGCCTCCCTATAAGATGCTGAGATGACATTACTCCAGTGCTTCTCAAACTTTCAATATTTGCGACCCCATTTTCAATCATAATTTTCTTCGCCCGCCACCATACAATAACATTGTTTTGAATTCAATAATATTATTCTTTAACCCTAAAACTATAATACGACTTTATCCTCTTAAATCCCACCTGTATACATAAACGTCTCACTCAAACAAAGAATTAATTTCCCCGGACTTATATATACGTTTTTCCGAAGTACAATTTTTCCTGTGCACTGCATCCAAAAAATTATTCCGAAGGCTTTGGAATGCAATCGAAGGACCTTAACGAAGGATTTACTTATTTCAGGGATTTGTGCGTAGCTATCCTATTCTTTTCTCAGCCCAATATATCACATATATGTGCCTACTTGGAAAACGGTAGCATTGGCGAGCGAATGACGTAACTTTTAATCAACAGTTTTAAGGGATTAATTATATACCATACAAATTATCAACATAAGTGTTAATTTTTTAATGTAATTTTACATATGACAAGCCCAATGGAATAAGTTCGTAATATACTGGTAATTATTAAACTATTCCCATAGGCTGGGAATTATTACACTTTTTCATGGTAATAGCAATTGGTTAACTTGTAATAATTGAACTTCTTAACTTAGTATATTGATATACTAATTATGAAATTCATTGTGGAGTACTTATACGTTTATAAGTGTATTATATCAGTGTAAATGAGTTTTTTTTTATTTTTTTATTATGTCAAAATGTATTTTATTTGTTTATTTTCAGTTAATTAATTTTTTTTTAAATCATCTTTTATTTTCGATTATTCAATATGCTCGCACCCACCTCGTAGTGTTATTACGCCGCTATAGGGGACGCACCCACAGTTTGAGAAACTCACTGTATTACTCGTATAAACTCGATGTGTTAAGCGCCACTAATGGTGAGCATGTTGAAATCTTACAATGAAACATTGGTATTCTCTTTACGGAACATAAAAATTGAAAATGAATAGATTTGTTTATTTGCAATTAATACTATGTAATACTTTTCGGATACCTGGTACTTTAATACTTTTTAAAGATGAGATGTCTAAATTCCTATCCTTTATTTTAACTGTTGGTGTTGAATAACAACAATTCACAGAACTTTCCGGGATCTCAATCATTACAGGGATATAGTAAACACTTTTTGTAAGCAGTTATTTTCCTTTACAATATATCAATATGTTTCAGCTTCCCGTGTGAAATGGACACCCTCTAACAAAAAAAAAACAATTAAAAACACTGTGATTACAAAAAAATCGATGAAATATTCCGTGAAGCTTAGAATCTTATTTAATGATGCGGATTTCCACCATCTGTCACCAATAGTTAAAAGATAACAGACAGGAATTCATGTTTCCTGTCTTCAAAAAGTTAAATATTTACCAAAAAAAAAAAAAAAAGGTACGAATGAAGGTTATATTTTTTACTGCTACTAACTTCACACACATTGTGGAAAGATTTAAATTATTTGGCGAAATTTTTAATGTAAATTTGCTAAAAGCAAAGTTAGATTTGTAGAAGGAGGAAGAAGATTCAATTTTTTTTTTATTTCGTCGGGATTGACGCCGTATAAACCAGCGGTTGCCAAACTCTTTGACCACACGGACCAGCAAATTCATAATTTAAATCTCCGCGGACAAATAATAGAATTTTTTAAGTGTTCAATATATTTATAAAAAATTGTGATCTAAGAACACAATCAATGTATCTTAAAACATAATTTAACGTGATGATTGAGTATATTCCACATTTTTCTGGGGACCAGCGAAATTTTCTCGTGGACCACTAGTGGTCTACGGACCACCACTTTGGCTACCTCTGGTATAGACCATTTCCTTGCGAGCATCCCAATGCAAGTCAGCTTTAGAAGAAAAGTTGTCAAAACATGAAACTTAAATTTTGGCTAGAGAAACACAAACATCAAAATTCGATGAAAAGACTAAATAAAGTATTAGTTCAAATATCATCACCAAACCATAATTCAAAATTCAAATATAACATGTTTTTTTTATACTTGATCTTAAACAAAAACTTTGAGATTTTTTTTAGTACAGTTTGGAAAAAAAAAATAGTGGCTTCTGGTAATTATAATACATTAGTTTTTGAATTAAACATATAAACTTTCCTCTTTATGGTAGTTTATGTTTATACTACCATACGGGTAGTATAAACCAGGTACGCAGATTTACGAGTAAATCTCTTTATTAAGAAAAATAGTTTGAAGGGGAAAAAATAAAACATTATTTCCCCTTTTCATTTTTCCAAAGAATAGGCTTTTATTGAAGGCAGCAAGTCAGAAAGCACTCATTGGGGAAAGTGTTGGAATATACAGAATTCTCTTTTTGTGTGACGAGAGAGTATATCATGTCCAAGAAAATAACAGTCTGTGAAGTCAGTTTTTTGTATTTCGTTTGATTGTTAACACGCTTGTCGAATAAACAAAATGTTTTACCCTCTTAGATTTCATGGGCGGGACACAAAAATTCTCAAACGCTGGTAAAATAAAAATTCAGTAGTAGAAATGATTCTTTTTTTGACCTTTTATCAGACTTTTGTGAACGCATACATGTTTTATCTTTCCCTTATGGCAAGTTCGTGGGTAATTAACTAATCTAAATGAACGTAACGTAATATATGGTTAAATTTCCCATTTACATTTTGCTTTAAGGAAAATGTTCTGAAGTACTTATTATGCATGAATAGAAAGTTTTTTCTTAGAAATTTTAAATAAAACACGAAGTTTGCTAAGCCGTGGTATAATGATGTCTAGACGGAGTTAAGTACAGTAATTAAATGGTGGTAAAGTTTCAGATTCAATAAGCGTTGTGCTTCGATATTGTGTTTAACATTAGTTCTATTTTCTACCATAATATCTGAAACAAAACCACTGAAGTATTATTTTTATTTTGGAAAAAAATAAAGGAATGTAATGACTAAGATTATATCTCGTTGGTTTTTAAGATTTTAGCTATGAAAAATCATTAGTAGTCATTAAGTTATATTAATTATGTTTGCAAAAGTTCAAATGATTTATAGTAAACGTTAATTTGTATCATGCGTCCCTAGATTCTGAATTTCACTAGCCCTAAAATGTAGAGATAAAAATATTGCAATAATTCTTATTTATTCAAGTAAAAAATTGTTAGTTATATATTGGACTATGTAGAAATTTTTCGTAAAAGCATTTATTATTTATTTAAAATAGTAGTTTAAAGTATAAGGTTCTGCACAATACCATTACATAATGGCAAATAAAGTGAAAAAAAATGAAGGCATATTAAATTGAAGATAATAGTATATTTGTGTAATATTTTGATGTTATATTAAATTTCCAACTGATAATACTCTATTTTAAGAGTTCATTTGGTATATTTAATCAATCAGAAAAAATCGTTTAAATATTAAACTTTTATATAATAACTATAAATATCTAATATTATATATTTCCATTCAGACTAAATATAAACCTTTACATAGATTTATTAGTTTTAAATAGGGGTGAACTTAAAAAATGAAAAATTCTTAGATTCATTTTCTAGTTCTTAGTATTTTCTTTCATATACACTCTGCTTGACAATCGCTAAGAAATAATAATTTTTTTCTTTGGTATCATAATTAGTAGAAAATTTAAAGTTGGTTAATCTTACAGAAATAATTTACAACTAAATTAATTGTGATAGGCATTAACTCTTAAAAAATTTATTTTCAAAATTTTTACATAGAATGTGGGGAAAATTTTAAAATGATACCTAAAGTTTGTGAAATTCCTGGATTATCTGCGTGAGCTAGAGGTGTAGGATTAACAAAAGGACTAGACATATCCATATTATTAATATGTCTTTATTAAAAATTTAAACTTAAACTTTTAACAGATTAGATGATAGTAATAAATATGAGAGAATCTACGATGGCAAAACACACTATATCAATAATACCAAATTTACGAAACTCGGACCACTATCAATATCAAACCCGCCTAATCTCAATTCCAATAATATCATAAGTCCTAATATAAATAGTCAATCCTACCTTGAACCGTTCACCGATTTAATCATAAGGGGGTCGCGTCTTTACTCGAGTGCAATGGTGTGCACCTTGACCCAATGGCTCCATCTTCGGATTACCTCTGTTGGCTGTCACTTTACAATCGTATCACTCTCTATCATAATATTCCCCAAATTGCCATCTCACTTATACAAACTTCTGATATTTAAACGCTATCTAATTTGCATCTTAACTTCACGTTTCACTTCTTGGGTTTTGGTTGGAAAAGAGTCGCCATTAATTCTGGCCACAAAAGAACCCAAAGGACATGTTAATAAAAAGACGCGTGAGCCCGTCACAAGTTTTCTTACTCAGAACTACAAGATTTGCATTTTGTTACAGTTTGGCATCGTTTTGCTTAGGGTAACGTTGAAACAAACCAACTAAGCTTTCGTTTTTGATAGTAGTTTAGAATAATAATAGTTGTAGTTTATAGCAAATTTTACAATATTTTATTATTTTAATAGCCGGTCATCAGCTGTCATAAGATATTAAGTCTCAGTTGAATAAAATTTCTGTCATTTATTCACATGTAACTAAACTGTTTTTTATATCTTCATGAAAAAGTCACATAAGAAGCAAAAACTGGATATTGTAGTGCAATACTTAAGACAATTGTGGTGAACCTGAGTTTATAGTAAAGAAGCATGCAGTTGAGTTATTTATTGACAGTGAAATAGTTATTCATTTCATTTAATTTTACTATATTGTCAGGTTTATCATCCAAGTGTGTTAGAAATAGGCTTAACTTTTCAATGTGGCTCTATTTTTTTCTTTTTTTAATTATGTCGAAAATTTCTTCTGTACCGGAAAGGTAGATCCATAAAGCATTGCTTAACCCTAAATCACTGGCCTAATTCAGTGACAGCTTTAGAAATCATAACTGGTCTCCAGTTTAGACCAGACTTTTTTTGTATCTACATTTGTTGTGTCTCATGAACTCCAATTTCTTTCTATTTTGACATTGTAGTTCTTAGAATTTTCTCACTTTTATTTTATTATACTATATATATAATTTTATTGAGTTTTAATGCAAAACAGCTATTAAAGGCATGTATAGACGATATGTATGTACAATGGAACTCAAACTAAACCCAGTGGAACGTATTACTTAGCTTTGAAGGAAGATTTTCAGTGACTATGTCAGTGACACTCTGTCCAGACTGCTTCCCTAGGGCAATCATTTGACTTAGAATAGCAGATACTTGACAGTTTACTTATAACTATCCACATCGAATACTCGGATTCCCCATCTCCATCTTCAGATCCATTCAATCAGTAATTCCTATTCTACTCACACACTCACATACCACGGTTCCTTCCCAAGGTGAGATTCTCAAAAGAAACCCGAGAGATTAATAGAGCGGACAGATGCGTGAAACCCTGTTTTCAATAGAACTGATATTATTTAATTATTTCTAGTTTAATTTAATATATTATTTACTGAACCTTCTATGGTTACTCTCCCTCCTCCCTTAAATATTTATTAAGGGGACACATTACAAATCAATTGATAAAAATCGGTCAAAAAAATCAAATCTAATTTTTTTAGTTTAAATTATTTTTACATACTTTTCTACAAACATAAAACTTGCAAGCTCTAAATTTAAAAGCCACAGAGCTATGATGTTTACGCTCGTTTTTATTCACATTACAATGGCAAATCAAAACTTTAAACTGACTTATCTCAGAAAGGTAAATTAACAAGTTTGTCTTCAATTAAAATGCTAAGGCTAATTGTGCCTAATACTTGGAATTTTTTTCACTTGTTGCTAATAGCACATGGAACACAAGTTGGTATGCGTTTTTAAATCAAAGGAGTACTTATTTTTTAAAAATAATTGAATTTGTGTAATTTATACATTTTTTTAAGAAATTTTCAATAAACATTCATAAAAAGATGTATTATACGAATACCAATTATGCTATCGTAAAATCCATACAAATTTTTGTTATACATAGTTTGACGTACTTGTAAATAAAATTTCATTTGTGTACATCAATTTTTGTAGGAGGAGTAGCATTTCAAAATCACTTCATATGTTTCAAATTTTTTTTCCCTAAAAAATTAATTGGTTAGCTTTTTATAAACTTTTGAACACAACATCTGTTTTACATCATACATACACTTAAGAGACAACCAAACATATTATGTAAATCATTAAATGTTAAAATTTTGTGTAAATCGTAATATGTCCCCTTAAAAAAACTTTTAGAAACATGAAATCCATATTTCTCTATTAGAACCTAACTCCAAACATGAAAAAAAAAGTACTTGTACGCCATGGTATTATACAGTACAGCCTCAGTAGCTAATAGAACAAAGCAAAAACAAATGACATTATTTATCGTAGAGATATTTGTTTTCCTGCCGACTTTACATAACAACTGTTTTGGAAATGAGAAATTTTCAAATACTGGGTGACTTCCAAAGTGCTAATACTCGGTAAATTCAAACAGAGCTGCTCATAATGATCCCATTTTTGATCTGCTTATAGAAGATTCGAGGCTGTAGTGCTTAGCATAAAAGAAGGAAGGTAACATTTTTCTTCGGGCTAAATAGGGAGACAGGCGAGGAGGAAATGGATAGTTACCGGAAGATTATTCAAATTTTTCCGCATTCCATTTTCGTTATCGCGCCGAGTATTTACTTCTTGACTAAAAACAGATAGTTTTCTATAGTGTAAAAAACTAGTTTGCTCACTTTCTTGGTGTTTATTCTTTATAGCAAAGAAATATGATCAAAACTTTTAAAGGTACCGATAATTCAACTTATGTTTCCGATATTGTGTTTACTGTGGTATCGCATGCCTTTGGCTGTTTCTTTAGCCAAATGGATGCATACTTATAAAAAAAAGTTTTTTTTTTCTTTTTTTGCATGCTCAATCATTTAAAGGCCTTTTGCAAGGTAGGTTAAAGCAGGGATTCTTAAGCGAGGGGCTACGGAATATTTTTTTTAATCAGTTAACATGGATGTGGAATTTTTATTTTTATTTATTTATTTTGTATAAGGTAATATCTTGAATAGTATTCTTTTTCGAATGTGCTTGACAACTGTAGTAAAATTGGCTACATCTTTGCGTGAGTGACAGAAAATGCCAAATCGCTAATTAAAATTTTTATTCGAGACAGAAAACTCGTACACCGACAGTTTCTTTAGAATCAAAAGTTTTCTTCCCATTATTTTTTCGCAACAGTTTTATAAAAATTTACTTATCACTATAAATTTTCTTATTTAAACTACATCATTGTTTAAGATTGTAACTATTGTATTAAGAATTATATTATACTTATAGCATTATAAATGAGCTAGATATGTAGCCCTTTAATATTTTTTTATTATGTTTCATCTATTTTTTCATGAATTAAATTTTTTATACGTATGCGTATGAGCATGTATAAATGCATCGAAACAATTCAGATGCAAAACAAAAAGGTACACTGACTTTCCTTTTATGTAGAAAAAATGGGTTAAAACTCTTGTTTTAAAGAGATTTGATGCAAAAGTAATAATTTGTTTTAAATTGCAAATATATTGTAAATACCCAACGCATTTGATTAAATTACTTTTTTACCTTTAATAAATATTATTACGGAAATAAAAGAAAAATAAAGAAATTCAGGTATTTAATTTTAAAAGAAGGCCAAAAACGGTGATACATTTTAATTATTTATATTGTTCATTCCGGAATAAAAAATTTGAAACAAATATTTTTCTTTCAATGTAAATCTGAAACAAAATCCTTCCTTCTATTTGCTGTAAACAGCAATACAACGTATTACTTTTCAGAGTAGTGGGAAACTAGACATATGTAGAGCATTATGATTTAATGTTTTAAATAGAAAAGTAAATTTTTATATGTATATATTTAGTGATTTAACTGCCAATACTAAAGATATTGCAGAATGTGCTGAATCTTTGTTTTCAGTTAGGGTCATTTTATGTTTTTATCCAGTGTGAACAATAATACCACCTTCGAATTGTCTGTTCCTGTTATAAGAACTTTTATATCTACATTCATTTCAATTTTGAAAATAATCGCTTGATAACACATGCTTTCATTTCATGACATGATAAATCAATTTATTATAAGATGCATTAGGCCTCAAACTAGTATTTATGATATTAAGAATATGCACTGAGATTCTCCATTTAATGTCGTTTAGGTACAGAAGTGTTGGAGCTTAGAGACAGAGTGCATTTGTGGATGATAAGACATATTCATAAAAACCAAATTGAGTCTCACACAGCAGGGAGTCAACAGAGAGACAGCAGGGATAGGTAGTCTTTCTTTACCTATCCCTGCTTTCCCTACTCATATTCTGTATGGCTGGGACATTTCTTTAGGACAGTTGTTTGGAGATCAAGCTCTGGTTTGTGACACTTACGCTGAAAGGTCACTTGGATTTGGTGTAGGCTTTCTTGCGCAAAGGGAATCTGAAACAACATCATATTGAAGATTTTGGAAATTGATTAAACTTCATTTTGTTTTACAGAAATAAGAATATGAAACAAGTATAAGCTTACAGTAGTGTGCTTCTCAAACTTCCAGTATTTGCGACCCAATATTCAATCATAGTTCCCCCCCTCCATACAATAGCAATGCATTGAATTCAATAATACTATATTTTGATGCGAAAGTTACAATTAGACTTAAACCTCTTAAGGGCGTATATAAACGTCTCGCTCAGCCAAAGCGTTATTTCCCCTGGAAGTATATATACGTCTTTCCGAAGTACGATTTTTTTCTGGGCATTGCAGTTCATAAAATTATTCCGAAGGCAAAGGAATATAATAAAAGGGACTTGACAGTGTTTACGAAGGATTTACTTATTTCAGAGGATTTATTTATTTATTCTTTTTTCCCTCCCCTCCCCCACCCCAATACATTGCATACGCACGCCTACCTGGAAAACGGTGGCTTTGGGGAGTGAATTGCGTAACTTTTAGTCAGCTGTTAAGGGATTAATTATCAAGATAAGTGTTAGTTCTTGTATATAATTTTGTATATGACAAGCCCATGGGGTCACTGGTAATTATTAAACTTGTTTTTAACTTAGTATTGCTAAATTAATTATAAAATACATTGTGCAGTACTGATGCATTTATAAGTGCATTATTACAGTGTAAATGTGTCTGTTATTTTTTATTCTGTCAAAATATATTTTATTTGTTTATTTCGGTAAATTAGTAGTTTTCTTTAATAATCTTTAGTTTTCGATTTTTCAACAAGCTCGCGCCCCACAGTTTGAGAAACGCTGTCTTACAAGGACTCGGTACCCCCAAAATGACCAAAGAATCATTTTTTTAAATGTTTATTTATTCAAATTTTTTGTATTTTTATCTTTCGATTGATATATCATGGCGGAGATACATAAAGGTAGGAGATATTTTGGTTTTTTCGTTGAATTTTAGCATGCATATGAACATTTTATTTTTTCTCCAGAACTAATTAAGTTGTTTTAAAATCAATTCCTAAAGTTTCTTAAAACATTCTTAAGACTTTTACAAAAAATTTCAGGTAAAAAATTTAATAATTACAAAAAAAAATAAAAATTTAAAATTTTTCAGATTTCTTTAAAAATTTAAAATTTTTAAAATTGTATAAATAACATGTGTAAAATTTCCTCTCGGATCATTTTCTTGAATAGAAAGATTATATGAAATGATAAAATATAATTTTTAAATACATAAATAAAAAAAAATATATTCAAAGGGTACGAGTCACCTTATGTATAAGATAGATGGCCACACACATTTTTGATGCATGATATTGCAAATCTGTATACCAAGGCCACTCTGGACACCAAAACACTTTATTTTAAAACAGGAAGCATAAGACGCGTGCTGGAAAAAGACACTATTTTTTTAAGCAAAATCAGTTTCAAACAGAAACCAATCCATAACGTTAAGATCGAAAGATCAAATAGTAATACATAACAAATGATTCTGGTTGCTGGAAGGGGTGGGAAATACTAACAAAATTCATTTCTTATATCCTCATTTAGATTATTTTCCCAGAAACTTTAAGTGCTCGGAATAAGGAACCGAGCAAAAAAGATTTACTTGAGTCGTAAAATAAATGGAACGAAAATATTAAGGATGATGGGATAAGCACTTAATGGCTGAGCGCTTAAAAAGAGAAACTGACTTTTGCAGTCACTTAAAGAAATCCCTTTTCAGGAACATTTATTACACCAATAAAAATGCTCATATTATTCTGGGTTGTTACGAGTGCCATTTTATTCTGTAGAAATCTTAAGCTCCAAGGCATATTTCCATTGAAACAATTTAAAGCGCACATAAATGTATCAAAATTAGTAAGTATTTATTAGAATTCTTCATGGAATGAATTCGTGGCAGTACTGAATTATGAATTTCGTTAATAATTTTAATGATTCTAGGCTATAAAGGAGAATTTTAGAAATATTTTCAGATTTATATTGCACGTGAATTTACAGAGAACAAAATTAAATTTTTCTACCGAATGAAAACCCAAACATGTATTGGGCATTGAAAGAAACCGGAGTTCTTATTTATGTGGTGAGGCGAAGAATAAAAAAATATTGTATGATGCAACAGCTTTTACGTAGTATAATCAAAATATTCAAATATTTACCGAAGTGGACATCTCTAATCCAAATTAATAATAATCAAAGATTCACTTAAATCTCTAAAGATGCCTTTGAGTCTCAGGCGTGATGGCTCAAATTCCAGAAAACGTCCGTCTCCAATATTACACTATTGAGGTCGTATGGAGTAATATTGGAGATCAAACGCTGTTCAAATTAGAACTGAAATGTTAAACGTAAACTCATGATACTACGTGGGGCTTGTCTGCGAACTTTTACTTGAATTAGTATTTGAGAAATTACTTATTCCAAATACCTTTATATATTTCCAAGTTCATAATAAATAATGTTTTTGCTGGTTCTCCCAAGTTTTAATTAGCCCCTAAGGAAATCTATTGCATGAATTGTTTGATTAAATGCAGAACCTCGCCTTTGTAGAGAGCCGGTATTGCTACTCAATGTTTAGGAAAATGTATAATGTCGAGATTTTCAATGCAAGAAGTTTTTTCTCCTTAAGCAATGACATGACAAAAATGAATAAAGAAAAAAAACTAAAGAATAAAATAATGCGACAGAAAAAAATCGATGGACCCATTTTGTTCCCACAAACTCTTGGAGATAGCGTAGGGCAGCGCATAAGGTGCGTAAAGGCCTTACCATGGCTATCATGACCAGTAGTAATGTGGAAATCTGCAACGGCTTTCCTTCTGGGCTAGACGAAAATATTCTGCAATTATTCCACCATGATTTCTGTGAGTTCTTATTTGATAGTTTTGCTTTCAAGTTATTCTTAAAAATTGATCTAATAACTGACTTTGCAGTGTGAAAAGGGCAGTTCTACTCCTCAATGGGATGAAATCCACTGAAGGTAAATAGATTTATTTTTCTCAGATAGCGATTGCAAGAGAGACTAGCAATTCCAAATGGCTGCTGGATAAATAGTTCTAGTAGAAATAATTGCTTGCAAGGCAGCCTTTGAGTCTGATAAAATGACTACTCTTGAAACGTGTTCCCATTGGCCCCGAAGTTGAGAGAATGCAATTTATATGACCTCAATCTCAACATCAAAAACTGCTCAAAATCTCACATTAAAAAAGAATGAATAAAAAATACTGCAGTAGACATCCGTTCCATAATTTATGTAGCCCTTCATTAGAGAGCCATATGTATACACCCAGAACGAATCATTTTCAGGGTAGAGGGAATTGCTAGTCTTTTAAGCCAAGGATCTCAAAACCTAGTTATTCGAATAACATTTAGAGATAGGATGAATAAGTTCGGTAACAATATGAAATTTGTCCACATGTGGCTTAAGAGAAGTAAAGGACTGAAATTAATGTCATAACGTTCCTTAAACTCAAACACTCTCTATAAGAAACCGAATTGTGTTTTTAGTTTTCATTTGAAAGATATGGAGTAACTGTTCCAAGGAGAAAGGTATCCAGGAATTCTTATGATTTTTCCCCCAAAAGATAAATGTATTCCTTCAATAATTGATCTAAATGTCCCATTTCTGTACAGATCAATATAGCTACGTTGCACCCCAAGATGCATTCGTTTTTTTTTTATATGAAATTTATTTATTTACAACTTTTTCATCCCCCTTGCCAACTCAATATTATTTTTCGAGACACCTTTCCAAATTACGATTTGTATATCGAATACCCCCTCCCCTAAATTATATAATCCATCCATTTATCTCAAGTCACATCTTATTTACCCGTTCTTTTTTCTTAAATGCAACGAAACGACAGTTTATATTTCTATTTGTTTAAATTAATTCAAGTTTAAGTATAAGATAAGAATGCAGAATAAAGAGCATAAAAAAAAATAAAAATCCGGTTCACACAGATCAATTATAAGTTATAATAATTTGGGGGAAAAAACATATCTTGCATTTATTAAGAGATTAAATTCTAACCAGACAATTACGATTCATTATTAGCATTCTGAAAGAAACATTTTATTAGATTCTACCATCTTTTTTTCTATTTTTTTTTTGGTAATCTTTTCGTCCAGAACATAATCACGCCCCCAATAATAACATAACAGCGGCGTCATTATTTGCATCGTCAATCGCTTCTCTCTTCCAAGAAAAGAATCTTCATACACTTTTTTTTTCTTTCCAAACTCTCTTCACACCCAATTGTAAATTAACTCGAAGCATAAAAGGAAAAGGATTGGTGAGGGAAAAAATAATCGTAACCATAACCGCCCTCTTTTGGCACTCGCTCAATTATTTCTGGTCATACAACTCGACCCGAAGCACAGGAAATATGGTTTCTCTCTCTCTATCCTTCTTTTTATCTTTCTTTTCCTCTGTTCTTCATCCTCTCTTTATTTTCCTTTTATAAGCGTCTTGCTGGTATAAATCGATGACACTTAATTAAAAGGACGCATACAAAAGATCACGTAATTAAATTTAGCCCTGTCCTCCTAATGGTTTTAATTAGGAAAACATACTGGCCCCATCGTTTTGATACTTGTGGGGTGATGATTTTATTTCTGCCGTGTGCCCCCCACCCCTTTTTCTTTTATATTAGAAGGAAAATATTTTTTAATTTTATGACTCCCTCCTTTCTTTTTCTTTTTATTAATCTTTTACTTCCCCTTTTTTGATTTTTATGGTTAGGATTTTCCGGATTAAATCGAAGGAGACTGACATCAAATATTAGCTTCCTCCGTTGCTTTAACGCTCTTTTCTCGCGCGTAATTAAGCACGGCTTTTGGCGCGAGTTTTGGCGATAAATAAATAGTCGTAAGCTTCTTTTCGGAGCCACTTTTCGGGGATTAAAGGAGTGGAGTTGCGAAGCGCCTGCTGGGAATAGCAAATGAGAAAAGTGCCGCTATGTTGGGAGTGAGTTGACTTATAAATAAACCAAGTAAGAACCACGGGTTAGGGAAATGATTCTTCGGCTTTACTGGAGGTTTGATTCAGATTGTGTACTTTTAGAAGATTTATTCTGCCACTTTTCGTTTCCCGACCGCAAACTCGGTTTTGTGTGCCAACCGCCAAGTGGCACTTTTTATAGTAATAATGAATACTATTTCACGAATGCATGCTCACGAAAAATATTTTATATTGCTTTATATTAGCGGCGTTTGGGGATTCAGACGAAGCGAAGAAAAAGTAGTTTTTATAACATTAAAGCTGGTTTGAATTTTGTATTCAAGACATGAAGGGGGACAAGAAGTTTAATATCACATATGTTCCAAAGAGTATTTATGCATTCTTTCTAAGAAGAAAGATTCTGATTGGTGTACATCAAGGGAGACACTCGTGGCCCGCGGGCTGCAGGTGACCCACAACGAATATTTTTGCGGCTCTTTCAATATTTTGACACAGAATAATATATAATAAATATCAAAATTTTTCATGAAATAGGAAGGATAGTAGCAGAAAAAATTTGGCAGTTGTCAGGACGTACAATTGAATTTTTCTTGTTCTTTTATATATGTATATTATAATGTATTATTCGAAATAAGCCTTCGTTTTTATGAATTTTGATTTTCTTTGCGACCCACCTTAATTTAAACTTTGATTATTTGACCCAAGTCAGCCTTTTAGTTTGACACCCTTGGCGTACATGATGAAAGGTAATGTAAAATTGTGTCAACTGACACATTATTTACTCCGTCAATCCGTGTGGGAACTACTTTGAATAATTAGCAGCAATTGGGTGCTGAGACTTGTATGTATATATGCTTTGGACCCTAATGTGCTAACTTCATGAGTCTTGATATTCACATTCATGTGTTTCCAGTCAATCAATTCATGGCGCTTCACTGTTGCCAACTTTTAATTACTGGAGAAGATTTCTTTTAAAAATACAAATTTGTCAACAATAATAATGCCCATAGGTAAAGAAAATAAACTTGATTCCAAAGTGCATATATAGTATAAGAATTATTTATTTATTTATTTGAATAACCCTTTAAACATCTTTATCCAATCATCAAATTTAAAATTTTATCTAATGTTTACTAGTAGATTAAGTACATATCTAATGTCAGTTTTGATTTTGAAGGAGAACACGTGATTGTGCATTTATCACGTGACCGTCATTGATTAAACTTATTATTTTAGCATTGTTATTCATGAATTTCTAAAGTTTGAACACAGAAATAATTTTTTAGAGAATTTTAAACAAAGTGCTTAAGTTCCACTAAACTGAATAATAAATTATGAGTTTATAGAGAAATATTACATTTTCAGTTTTTGAAATGTAAGAATATGGCATGAAAAAACCCAAGAGGTTATAGAGAAATTTAATTTGTTTATTCGTAAGAAATTATACGAGAAAAAGTTTATATGCCATCAGTTTATCAAAGCTATTTTTTTTAGATATAAACCAACAATATAAAATTATTAATCATAGATCATTAATGTTTTGATAATGGTAAGAATATGTGTGAACAGTTAATTATATCAAAATGTAATACAACTGAATGTACCATATTTTGAATTTTTACTTAACACATTTGTTGAAATTTAAAGACTATTTTAAAATAATTGTAATATTTAATTAAAGCATAACTCTCTCTCTTTCTCTTCTAGAAACAACAATAATTTCAGTGAGGCTCTAAAACTTATTAAATATAAAAATTATTATGCATTCTATAGTTTTCCTTATATTTTAAGCCTTTCTAAGGGGCCATTTTATTATTCGCATATTTTTAAATGCTGTGCATTTTTCATTTATTTTATTGATAACAGTAATATGATACTTTAATTTTCCCCAAAATATTACTCAAAAATTTATTTTAAAAATCACGATTTACTATTATTTTTCTGACATTTATAATAATTTTTTTTCGAAAAAAGAAGTATTTTCTGATTGAATTAGTGAGCTGAATAACAATTCTCGGAATGAAATTAAATAACTCGTACAAGTATCATGTTGATCCCTCAGAAATCTTTAAAAAGTTACTATTTTTAGTCGCATTTATTAAAGAAAAGATAATTTTCATTTTTGGTTGAGAGTTATATTTTCTTTGCACAATAAAGCGGCACGAGGGCTATGGACGATAGACCACGCAATTTTGAGCCATGCTCAAGTGACGAGGATGGCATCAGAACCAGCGTTTTCTTCTGACTTCCCCATCACACCAACGGGAGGACGTTTTAGAAGTGACATATTTAACGTGCATCGGCTTCCTCTGCGCAACAGGTCTTCAGTGGTACTTAGCTGGATCTCGTGACATGTGCCAGCAACGAGTCCATGACCGTGACTAATACGCTACTGCGGCCGCAATTTTCATTTCTGAATTTAATGATTGTGTTTTAATCCCTTAATTGACCAGAAATAGATACTAAATTCACCAGCTCCTTGCTACAGGTTTTTCCCTCAGGCGTACGTTTATACGCAGTTTATTGGGGGGAAAGAAAAGAACCTTGTTTTTCTACCTAAAAATTGTTTACTTTCAATTTTAAAAAAGAAAAGGATAAAGTAATAAAATGAGCATTTATTACTAAATGTCAGAATTTATAATATAGTAAGAAAATCATAACTTTTATCTGTTTTGTGATATATCCTGAAACTTGGTTGAGCACATAAACCAGTATCACATTCAGTGCATTGGTAGCAAGATTCAATGCGAATATTTTTCCTTGCACAAACAGCAGATTTTCTCATCGCAATTTTCTTAGAAGAAAAGCTGCTTAGATATGAATTCCCTCGTTTCTGGAATATAATCTTTCAATTTCCTTCCTCATCTCTTCTCCGAAATAAGTAAATTCTTTAGAAGTACTGTCAATGTCATTTTATTGAATTCCAAAGCCATGGTTCTGGTTCTTAACAGAGCAACACAATGCAAAAAGTAGTCATTTTGAAGGACGAGTATACACGTGCGGGGCATTAAACGCACCAGCTGAGCAAGACGTTTATACACGCCCGCGCCACTTAAACGGTTAAAATGTTTAAAAAGATAACTAAAAATTTTCAATACTAAAAATAGTTCAGTTTTATTACAGAGAGGGAATGCAAAGTTCATACTTCAAAGCAAAAAGTTTCATACTGTTTATCTTCCTTAGGAAAATTTTGAGTATGTTTTTTTAAATCAATAAAATATAATGACATGTGAAGAATACAAAACAATATGAAAATTATAAAACTATGACAAATCAAACAATGCAAAAACAGCCAAACCATCCTCCGCATTAAATGGTTGGGGCACATATTTAGATATGATGACTTATTTCTAAGTAAAAGAGAACTTTCTTTCTTCAAAACTTGATTTAAAACGAAGCAAAGGTAAACCAACAATTAGGTGACTGGGTAATGTAGAAAATAATTAAAGGGTACTTGGAGTAAATCGATGAAGGACTATTGCAACGGATATGTTTAGATGGAAAAGACTTTGTGAAACAGGCTTGGTCTTAACACTAGAATGTCCCTCGGTGTCGGTTGGACACTGAAGCCTGTTTAATTTATTCTTCTTTCCTTTTTGCTGGGAATCTGAACATTTTTCGTGACTTTTAATCATTTTCCAAAGTGATTACACAGAAATTTTGTGGTTGTAGGATAATTAGGAGAGATTTTACAACTAAATATACCTAGAACGTTCACTGATGTCCTTTCGACACCATAGCAGTTTATTATTATAAATAATTGTCGTTCAGTGAAAGATAGTTCATTAAGTAGATATCACTAGAAAAAAACGAACTTCTAGAAGTAATAACGCACATTAATTTGACCTTAATTGCAAGTTATTTTTTTTTCTGAGAACAGTCTTCAAAAACTTACTCTACAAACAATAGCAATGCTCAATCCCAATAGCCGAAACCAGCTACCCCATTGATCCTTGCTTTAATGAGAGAAACCACCCCTCCAAGATAACACCAGCAATATCGTCAATATCGTAGTTTCAAGATAGGGAGGGGAGGATCGAGTCATCGATCCAGTCTTCTGTAAGTTCAACTTACTCAACTTATTTACCTTGATTTGCATTGTGTCAATGGCTTCACAGCGGAAATGAGTCAATTGTACAAAAATCATTGTGTCTACGCGTTCCATTGCATAGCATTTGCTTCGTTGCTCATCGAAAAAATTCCTTCGATTTTTGAAAATTGTACAGAGCAGACATCCTGACACGGTGACTCGTAGAATAGGTCAAAACCCTGATGAAATTGTTAATTTTTTGCTAGAGCTTTCTGAGAATAAATCGAATGGTGGTTTTTTTTTTTTTTTTTTTTTTTTAACTGGCTTGTTCTAATTTAGATTTCGGTGAAGACATAAGATTGAGTGAAAGTGACTGCGAAGAATCTGAAGAAACAGATGTAATTGATTATATTCCAGTAAATTCTGATATATATGCTGATAGGGATGGAACAGAATAAATGCATCATAATAGTAATGTTCTTGGCAGATTTGCTATTCGAAATATTTTGCCACAAAGCAGTGGTGCAACAAGATTCACGAAACATACAGTCAACTTCAGTTTTATATGATATAAAAGGTCATGATGTATGATAATTATATGAAATAATATTAAAAAATCTTAAAATTAAACCCTACTGAACAGTAGTAATATAATTATTTAGTTATTACAATTATTGTGCATACTTTATATATGTCGAGATTTCGAAACGACATTGGTGGACGTTTAAGGGTAAACGAAATCTCGTAAATTATAGTGTTAGGAAGAAGTACACTACTAACACACGTATACATATATAAATGCATTAATAGAAATATTAGTGTTTGTATACGGGAGTTATTTTTGAATAATGTCAGACAAAAAAATTAAATGCACAAAATATAAGGTAAAAACTGTGTGTAGTGGTTAATTCCTTACATTTTATTCTTTCTACATCAGTGTTTCTCAAACTGTGGGGCGCACCCCCCTGGAGCGGCGCGATACCCTTACGTGGGGGAGCGAGCATATTGAAAATAAAATATTTAAAAAATAATTAATTTACTGGAATGAGAATTAAAACAAAGTACTTTTAGACATAATAAAAAATGCACTTTTACTCTGATATAATTTACAGTCGATATAAGTCATCTCTCAAAAACAAAAACTTCTTCAATACCTAATTAGCTATATTTGTTCAAAAAAACCAAATAAAAAAAAACTTTTATTTGATTTGCGGTAATCTCATGATGAGTGATTTTTACTACTATTTCAGAGAAAAAACACAAATCTCAGACCCAGAATCGAAAAAATTTATATGAACATAAAAATTCATCAGTGATTATTTTTGAAAAACTGCACATTATGGATGTAATCTGTTTTTGCTGATAATCTGTTTGAACTTCTAAGTTATTGGTACAGTTAGTTATGACCCCTCTCTTATGTTTTTGTTTCTCATTTAGGGGAGTTGTAAGTTATGTATTTCTCTTTTGCGCTTTTTTCCATGCAAAAGAGTTTTATGATATATGGAAAACCACGGAGAGCACTTTGAAAGGGATTACTTGCCCAAGACTTATTTTTATGAGTATTCTCAAACATATAAAGCATAATAAAAAACGTTTTTAACACAATTTTTAATTAACATAATATAACATAATTAACATAATATAATATAATTAACATAATATAATATAATTAACATAATATAATTAACATAATTAACATAATATAATAATAGTATCATAATGAATACATTTTTAACCCGGAAGTGGTCGCGCGGGACATACAGATCAGAAAATCGTTAATTCTGGCAAAACTGTTTATTTGTTACCAAAGAAAAATTGAAAACTTCTTGAAAATAGGTAAGTTTACTTTCTCTTGGTTAAATTATTCACTGGAATCACGATTTGTATCGTGTACAATAAAATAATTATAAAAAAAAGGATTGGGGTGACTCAATCACCCCGCGTGACCATTAACGCTAGTATCGAGTGTGTGTCTGACCCCGGGATAAAACATTTTGAAGTCTTCTAGCTTTAAATATTAAAAATAACACTTTTATTCTTCATTGGAATTTTATATTATTTTTCATTGTTTAACATTATTTCTAAATACTAATTTTGTGAGGCTTAAAATTACACAGTTCACTTAAAACTGATTATAATATGAGCATTCATTTTAAAATATCATTTTACATTTTCGTAAACATTGTCGCACATTTGGGTTTACTTTCCTATCAAGAATGTTTTAGTTTTTAAAAAAAATAAACTCGTTCGAAGAGCGGGTACTTCAGACAGTATAATTTTAATGTATTAGTGCTGCACAAGGTATTTTATAACTAATTTATTAATACTAAATTAAGAGCAGGTTTAATAAGTATTAGCGACTTTCATGGGCTTGTCTTGAAGAGGAAAGTTTTTCAAAGGAAGGTTTACGATTAGAAATTGACCCTCTGAGCACATTTTCTATATTTGGCTGAGAGCTATATTTTTTCTCGAAAGCAGCCACCACATTTTACAACCTGTTCCAATTTAAAAATTCAAGAAAAAAAAATAAAATATATATTACTTAAAAAAGTTACATATATAAAATTTAATATACTTATCTTATTAATTTGTACGGTTTATAATTAAAATCGTTTTATAGCTTTAGCGTCAAAATGCATTATTATTGCATTCAATACATTATTATTGTATAAGGGGGGCGCGATAAAAATTATGATTGAAAAGGGGGCGCCAGTATTGAAAGTTTGAGAAGCACTGTTCTACATATAGCTGTTAGGCTATTTGGTCAAACGCTTATCACTGCACATAAGTTTTTCTATACTTAGCTATTGGCACTGGAACGTGGAAATTCTGGAGACAAGAGGGTAATTATGAAGCTTTGGTATTCTTACATTTGTGCATGTACAACAAGCACAAATTGTTTCTAATCACGAAAGGTTTGTCTAGATGTTGCATCTTCCATATCTGAACAAACATATCTAATTACACATATCACTTTCCCTTAAAGCATGGAAGCTTCACACATCACATACGAATATGACAAAGAATATCCACGTCTGATACGTTCTGACGTGTGATACATTCCGATACGTCTGATACGATCGTATGAACCGTTAACGTGGTTTAATGTCTACTTTAGTTTTATACAACGCAAGCTAAAAGCTGTCACGAATTCATGGTCCTGCATGTCCGAAAATTTTCAAATATAAGAATCCCGTTTCTTGAAAATATGGCTTTTTGATATCATACTGGTTGTTTTTAATTCCAATTTACTAGGTGATTCGCTACCGGACCGACAGACTTGTAGAGTGTGTAGTGGGTACAGAGACGACACCGTATAACACAGGAATGCCGGGTCACAAATGCCGTAGTTGTGAGCTATGGTGCAAAGAAGCAAAGATAAAGAACAGAAACCACAACACATTAATGGGACAGAAAACATTTTATTGAAACGTTGTACTACAACAGGTGTTCGAAATTACTATCAGGAATCGTCTGGGGGCCTGACAGTGGCGCTGTAAAGAATTCTTTAAGTTCTTAAAGATTCCTGGCATGTCATGTATCCTCCCAGCTGCAACATATATTCGAGCCATGATATATTCAACTGAAGAAACGGGCGTCTCGTACATCAAAAAGAACCAGTTAACTCGTGACAGAACCAGTCTCATGTAACCATCTGTTCACAATTACGAATGTCGTGTGATGTGGATAGCCCCTGTTTGGATAACGTGCCTTGTACAATCGCAAAAACGGCGTGCCCGTTGCAATTCGCATTCCCATACAGTTTCAGCATGTCCATAAGTTTCTCTTTTGAATATGGGGTCATTGTACTACCTTGAAAAATGAATCACAAATGCCGATTTCCAGAAGAATTGGTGTTCATAAAACCTTCTGTTCAGCGCCAACTACCGCAAGACTACCTCGAGGAATCTTCTAAAACGTAAGGAATTCCATACAGAGCCGTTGTCAGGTTGCCAAATGACTTATTTTCGTAATTTTGAACATCTGTTATAGTACAACCATTTAATAAAAAATTTTCTGAACCATTAATGTGTTATTGCTTAGGTTTATTTCCTCTTCTTATTTGCTTCATATCACGCAAATACAGCATTCGTGACTCTGCATTCCTTTTTGATTCCGAGTCGTCATTGTACCTCCACACTATATGTTTGTCGATCTTGTAGCGAATCCCACTGTATGCAAAGTTTTCCGTGCAATATCTCTCTGCACACATGTAACCTTTCAAATAATATCAAAATTCTAATAATCAAAATTATAAAAAGAGATACAAACCAAATATTTTTGAATCATAGTCTTCTTTTCCCCAAAAGGTGAACATGCTTGCCGATTGGTCATGGTCGTGAACTCACCACTGCGGTGGTCGAATTCTAAGGTAACTGAAGGCCAACCGCTTAGGAGAGCTGATGCACATCAAATATGTCAAGGATCGAAATCCTTCCAATGGTGTGATATAGAAGTTTAGAGAAGCAAATGCCAGCTCAGGTTTCGTCTTTGTCACTCGACATTTCTTCAAACTTACAAGGTTCATCTTCCCATAGCCCTTGAGTGGCCGCGGTAGCCGAGTGGTATAGGTATCGGACCGTGGCTTGCCTTGTCACGAGTTCGAGCTCAGTACCACTAAAGACCCGCCGTGTAGGGCAGCGATGCACGTTAATTCTGTCGAGAGCTGAAACGTCCTCCCGTTGGTGTGGTGTGGTAGTTAGGAGAGGGGGGTGCCAGCTCAGGTGTCGTCCACGTCACTTGACCATGGTTCAAAATTACGTGGTCCGTCGCCAAAAGCCCTCGTGTTGCTGAACAGTGCAACGTTAATATGCAATCAACCCATAGCCCTTGATTTACTTTAAATTGCACATCATGAATTAAAACCAAATAAAATCATTAAACCCTTTGCATTCCATGTAATCACTAGTGGATACATGCTATGTATAGGGCAAAATCCCAATGTAACATCATGCGAATACAGAGCTTATTTGCATGTATAACCAACGTAAGCAGCACAGGAAACATTATAAGGTAGATTTTATAGTAGGAATTGTATGAATTATCAAAAGTCGTTAAAAAACGTTTGGATTACAAAAGTTTTGAAAAAATCATGGAATTAAAATTAAGATTAAAAATCTTTGTGAAATTGCTCTAAATGTTCTTAGGAAGAAAAAAGTTTTTCCACATCTGTTACATAATTGCATTGTCATTTTAGTTCCATTTATTCATGTTTTTCATCAGAAATAGATAAATCAGTAACAGAGTCAGTTTCGTAGTAATCAGGTTTTCGGGAGAAAAATTCTCATTCAGTATCACTTTCGTTAAAACCCAAAGGCGATGCCGTATTGGTTAGAAAAAGAAAAAAATAAACAACAAAAACAGTTATACAAACTTTAGAAAGTGAAATGAAACATGAACTAATATGCGCCTTAGTCAGTGTTCAGGGAGAAAATGAAATTTGTGTCGTAATGTGAAGTTCAGTATCACCAGAAGTCTGCGATTTGTGGGTATACTAAAAAGCACTGCCTTGTACGCAAGGAGTTAACAGTAAGGCAATGAATCAATTTGGTTGAAATCTGTGAAACTTAAAAGTCTACATCGTCTCTGTCCACTTCTGCAAAATCGTATCCAAGGTGATTTCTGCACGAGAACTAATCAATATACCTTTGGGGTGCAGCTGGAAGGGAACGACGGGGTGGGAGTAATATATCTTTTC
Organism: Trichonephila inaurata madagascariensis; assembly: GCA_019973955.1. Taxonomy (NCBI): domain Eukaryota; kingdom Metazoa; phylum Arthropoda; class Arachnida; order Araneae; family Nephilidae; genus Trichonephila; species Trichonephila inaurata. The sequence continues at coordinate 75,718 of BMAV01005453.1, forward strand.
CTAAGAGTGAGAGGTAATGTAATCAAGGGTTCCGTGATCCAGGTTGACTTACCACTCGAACGAGTCGCCTTCCTTGATTACTGCAAGATCTTAATACGGAAACCAATAAAATGCCTCTCTTTCCTTTGGCTCTTGAGAAAAGTGATCAGAAAATCCGAAAAAAAGCTACAGAGGGAGAAGGGGAAAAGAAACTGCAGGGATAAAAATCAATTTTGGATGAAATATTTTGCTAAAGTGATCCGGAAGCTGATTGGTTATTGCTTAGGTTGGATGAGTGGAGATGGTTCAGAATAGAATGGAATGTGTGAGAGAGGAAGTATTTGAAAAATTATTGGGAATAAATATTGGTTTATTATATTTGATCAGTTGTGTTTCATGGTACGTCGGCTAAAGTTATATAAATACGCAATGGCCAAGAATGCACAATTAATAAATTAGTTAAAATATATCTTTTGGTATATTACAAGCTTTTATTTAACTTGCAATGTAAATTGTTCGGGTGGAATCTTGCAACTTAATTTTGAAGCTGATGTTTTCAACCGATTTAGCTGAAATTTTGTATACACGTTTAGTTTGGATGACAATGCATGTTTTGACCATTTATATACCAATATCGCAATTAGTTAAAAGGATATTAACTTAAAACCTTTTATCCCTGTTAGCCTTTTTATTCCGCCTAGCTGCTTATCGGATTGTGAGCATAAAGAAGTTCCGATTTTTCAACCTTTTTTAAAAAAACCCATCTTATTCATTCTATCAAAATGAGACACAAAATAATTTCATAATCGGAAAGATCATTTATTTCGCTATGATACGGTATAATACTTTTTTAAAAAGTAATGATATTTTCTATGTTTTACGATTTTTTCTAAAATGAGGCAAAATGGATGCATTTTTATAAAAATGATTTGTAAATCGTTCCGTATGAATTTTGTTTTTGTTTTTTTCGTGTCAATGAATTGATATTCTGCACTAAGAAAGTTCTGGCTTTTTTCTTTTAGAATCAGAAATTTAAAAAATTAAAATGCCGAAAACTTTTTTTTTACGATTTTTCAAAAATTACTCAATTTTTTAATAAAACATTTTAAAGCTTAATTATTTTTAAAGATAATCGCACGAAACTTTTCTTTTGTTTGTTGAATAGTATTATCCAAATTCTGCACAAAGATTAAAAAAGGTGGTTTAAAATTACGGATTTTAAATTTTTTTATATATTATTATAGTTATTAATAAAGTATTATATAGAGACAGTTAAAGCAAAAAGGAAAAAAAATGAATTTTAATGTTTTGATTAATTTTGCTTTGCCCAATGTTGTTTTGTTCTTACAGTGTTTATCCGACTCCCCATTCTCTTCTTGTTGCGGACCCAGTGAAATATCTATCATATGTACGTGTGTGGCCTGGCGGAAAAAAGATTAAGTACCCCTGAGGTAGCCTGCTCAAAATTAACCAGCTAACGACCTTACAACACTGATGCGTAGAATGATATGAACAGACTGAGAAACATGTCCAGCGATAACTAAAAACTAAAAAATAAATTAAAAGTAAAAAAAAAAAAACTTTTTTAAAAACAAGCTTTTATTTAAATGCTCTGAAAATGATAAAATAAACTTTTCTTTTAAAACTTTTTTTGCTATCAGCTTATAACGACATTACACAATTTATGATATAAAAGCTTGTCACGAGATTTACCTGTGTAGATAAACAAGCAAAATAATTAACTTGATCTGATTGATTTTTATTTTTAAAGTTTTCAAACTAAGTAAATACGAGTACTTAAATCTCGCGACGCGCTTTTATATCATAAATTGTGTAATGACGTTACCAGCTGATATCAAAACAAGTTTTAAAAGATAAGTTTATTTGATTCTTTTTAGAGCATTTAAATAAAAGCTTGTTTTTAAAAAAAAGTTTTGTTTTTTTTACTTTTAATTTATTTTCTGTAAAGAAACATTATTTATCGTTTTGAAAAACTTTTTTATAAAGAATTGATGACGATTAAAAAAGATTGATGCATTGCTAAAATTTTAAAAAAAATATATTTATATATAAACAGAATTTTTAAGAAAACATTCATCTGAAACCTATGCATAGTTTAATATTTGTTCTAGTAGAATTCAAAAGTTCCCGGACTTAGCCCATAACGAGGAAATGTTCTGCAGTAGAGCGACATTTCTGCGTTATTGTATTCTTTCCCTTTTCTAAAAAGAGTTTGCTCCAAATCAAGGGGTCGGTAACTCGCCAAAGAGCTATATTTTGTAGGTGGATGTATTTAGTCTTTAGCAATTGAAAGAAATTACGTTTGTTGATCAGATAATGGATATTAATTTTTTTGTTTGTGTGGGAAAAAGGGCTATGGATACTTTCGGCTTTTAAGTGTCGTCGACCTTTCAGAGAAGGCACGAAAAGTGTCGATCACGACAAACGCTCTGGATCTCCACAGACTTCAAGCATGGTTGCAAACATCAAACTGATTTTTGTGGAAGTACGTAAGAACAGACTTCAAACAATAGCAGAATCAGTTGGAATATCCTCGGCCTCACGTCAATGGACACTGGCTGAGGATCTTAACATGCACAAATGCATGCACATGCATGCATTTTCGTTCCCCGCATGTTAAACGAAGACTTATATGGAGATGCAGTTAAACGTGCATCACAGGCTGAATTAAAGGACATGGCCTAAAAATGTATACCAGAAATGTTTAGATTTCCTTTACAAGCCATGGCAAAAGAGTACTGTTGCTCAAGGATCTTATTTGGAAGGAAGATATGTTTCAGCAGTTTAACTGGTAATATTTTTTTAAAGTTATAGACTCAGTCTGGGATAAAAATCCTACTACGTATAATGAAAGATATATGAATCACTTTGAATGATAGCTTAAAAAGGGGTTATGATTAATAAATGATAGTCCAAATATAATTTTAATAAATTCAATAATTTTACTTCCTAAGAAATGCTTTAAATTTTGACTTCTTACAGATGATTTTAGAAGGTCAGTATAGAAATTTTAATTAATAAATTTGTATTTCACAGCTTTCTACCATGTATATTCATGAAGTAAGTGGCAAGATTGCTTGCCGAAAACTATAGATATATTTGAATTTTTTGCTTATACTTTAATGTTTTCTTATTTAGATTTGTATTTGTGTTAGAATAACTATTTCAAATTATTTTTAAGGACTTTAAGACCTATTGTACAAGTATGAATACAAATATATGCATTGAACAGCATAATAATTACGTGATGCTTTCTTTCACGAAATTAAAAAATAACTGAAATATGTTTTTGGAATCATTCTTAATTTAACAATTTATTTAAATCAAAAATGCTACTTAAAATACTTAAATTACATTAAGTATTACCGGATCCATTTATAACATTCGTACATAAAAAATAATCAACAATTATTTATTTTGATACTATTTAACCCTTTATATATAACTTTTTTTGTAATATTTATAATACTTTAGGATACAATCGTATAATTGTAGTTTACACACACACACACACAAAATCATTTCACAGTACAAATAATCAGCGTTGTCTGCCAATAATTTATATATAAACCTAATTGTGTGTGTTTCGGCTACCAAAGCTCTTGATAAACCAGATTGACATATCTGCTTACAATCAATCCATCATTTGGCATACAGTTTGTAGTTGCCTTCCGGAAATAACATTGTGCATGCATTGTCCATATGCCTTAGTGCTCTATCCACCCTCACTCATTCCCTGCTTCCCTTATGTCGGTAAAGGCAGGAATTCTACATGACCAGGAAAGATATCAGATCATCTTCATGTCTATGGTTAGGCTCTGCATTTGGGTGGATATACATATGTGAATGAAGCACTGAAATAGAATTTAGTAAGTGTGCATGTCTAAATTAGTCATGTGCTACAAACACGTTCTGTCTGAACAATATAGTTTTTCGGGAGTGCAATAGCTTGGCTATGTAGATTTACGGATATAAAACTTAATTTTACTTAAACCCTTAAGCGGTAAATTTTTTACCAAAAAATTCGTTCCTAAAAAGGGTGCACTTTTTTATTGCATATACTAAGCATAATGCTTAACAGAGTGCAAAAATGGAAGAGTTTTATTTCAATGTTCAATTTTAAAGTTTTCATACTATTTTTTAGTATATAATTAGGGACAATAGGCGCGGCGGGGGCCCCCAATGTTTCCTTTTTATAAGTACCCTCTACATGCTATGAAGAATGTTTCTTATATCTTCAAAGAATTTATCTCATACTTAGAAAAACATTTTATGTTCGTAAATCTTTTTCAAATGGGTCAGAGTTGTGAGAGTGTGTGTGTATATATATGTTTTGGATGTATTGGAGTAATTCTTAAAGATTGACAGGAGAAATGTAAAATGCAGCTGTTTATCATATCATATTTTATTCCAATGTTCAGCAAAACAGCCCGTACTCCAAGTCATGACAGAGTAGAGTCCGATTTCAGCGTGATTGAATGAGTGAGTGAATATTAACGTCGCACTGATCAGCTGCACAAGGGCTTTTGACGACGGACCTCGTATTTTTGAACCATGGTCAAGTGACGTGGATGACACCTGAGCTGGCATTCCCTCTCCTAACTACCAAACCACACAAACAGGAGGACGTTTGAGCTCTCGATAGATTTAACGTGCATCTCTTCCCTACACGGCGGGTCTTTAGTGGTACTAGGCTCAAACTCGTGACAAGGCCAGCCACAATCTGATACATTGATCACTCGGCTACCGCAGTCACAGGGTTGATCAGCAGCCAGTGCGTCGCTCGTTCACGAGTTTTCAGTAAGTCCTCCAAAGTAGTAATCAAAGTACTTATGCAGGTGAGTTGAGTTGTTCTGGTAGGCAGTTCACTCCAACTGATACATGAAGGGCTGAGGATTCATCACATATATATATATATACAATTTGAAGCATTGTATAGAATCATCGTCAATATTGGCATCACAGCCCTTTGTAGGCCTGAGCCTTCCTCAGAAGATTTTTTCATTATGACCTTCTCCCTGCAATTGATCTCCAGTTCTTCACTTTTAGAATGGAAAAGTCCTTATCCACTCAGTCTCTCCATGTCCTTTTGAGCCTTCCCTTTGGTCTTTTATTTGAGGCAGTTGCATTAAAAATTTTCAATGCGTTCATTCAGGGCTCATTCTTCCAACGTGGTATATAATACTAAGTCTAAAATTCAAATAGGTACAGACATAGTATCGAATTTTTTGCATTATCTTTATGTTTCCATTTTCATTTCTTTTCAAGCAACAAATTGCACATTGCCTTGCCACCTCCTGTTCTTTACAGAATATTTTCAAAAATTTAAATTCCTGCCTTCAATAAGAAACTCCCACCTTCATCAGAAAGAAAATCTCGCATGAGAAGTATTTCAGTATTATGGTTTAACAGCATCTCTTAAAAACACTAGCACTAATAATCACACTATAAGAATTAAAAGCAAATACAAATTCAATATAAAACGAATAACACATATCAGTGCCCGTACAGCGTACGGCAAGCCGGTTGTGACCAGCTTTTTGTAGCCTATATAGTGTAGAGACAAACCAGTTAAAGCAGTCCTTCTCAAACTTTCAATACTTGCGACCCAACTTGCAATCATAAGTTTCATTGCGCCCCCCTCCATACAATAACTATATATTGAATTGAATAATAACGTATATTTGACGTAAAACTACAATATGATTTTAAATGTAAACCATTCAAATTATTAAAATAAGTATTACATTTTGTATATAATTTTGTATAGTCCACGCCCATGGGAGTCACTAGTAATAATTAATTTTGTTCTTAACTCTTTAGTATTGATAAATAATAAAATACATTGGGCAATATACTGATGCATTTTTAAGTATATTATATCAGTGAAAATATGTACTTTTCATCTATTATGCCAGAAGGTATTTTGTTTTGCTTCCTTTCAGTAAATTTGTAATTTTTAAAATCTTTTATTTACGACATGCTCGCGCCCCCCCTTGTAAAATTATTATGCTTCCCCAGGGGGTTGTGCCCCATATTTTGAGAAAAACACTGGGTTAAAGATAAATTGTTTAAATAATAAAGGCATTCAAATATTTTTCTTACTGGGCCTCTGGTTGTACGGAAAAGATGGTTTTGATTCGTTTGAATTATAACTATAAAACAGTGTGAGAGTTTTATTGTTGATTTATTTATTTAGTAATTTTATATCCATTTCAAGTTGTTAGGACGCCACATAAAGATATCTTCTTCAGTTTTAGAGTTTTGAGAGCCTGAATTTTTCTCTACCATTGAAATAATTGACTTTGGTATAAACACTGATAACGCGCGCGCTGCTCAAATTTCCTCAGCGATATCGCATTATTTCGCGAATCAAATTCACCATTAACTAATAATTATACTTATTGATATTTTTCTCCTAATACTTTTATTTAGTATTGGAAATATTTTATCAAAATTAAAATTTTCGTTTTGGAGAATACGCAATAAACTGGAAATATGAACAATTTCAAAAATGTTAAAAAATTAATTTCTATATGTGTTTGAAACCTTGTTGTTTCACAAAAGTTTTTTTTTTTCTTATCAAGTAGAAAACTCTCGGCTTAGTCGAATGCATCCCCAAGATATATATTTATTATATTATATCAGTTTGCAGAAAATATATTTAATTTTGAAAAATAAAATATATGACTGATTCTTTTTTTCTAGGCAAGTTCCAAATTTGCATCAAGATTAAATGTAGATAACTTTTTTTATATAAGCAAATCAACGGAGGAGGGTTGCGTCGTCAGTGACAGAAATTGAAACAATATTTGGCAATTAATAGTATTATTTGGCTCTATTGATGTAATTATGCACAGCATACGGAAAAGTACGCAATTTTTTTTACTTCACTTAATATACTCTAGTACATGTTATAAATTTGTAACAGTTATTTAAAAAAAACTTTGTATCTAATAAATTAATGAGTGTTTACTACAACTATTCAGAATACGAACTTTCCGCTATCAGAAATCTTTGAACCAACGAAGTATAATTAGGGTTACAACTCTGAGAATGTGTGAAGAGGCCACGAGGCTCGCGTGTTATGAGTTCAAACCTAGTACCGCTGAAGATCTGGCTTGCAGAAGGGGCTATAGCTCTTTATATATCTCGAGACTTAAAATCCTCTCATTGGTGTGGAAGTCAGGAGACCGGGTTGCCAGCTCAGGTGTCATGTTCGTCATTTGACTATGGTTCAGAATTATGAGTTACTTCGCTAGAAGCCATCGAGTAGCTGAATAGTGCGAAGTTAATATTCGCTCTCTCACTGAGATTAACGAATTTAGCCAACACAAAATAAGCTTTAACGCTAGAACGTTCGGGATTTCGATTACTCTTAAGCGTCCGCCGGTGTCGTTTTGACACCACGATATAAAATATATAAATTAATTGTTTTAACTAAATAAGTGCAGGACTGCTTTTCAGTAGGGTTTAGTTTAAAGACTTTTTTAATATTACTTCATGTAATTATCATATATTATAACCCCTTACATCAGGGGCGTATCAACCACCGTATTAGCCGTAACAATGATACTTGGTCCCCAAGCTACAGGGGCCCCAACATGTGTAACAACAGTACCACTACATTGCTTTCTTTTCTAAAAAAGTTCCCCGAAGGATTTTTGATACGGGGCCCACTCAGAACTAGCTACGCCAGTGCATTGCATCATAAAAAAACTAACGTTGACGTTATGGTTCGCTAAGCTTGTTGGACCACTGCTTTGTCGCAAAATGTTTCGAGTCGCTAATCTGCCACGAGCATTACCATTATGCGGTATCCCGTCTGCTTAATCCCTAGCGACATATATATCAGTATTTACTGGAATATACACATGTCTTTCTTCAGATTATTCGCAGTCATTTTCATTCAATCTTATGCCTTCATCGGAATCTAAATTAGAGCCGATTCATTCTCTGAAAAAGCTCTCACAACAAATTAGCAATTCCATCAGGGCTTAGACCTTTTCTTAGAGCTATCGCTTAGGGTGTCTACTCTGCGCTAAGTTCAAAAATTGAATGAATTATTTTTATGAGTAGATACGTAATACAACATTTAGACACAGCAATTTTAGTATAATTGATTCATTTCCACTGGGAACTCAATAACACTGCATTCAAGGTAAAAAAAAGAAATATGCGATAGGATTATGGGAAGATTGTCTTACTAATACTGTACACTACATGAACTATATTTTGTTGAACTACAGCTTTTTATAAAGATAAATTGCCTTAGTGTCAAAATGACACCAGTGGATGTTCTAGATATATTTAGTTGTAATTTTACTCCTAATTAACCTAGAGCCACAAAACTGTGTTTGTGTAACCACTTGGAAAAATGGTTAAAAGTCACGAAAATTTTCAAATTCCCTGGAAAAATGCTGAAAGGAGAACAAAATAAACATCTCCGATGTCCAATTGATACCGACGGACGTTCTAGCGTTAATTTTTCTCTGTCACATGGACTCAATTTTCTATTATTTCATATTCGTTAAGTGCGGCATAACATATCGATTTATTTGGGTTCTCACTATTATAAGTCTTCCTACTTCTTTTATTAAACAAAAACAAAAAAAATAAACTTATATCGTACAAAAAAAATTGTTATACTAAAGACTAGATTCCCTTACGTTTATTTGTAGAAAATATAAAAATAACTAGAAATTATCCCTTTTTTCTTTCGTTTTTCCTTGTGATGAAATGAATTCTCGAATCAGAGGGGTGGAAACATTCTTTACTGAGTGAATTAAAACTCCACTCCTCTGAACACAAAAATCCAATTCCATTTTCAACTCTCGGTTGTCTATAATTATACCCTTAAGAATCTTGGGAGGGAAAGATATTACTGCTCACATTAACTACTATTAATTTCCAGCATCACGCCTCCTTAGTTTTAAGCATCACTGTCAGTTACAGCAAGGCAGCTAAATAATAACAGATCACTGTAAAATTAATCAGACTTATACCCCACAGAGATATATACGGTAGGCATTAATTCTAGGTTCTATTCTTCCAGAAAAAAATACATCCATTGATTATTATTGGCAGCTGTGAACTAATTTTTAATGAGTCTAAAACTCTTATTCTGCCTGATTTTGGAGACAAGTTTTCTAAAATGCCATGATAATGTTACTTTGTTGGTACTTATGACTTAAATTAATGGAAAACACCAATCAGGAAAGTATAAGACAATTTAAATTCATGAAAATGATGTAATTTAAGTAAAACTTGATGAAAATTATATATGTATCGAGTTTCAAAATACTTTTCATGGAATTCAAATCCTTATATTTAAATTATTTGGACACAACATATTTAACACACTTATAAAGGAAATGAACTAAAAATATATTTACAATTACCTAAAATGTACGGCTCCTTGCACATTTTCTTTTAGAAAATTTCATAAAAATACTGGGTGTTCGTAACACCCTGTATTTAAAAATAATAATAATATAATAAAAACTTTTAATGTTAGAGATAAGTCCTTAGTTAGTTGTCGTTACCAGATCGGGACATCTACTCATACACCTCAGCGCCAAATGGTCACGTTTACCGGGATGGGCACAGAAGGCCCTGGCGCTCATGGGCTATTGCGCCACTGAGTTTGACCTTAATTGTCTTTACCACACTTAAAATAACATATATACAAAATATGAAAGAAATACATTCATAAATTGTTGAGATGTCAAGTTTTAACTAACATAACTTTGACAAAAGAAAACAGAATCTTCATTAAGTTTTGAATCTTATTTTACTAAAATATAATGTTTGATATCAGATAATTAAAATTCACTTATTTTATAGCATGGACTTTGCTCGTTCTCTATCTTATTAAATATTTTCTTTCTTCTAGCTTGATTTTTTTCCCTGCAGAAAATGGTAATTTTTTTGAATTTCAGTCTGACATTGATTCGGAAACGTAGACAGATACTTTAAATTTAAAGAATATATGTAGAAAATAATATCAACTAGGATAGTATTCTTTGACATTTTTACTGATTGAAATCATGCTTTATTAGGAGGAATAGATCGTTATTAATTTTATACTGTAATGTAAACTCTACTTTTAAATGTATTGTCTCATAAACTTCGTAGCATTAGAGGAGTTTTAAAGCTTATAACACAGCACTTTTCAAACTTTCAATATTTTGGACGCAATATTCAGTCATAGTTTCTCATAGCCTTCCCCTTCATACAATAAAAATCTATTGAATTCAATAATACTACACATTGACCCTAAAGCTACAATGCGACTGTTACCTCTTAAGTGCCATTAGCGTATATAAATGCCTCGCTCAGCCAAAACGTTAAATGCCCCGGACATATATATACTTCTTTCAGAAGTACGCTTTTTTCTGTGCACTGCTATCCATTAAAATTATTCCGAAAACTTTGGAATGCAATGAAATGACCTTGACGGTACTTTCAAAGTATTAACTTATTACAGAGAAGGTTTTACTGATTTTTATTCCTTTTCATTCACCCCCTCAAATACATCAAATACGCTTGCCTAAGGAAACGTTAGCATTAGGGAGCGAATTGCGTAACTTTTAATCAGCAGTTAAGGTTAAGCTTTATGAATAGTACAAATTATTAAGATAAGTGTTAAAAATTTTGTATACAAATTTATATATGACTAGCCCATGGGGGTCACTGGTAATTATTAAACTTGTTCTTAACTTAATACTGTTAAATTAATATTATGAAATACATCATACAGTACTGATACTTTTATAAGGGTATTATATCATTGTAAATGTGTATTTTATTTTGTATTATGTCTGAATTAATGTGTTTTGTTTGTTTACTTCTAGCAAATTAATATTTTTTTAAAAAATGATCTTCTGTTTTCCACTTTTCAATATGCTCGAGCACCCCTCGTAGATTTATCACGCCCCTGTAGTGTAGTGTGCCCCAAATTTTTAGAAATATAGTTATAACCAATTCTAATGAAATATATGGCTGTTTATTAACATCGCATTATAAAGCACGGCATGATTGCTTCTGGAGATGGACTTCGTAAATTTGAAACTTTATCAAGTGACGAGTGCAAGACCTGTGTTGTGACGCCCTCTCCAATGGGACGACTTTAATCCCCGAAAGATTTAAAGTGCATCAGCTCTTCTACAGAGCGTGTTTTAGTGGCATTAGGACCCGAAGTTATGACATGCTGGCCACTAGCACGTGACCATGACCATTAGGCTACCGTGACCACAAGATCCCAATGAAGTTTCATTTCAAATGAAATATTTTTAATGTTACTTTGGATTTTTTTTAAAATAGGATTTCAGAAGATGTATTAAGATTATTAGTGATGGACCTCCTGATTCTCGAATATGGTTAAGTATCAAGGATGATACCTGAGACAACACCCCTCATTCCTAACCTTCACACCTCGGCAATGTGAAGATTTTGAGGCTCGAGAGACGTATATTAACGTATATTAGTCCCGCTTTATCACGGATCCCTTGTGTCACATGAGAAATCGAATTCTGACTAGATAAAAATGCATTTGCCGCGAACTGACAACCTTTACTACTTGACTATCGCTGCACAAGTTTATGTAACATTCTATCTAGGTCACAGGGATGGCGAACCACTGGCACGCGACGCAATATTTTGGGTACGCCACCAATCAAAACGGTTTGCATTTTAATTCAAAATAACAAAGTTCAATATGAAGTATTACGAACAAACGCGAGTGATCATTTTAAGCTAAATTTTTTCTGTTCAAAGAATTATCGGAAACGCTCAAATTTTTTTATGTACCCTGATGTGATCTCATTTAATAAAGTGAACTTGACCCTTTTCGATAGGTTGGAAATTGAAAATTTTGAAATGCAACTGATTGATTTTCAGTCTAGTTTAAAATGGATTCAAAAATTTGTTGAAGAAAAGGAGAAAGAGTTAGAATTTTGATTGAAACAGAAAGATTAACAAGCAATATGAGTAAAAATGCTAATAATGAAATTTTGGGAACATGGAATTCGATTCCAGACACATTTAACTGTTTGAAGAAGCTGGGTCATGGTATTTTATATAATCATATTTTCATCTACCAATGTCTGCGAGTTATTATTTTCAGAGATGAATAGCATTAAAGACACGCTTAGAAACTGTTTTGTTGATGACTCCAATTCAGCATGCATTTTGCTAAAAGTAACATCTTGCAATCCTAATATAAGTTATTTTTCATCTAATTAGCAGCAGCAGAAATCACACTAATGTTACTTTAATTTGAATTACACGTATAATTAAAACATTTACTACTATAAAGTGCAAAATTTATATATATATATATATATATTCGAAATAAATAAAGAGTTTTGAGTTGTTAGTATTTAATTTTATTATTTTCTCAATAATCATAAGTCAAAATTATTTGACGGTACGTCTATACCTCATTTAACATTTATTTAGAAAAAATGGTACGTTGATCCATAAAGGTTCGCCACCCCTGTTCAAAGTACTTACACATAAATTTAACAAAATATACTTATAGAAATATTACCTGGAATTCCATGATCTGTGAAAACGAGAAGCAGATAGTTGCTAAAAATAAATCAAAAGATTTAATGAGTTCCGGAAAATATTATGGTACGATTCTCGTGATCCCAGTTCTTAAAATGACCTATATAGAATTCCGGGAATTAAAATAACGCGTCCTTACGTTTTCTTCTCAGTTTCAAAGGGCACCAACAGTAATTAAGGACATGTCCTGGGATTTCATTACACCGAAATTGATTGCATCAATACCAGGGTGAAGAATAGATGTTCTCTGAAAACAAAACCCCCCACACGACCTAATGAAGACGTCGAATTCCATATCGACAGGAAATTATTTTGTTCTGCAATCACTCGTGTCCTCTGTTTGTCGATTCGCTCTTCTACTGTGTGAGAGGGGGTGTGTGTAGAACCTTTTCCTCCGCGCCATAATTACTTAATTACCATTTTAAAGAAGGAGCACCGCAATAATTTAATTACGCCTCGCACAAAGATACCGGCGATGGCGGAACGTGTGTTTCTACAGTAATTACTTGAAATGATTTTAATTAAAACTCGATGGTAGGGAGGGATGTCCGGCGGAAGGCAGAATAAACGTCGTAATTTGCGACGGGGATTAATTGATGTGTGTTCAGAGGCAATGTATTCTCTGTCCCACGACATATTTTCGTTCGTTAACGCAGGAATGCCTCTATACTGAGAATTCAGTAGATTTCGCAATGAATAGTACGTTCTGCATGCGCTAAATGTGACGTTTGGAATGGTAGGGGGAAACTTATTGGCAATATAAATTCGTTTTATCTTGCTCACTTGTAAGGTACGAACTAAATTCGGATAAACTCAAATACAGTGTTGTCAATGCGATGTACTTATTTATTATTAAATAGAAATTAAAATAAATAATGAAAGATCGATGTGAGAATTTTGACCCGCATAATTAAAAAGTATTGTACAAATAAGGTTTAAGCAATATATGGAATATTTATACTATTGCCTCATTGTATAGTTAAATTTTGAGAGTAATTTTGTGACGGGGCGTTGGGCCAGCAATTACGTTTATTTCATAGCCATCTCTCTCAAGAAGGAAGCATAAGATGCAAATTAGGTAGTGTATATAAAGTTAGAGATTAATATTCGTAGTTCATAAGGAGCGAAGCCGCTGAAAGCAATATTAATACAATACGATGCGAATTAGAATTACGCCGCGTGACTAAAGGACGGATTTTAACTTAGAATAAATCAGTGATTTTGTTGTTGTGCTGGGACTAATGCCACCTGCCTGACGAAGTCAAATCGAGGCCCGTGAAATTCATCGTGGCTAAGGGCTACAATTTTTAAGCCAGTCGTTAGCCTTAGACGATTTTGCTCGGTTCCATCCCAATTTAGAGGGAGAAACCCCTGGGGGTGGCCGGGGCCTCCCACCTCTCTTCCCTTACTACCACCCAAAAGACAGGATTTGCGGCTCGACGGCTATTTAGAGTACCCCCATTCGGCAAAGGCACTACACATTTACAAACATCCATGGCTTCTCCGGGATTCGAACCCAGTCCCTACGGCACCGCAATCAGCGTCGCTAACCACTATACTGGTTGGACGACATCAGTGATTTTAGATTTATTAAGATAGGATTGATTAAAGTTAAGCTATTCGCGGATTTCGTACGCTTATTCACATAAGGTTGTGCTCCCTTTATATCACTCCAAGGGTACCCTTTATAGATTACTTGTCCTAGATTATTATCTTTATTAAATTAGATTTATTATGGTTAGTCTTGGTCATCCATCTTTCCCTCCTACAGCATTACGTCGACAAGATGACGAGAGAGCGACCCCAGGGGTACGATCATCACATTTTGAATGCGGTAACTTAGTGATCACGATCACAAATTCGTAGCTGTGATTGGGGATTTCTAGATTAACTCCTTAACTGGTTGTTACCGAAAGCAAGCCACAACCGGTCGGCCCATATTCACTGATATTTTCTTTTTCTACCTTTGACTTAAACATATTTTTTAATTCTTATAGAGAGATTATTAGTGCTAATGTTTCTAAGAGATGCAGTTTGTCAATGGTACAGAAACACTTCTCATCCGGGATTTTCTTTGTGGTGAAGGAGGGAGTTTTTCACTGATGGCGGGAATTTAGATTCTTGAAAATATTCGACAAAGAACAGGGATTGGGAAGACAATGAACAGTTTTTTGCTTAAGAAGAAATGAAAATGGGAAGATAAACCAAAAAAGTAGATATTATGTCTGTCCCCATTGCAATGTAAGGTTCATATATGTTACATACACCTCTATATATATATGTGTGTGTGTACACACAATGCTTCAAACTGTATGTACATACATGCATGCTCACACGCGTATAAAACCTTCAATCATTTAAAAAATGGTCTGTCTATGATTTTTTTTTCTTTTTTGTAAATATGAGTGAAATTCCTTTAAGAGATATCAGGAGCGTTTTTCATAGCATGCAGAATGGACATAAAAAAAAAAAAAAAAATCTAGGAGTTTTTGTGTTTCACAATTATAAAATAAGAAATAGTTTGAAACCTTTAAAATTGAAAATTAAAATAAAATTCCTGCATTCTGACAGTTTGATAAGTGTTATGCTTAATTCATTGCTTCTCAAACTTTCAATATTTACAACCCAGTTTTCTATAATAATTTTCTTCGCGCACCCCTTCCCTATAAAATAGCATTGGATTGAATGCAATAATACTAATGTACTTTGGCGATTACGCTACAGTACCACTTCAATTAAAAATCACACAATTTATCAAGATAAGTATTAATTACTTTTAGATAATTTTCTATATGACACGCCAATGGGAGCCGGTAGTAATTAATAAACTCATTCTTAGTTTAGAATTTGAAAATTAATTATCAAATACATTGTACATTAAATTTATAAGTATTTAAGTGTAAATGTGTATTTTATTGTTTATTGTCAAAATGCATTTTGCAGTAAATGAATAATTTTTTAAAATAATCTTTAGTTTTCGAATTTTCGATATGCCCACGCCCATGAAGGTCTATCACGCCTCCTAGAGGGGAGTGTCCCACAGTTTGAGAAACATTGGCTTACCTATAAGCAATAAAGAATGTAGGGTGTTTTTTAAACATTTTAGGCCAAAAAATTGACCGCTTAAGTGATTAATGTTCTGATGCCACTGAGAACCCGCCGTGTAGAGGAACCAGTGAACGTTAAACCTGCCTTCGCTCAAATTCCTTACGTTGAAGTGGTGTGAAAGATAGGAAACCAGGACGTCAGCTCAGGTATCGTGTTTGTGACTTGATCGCGGTTCAAAATTATGAGGCCCATCACCAAAAGTGTGCTTTAAATGTAATGAAAATAAATATTCATTCCTTCTCAAAATTCCAGTAATCATAGATAAAGAAGTACAAAGTTAGACGGAGTAGTAATTTAATAATTCTGAATATAGTTCAATCTTGACACTTCCTTTTTTTCTAAGATTACTATATTATACATATAGCAGATTAAAAAAACATTGAAACAATAAATCTGGAATTGTAGGAAGTAGCAAAAAATGAGTAAAAAATGAAAGGAATAAATGCTATCAAAATAATACATCAGCTTCCGTTAAACAAACAAACAAAAACACCTGGCTAAAGTCCAACTAAAACTAAGTGTCAAATATCTAAAGAGGAAGTACAATTAATATTCTACTCATGACATAAACACACTTCATATGTTTTTTTTTTCAAATATACATATATATATATTAGAATACCAAGAAATGTTTAAAAAACCATAAGATGTAGTTCATTTCAATTCTTAATATATATTCGCACATTCTATAGCATAAAAATCAATGCCCCAAGAAAGAGTTAATCAAATGGAATAAAAATCAGTTGATGCGTTTGAAAACGAGCAATAACATATCGTGCCTTATTCAGAAAATACAGCTAAAAGTTCAAAAAATAATAAACAAAGCAATGATCCATCTATAGCCTCAGTGCAAGTAATTACCCGGCTGGACAATGGCACGTAGGATAGTCAGATGTCCATCTACTGGATTACTTACCCTTCATTTTCCATTTGCTGAGTTGGATCAGTGCAATGCAATAGACAGATGGATATGTCTGCACATCAAAGCTGAAATGTTCTCAGTGGGGTACAGATCTGATAAATGCCCTGGCCATGGTAGCATTTGAAGAATCACTAAGAAAGGTAGCAGAAATGTACCTCATGTGCTGTACGCTTTTATCTTATCTAAATATAAACAGAAGGGCAGTACTATGGAGAGTTGACATACCTCCATAGTGTAAGGCACACATGGAAAACGAAAGAGAAAGGCTGTCAAACGAAAGAACACCAATACCATAACTCCTGATTGTAGAGCTGTGGGGTGGACGACTGGTGAGTATCCCACCACCATCCTCGAATAGCTGAACAGTGCGATGTTAATATTCACTCACTCATTCACCCACAACCATTCCTGAAAGTCACAAAATACGTCTTCAATGTTCAACTTCAAAAGTGATCATTGACTGATTGGAAGCAAGGTAATATATAAAACCGAACTAAGTCATATTAAAAGTGATGACTAAAACTATAATAAATGTCTAGTACTTATTTGTGAAAGTAATTCCTTGTTGTTATTTTTTCTTTGAAATATAGTTTGGCAATATATTAACTTCGCAATATGCTTAGATGCATGAGATAAACACTTAAAAATTCTAAAAGGGAGAATTGGAGAAGTTTACATAAAATATTGATTAATTTCGAGGCGATAATGGGATAATCATGTTGAAATTTTTATGCTATTGAAGTCTAAGGTCTTTTTCAAAATTGCAGCTAGAGAAGTTGACCTAAAAGCAAAGTTAGATTTATTTCGCTGGTAACTACTAAATATTGATAAATTTCATTAGTAAACAATATAGCATTTATTTTAAAATTATTTGAAAATGCAATTGTTTCAAGTTTTTAGTATTACTCCGCTTTGAACAGTTACAGAATACTATTGTAAGAAGTATATTTCTCATAGTGTGTGAGCATAAACATTTTTTTTTTAAATAAATTTTTAACCATCATATTTTATTCTTTTTTATTTCATTATATAAATTAAGATTTTTGTGTTATTTTAAAAAAGGTCAGTCCTCAAGAAAAGAAATCTGCTCTATATTTTCACATACGTATTACATTCAACTTCCTTACTTTCACGAGAATAAAACAATTTATAAGTCTTGTAGTTCACCGTGTTTTATAAATAAGATGCTTTTCTCCTTTAAATATTTTTTTTTCTTCTTTCCAAAGAATGTGTCTTTTTGCTATCTTTGCCAATGTATGAACTTGTAGAGTAAACCCTGTCATCATTAAATTTACAAGGATACATTTAAACATTTCATAAAAATACTATACTTCACATGGGTATTCTTAGCCTCTTTCAGGGAAATACTTTCCATACATTGCCTGTTTGAGAACCTGT
Source organism: Trichonephila inaurata madagascariensis (assembly GCA_019973955.1). NCBI lineage: Eukaryota > Metazoa > Arthropoda > Arachnida > Araneae > Nephilidae > Trichonephila > Trichonephila inaurata. The sequence continues at coordinate 93,719 of BMAV01005453.1, forward strand.
TTCTGTAGAAGAACAGTCATGTTTGAAATTGAGAGGGATAATGTTTAAAGTTAAGTGACAAAAAAGTACCAAGAGGAAGATAGCAATAAGGTGTGTTGACGCTAGAGCGTGTTATATTTCGAATTGTTAACATACCTGGGTACAGAACTTGGAGCCTTATTATCAAAGTCTTGAAAAGACAGTCTTGCGTCTGCATTAATTCATATATACTCAATAAATACATTTAATAATTATTGTTAAGAATGATCAGAGCTAACTTACACCCATTAGCTATCTGGAGCTAATAATAAGTTAGTTGCATGGTTTAGAGGTATCTCTCCTCTAAACAGTTCGTGAGGGTTAACCCTCACATTAACGCGAATGGAGATTCGCTACATTTTTTAGATTTTAACGTAATTGAATTACATTTTATGATACAAAAATGAATAAAAGGGGTAAATGTAGATTTTCTGCTCTTGTATAAACAGAAGAGAAACTTCTTTAATGTTTAGCTGTTCTACTTAATTGCTAACCCGGAAGTGGTCTCCCGGTTCACAGAGCCACCCCAAGCTCACAAAATCATTAATTCTAGAAAAACTATTCATTTCTTAGCAATGACCTTGAATTATTCTCCTATATGACAATCTTCATGGGAATCAAAATGCATTTGTCTCATACCTACTTCTTTTTTGGGAGTGGCATTTTTTCTTTTACAATCTTAAGCTACTTAATTTGATTGGGATCCCTGTAAGACCCCCTTTGTTCTAAAATATTTTCTCTAAACATGTTGCGTTTTTTTCCGAAATACAACTTAGTGGATTTGATTCCTGTGTTATACGACTTATTATGGTGTATAAATGTATCTGAGAAAAATATAAAAAAAAAAAAAAAAAAGAAATAGGCTTACGTGATTATTGAATACAGTTTAAAATGATGAAGTAAGGAAAGAAAACCTCTTAAAATAAAGCGTATTAAGCATGACAGTGGAAATAAATTTGAGAAAAGTGATTAACATATGAAATGTTTGAGTTGAAAGGAAAATTTTCAAATGCTATCTAACGAATTTCATCAAGATAGATATGAAACCAAAAGTGTACCAGAAGGCAGAATGCGCCCGGACAAAAAGACACACGCAAGAAAAAGTTCAACATGCTATTTCTTGATAATCAAAGGATAACAAAACTACAATAACTTGAACAAAATATGACAGTTTTGCTTGCAAATAATATTCCTTTAAAGTTAGCAAAAAAATGTCTGAATTGTGTCCTTTATTAAACTCACGCACATTCAAAACTTCAGATTAATTGATATTTTTTCTCAAATTATCAAAGAAAAAAATAAAAAGTCCTTAAAAGTAGGAAAGTATACTTTCTCTTAGTGAAATTATTCACTGGAATTACGATTTTTATCGTGTACAATAAAAGTAGTTATAAAAACAAGGATTGGGGTGACTCATTCAACCCGCGCGACCATTAACGTTAGTATCGTGTGTGTGCTAGCTTCCGGGTTGAAGTTAAATATACAGTTACCACAGTCTTATTCATTGTGTTTGCCTTTTGAATATTTTATCCCTTAAATTAATATTTCTCTTACTCATATTTAAAATATAAGGTCATTTATGTTGCAGATCATCAATGTCGGTACATATTTATGTTTCAAGTATTCCAGATTACAATTAAAATTTATTATACGAGTTTAAACGTTTAAACGTGCACATACTCTACAAATATTAATATTTTAAAAAGTATTTTACGTATATATAAGTTTGTTAGAATTTTATATGGTGCAATCAATTTACATATATCATAAGAAAAAAAGAGTAATACTTTCTAGCAATATCTTTTATGATTTGAATGATCATTCTTTAAACATCATCTTCTCAATGGAAAAATATAAGAATAATAATAATAAATATTCTTAGAATTATTTACATTGCATCACATACTTGAATAATGGAGAATATTACATTTGTCAATAACAATATCGAATAATCTATTATTATATATATTTAACGAGAAAACTGTTATTAAAAGCCTCCATTCTACGAAAGAGAGAAAATTGAAAAATCAATCTTTCTCACACTGTTGCCCAATACCTGATTCTCCAATACATCCGATAATTTGAGATAAAAATTGAGAGGAAAAATAATTTGTGTCGGAACTGATGCCATTTTCGATAATCCAATTTAAGTCGCGAGCTCAAAAATTCCTTCAAAACGACTCCGTCTCTGACAACACGGTGGGAACGAATGACTCCATTTCGTTTTGGATGATTGGATGCGAAATATAAACATTAAATAAATGCTCTGCGTTCTGTTCTGACACAGAATTCCATATCTCGTTCCAATTATTTGAAAACATTCGGCATGTGTCGGAATGACGCCCAGTATTGAAGCAATAATCGTTACCTCAATCACTTTATGCTCCTGAAAACAGTTCCATCGAACAAGGCAAAAGAAAATAAAGTCCAAGTCCAAGAAAAAATAAAATAAAATAAAGACATGGGCTCCATCGAGATTAAAGCACTTAATCCACCATTTCAATAGGGAAACCATTTACTCAAGCAATTTGGAGGCGGAGGGTCGATTACGATGATGACTGGCTGTCGATACGATGTCGATGAAGGATGATGATGCACGGAAGTTGCCTTCTTCAGAGTAGAAAGTACCTCCGAAATTGGGGCGGTATTTGAGAAATAAATTGAAGTGAAACGGGAAGTCCATTATCGCCTGAATTGTTTACTGCGAGGGGCTATAAGAAACAGAGAAGCGATCTAAGGAACTCTGTTCACAATACATCGAATCTCATTAGCCGTTCGAACAAAAACGGCCCGGAAAATTAGCGCTGTTTTGCATCGTCTACGGATCTTTATCATGTATATCCAGAGAAAAAACGATCCCAAGCGCGTTCATAAATAATTAATTCTTTTTTATGTGTAAAACAAGAGTTAGCCGAAGATTATTTCCTATGTGTTCTAGTCGGAATTGTTTGATAGTTGAATAATTCATCAGTAATTTTTTCAACACTTTTTCCACTCATTTTTGAATAAACTTTCAAATTTTTAGAGATGCTTGGGGTTTATGAGATGTTTATATTAAGTTTGTCAGTTATATACTTTACACTTTATACTTGAAACATTTACGTTATAAAATATTACATGAGTACTAAAAAATACAGGAAGTAACTAAAGAGTGAATATCGTGTTTATAAAAGAAATAAGTATTTAAGCTGCAGAATCAAAAACTTATATTTACTTAGAATTACATTAAATTACTCATTTATTGAAGGAAAATAATAAAGCAAAATATGCAGAAAATTTATTTTTCTCGTAACAGTTATCGGATCAATCACTTAAGATGTTGTACAGTAAGTTATTTACGTGCACTGTGAACAATTTTACAAGTATCTACACTCTAAATAAAAACGTCATTTCTTTTTTAAAATTAAATTATGTCGATTTCTTGAATTCTTAACGGTACATGGGGATAAAAATTTTTAAAACATGTTACATGAGACATAGTACTAAAAGAAATGCAGTACATATCAAGTATTTAAAATCTTCTATTTTACGAAAACTTCTTAATAATATATTTAAACCTCTTAACAGTATTTTTGTTTTGTACAGTTCAGAGTTATTCCACTTCAACTCGCAGTAACTCCTAATGCCGCTAAAAAAATTAAATCTATTGAGTCATGTTGCCACTGAAGAACCAGGCTGCAAGTGTTCTGATGCACGTGAAATCTATCGATGTTCAAAGTCTTCAGATTAGTCTGGCATAGAAGTTTGGAGAAGGTGTTGTGACATCTCACGCGTCCTTTCTCTAACATAACCTCTGTTTTCTTTGACGGCCACGATTAATGGCAAATCTTTTCCAACCCAAATCCAAGAAGTGAAACGAAGGATAGATGCAAATAAGATAACCTTTAAAAGGGCAGAAGTTTTAGTGAGCATGTGGGCAATTTAGAGAAAATTCAGTTCAGAGAAGATAGAAGTGTTGATTGACGTCTTACCTAAAATCACGAAAATATCGCCATTCATCCAAGGTACATATCATTGTACGACAGCTTATAGAAATATCTGAAGTGGATTGGACGTTGCGTATTCAACCAAGGTAGGAAGATTATATTCTGAATGCGAATATATTATTGAGATTGAGATTAGGCGGATATAATATAATTATATTGATAAGTGATCCAATTTCACGATCTGTGTTAATTAAGACTACGTGTTTTGGTTTATTCTCACTTAATATGTTTGTTCGATATCTAAGTAATCTAAGTTAAATTCTTAATAAAAGTCATATTAAGAATTCTAAAATGTCTCATCATTTCGAGAATCCCACACCTCTAACTTACGGTGAAACCCCACGATATGGTCAACGAAGATTGACCATGTCGCAGTGTTCAAACTCAGTTGCTATTTTTTTCGCTTGCCCATGTTTCAAAATTATGAAATCCATTGCCAGCAGTCCTTTAGTTGATGTCTAGTGAACAATAAACAGCATGCATTTATGTAAAATTCCAGTATATTTCTGTAGCACACGTGCACATACAAACAAAAACAAGTGCACATTTTCCTAAAATATTTAAAATAATTCATTTGGTATATGACTAAATATCTTAAAAAAAATATCTAATTGCAATTTAAATACGATAGTAAAATACCTATTTCACTCTTTATCAACTTAATTTTCTACAATATAATGGTTTTAGATACTCAAAGAATACACCTGAAATCTCGTGCCGATGTTTCGGCTTATACCATTATCTAGTCTTCATTGTAACAAACCCAACTACTGAAACAATGGAAGCTTCCGAAAAATGCCCTAAATGCTTCCATATTAATCATTGTGCATTTGAAGAATGAAATACATGCTGAGCTGAGTCTTCTTCATTTAACCCTGGATAATATCTTTTACATAGTCAATGATTAAATCATGCAGATTTTGAGTAGCGTTATTTGAAAACTAATTAAACAGTAAAAAAAGTACTTTGTAAATTTAATTTGTTAAGATTAGTTTGTGCTAAGCAATACTTAAAAAAATTACCTTAAACTTCAGTTAAATCTCGAAAACACCGCCCATCCGTTACAATGGTTAGCGACATTGATAAGGTGCCGTTGGGCCTGATTCGAATTCTGGAGAAGGCATAGATGTTTGTAAATGTACAATAGTGCCTTTTGCGGTATGGAAGTACTTTAAATAGCCGTCGAGCAGGAAGTTATCTCGTGAGGTTGGTGGAAAGGGAAGAGAGGTGAGAGGCATCTGACAACCCTAATGTGTTCTCCCTCAAAATTGGGGTGGAACCGAGCCAAATCGTACTGTCACCTGTATAGTGTTCAAAGCTATGGATAACGATAGGCGTACTACTAGCCCCTGGCTACGATGAATTTCGTGGGCCTTGATCTGATATTTCTGTCGATCAAGTGGAATAAGTAACACCACCACAAATCTCTAAAATACAGTATTTATTTGTTTTGGCTTCTTGCTAGTGGTGTTACTTTGGTGAAATATGGCTCGTTTTTTTCTAAAATAAGAAATATTCTGCTACGAAGAATTTCAGTAATCTAATGGTTATGGACAAGAAATTCATGACCGGTGTGTTATGAGATTGAATCTTAGTACCTTTAGAAGGTACTCCGTGTGCAGGGGTATATACATGTTAAAACTGTTGTCAAATGTTTCCCAGTGGTTTAATGTGGTAGTTTAAAGAGAGGTTTTCAGTTGAGGCTTCGTTTTCGTCATTGGACCGAGGTTCAAAATATGAGGTTCATAGTCAATAATCATTTTGTTGCTTCATAGTGCAACCTCAATGAACACTCCCTCCCTCTAAGAACAATCAAGTATATTAGTGTATGCTTTTCTAAATGTGTTTTGTCCATTTACGTATAAGATTTTGTTAAATCTCTAATAAAATCCAAATAATCTTGTGATGTTTTGATACAAATTACACAGAAAGTATTATAATACTAACCCATACCAATGAAGAATATGTGTCTTTTTATACATCCTTATTTGTAGGCATTAAATTAATTTTTCTGACTTAAACCTAAGAGAGATGGCTATAAATAAGTACGTAAAATCTTTTAAATTACGACTTATTACTTAATGTTACTGCTCATCCAAAAAGTACCAATCAGAACATGATAAAAAAAGCTTTTAAAGCAGGGGACGCATGTGGCACTCTGTACTACTCTACAAATTTGTCAATTTTTGAGGGAATAGAAACTGAATTTGTAATGGACCTTATTTGACAAACATCTTTAGATTTGTGGACATATAAGAAACTCTGAAACATAACTTTAAAGACAAACTTACAGCTATTTTGTAAATTACCGAATGTGATTGCTAGTGAGATTTAATTGTTTGAAGAGAGAAAATTGCATGTACTCTGCTTCCGCTAAGTAAAAAAAAAATCTTTCCTCATATGAAAAATATTACTAGTCAACAAAGAGAAATTGTCAAACAACCATATACTCAGAATCGTGTCAAATTGAAAGGCACAAATTATGTACCTGGTTCTTATATATGATAGTAGAGCATTGCAAGCACAAGATCCGCCTTAAAATTTTGATTTATCTTTTTATTTGTCTGTATTGAAAGGAAGTGCTTTCTATTGCCTATTTCTTATTTTAAGAAATATGTTTAAAAACACATATGTATACAATTTCAATTATTATTATTTTTGTTGTAGAAATAGTTATATTTTATGCTGTTTATTTTTATGTCAAGAAAAATATTTAAATACAAAACAAAATTAATTTGTAATAAAATTGTAAACCTATATTATTGACTTCTTTTCTCTAATTGTGCATGCATTAACGAGGGAATTGAATTTTTTCAGAACTGTCGTGCTGTGTGGCACGCTGAATCATATTGATAGATGAATTTGGCACGCCGCAACTAAAAGGTTGCCGACCCCTGTTTTAAAGTATGCAGGATTAAAATATGTTTTCGTCCATGCTTTAAGAGTATAAAGCCTCTTTAAATTTAAAAGACATTCTGCAAAATTTATTTCAATTCTGCAGTCACTATGCCTTTTTCTACAGATAGCTATTTGTATTCCAAGCATTCAAACAATAAAGCAAATTTCATGTCTCATCTCTCACTTTTGAAACCGTTCTACAACTCATCTGAAAACTCTGAACATATTTTTCTTAACTCAGTAAAACTTCGAATGAACTATTATTCCTCCCTTGCTCGTATCCCCCTCTCCCTCCCCTAAATGCGGAAAGTCGTCTGCGTGTGGAAGATTTTAACGAGAGTCCATTCGGTTAGTTTATTTTAAGTCGTCTGCAGTTTTAATTCTCTTCCATTTGCTAAAGAGGAGAGATGAGCCAGTGTTCCGAATGTCTCAGTAATCCCCTCTGGCAATGTGGAGGGGGAGGCCGGGGAGGGAGCTAGAGAAAGGCGAGAAAAGTTAGGAAGGGAGATGCATAGTTATTGTAGGGTCTATGAGGCGGAAGGCAGCCCAAGTCATAGAATGATGAGTTATGAACAGGAAAAGAGCTCGTTTCGTCCAAAATTATTTTAGTTTCAAGTGAATGTATTAAAATTAAAGTTTCGCATCTGGTATGCTTAGTGATGAATATGTGTCTGTTTGTTTTTGTAAGATGTTAGTCGTAATCGAAAGATGATCTTAACTTAATGATCTTAGGCACAAACGTAGTTTTAGTAAGAAAAATTCTAAGTATGGCTATTATAAAATGTTCACCATTTGTATTAGTGATACATACTAATAAATCTAACTAATACTAACACAGTACTTCTCAAACTTTAAATATCTCAGATCCAATTTTCAATCATAGTTTTCATCACGCCCCCTCCATACAATATCAATGAATGGAATTCTATAACAATGCACTTTGACTAACCCTACACTCTAAGACTTTAATTATAAACCGTATAAATTATCAAACTATGTATTAAATTTTAATATTATTTTATGTATGACAAGCCCAAGCTGACATTACTAATTCTTAAACTTCTTAACTTAGCACTGTTAAATTAATAATCAAATGCCTTATTCAATACTGGAACATTTGTAAGTGTATTATATAAGTGTAAATGTGTATTTTTATCTTTTATTATGTCGGAATGTATTTCATTTTGCTATCTTTCACAAAATTAATAACAATTTTTAAATTATATTTTATTTTCAACTTTTCAATATGCTCGCGCCCCCTCCCCCTACGGGGCCACACACCACAGTTTGAGGAACCCTATATTAATATCTAACTATCTAACTTATTAATCAAAATTTTATTTTTATGTATATAAAAACATCAAAGGGAGTGTTAAAAAATAACAATACTTTTCAAATTAAATTATATAGTTAACTACACAACAAACAAAGTCAACATCTACAGTATGTAAAATGTAATGAATGTATATGTAAAATATATATATTTAATTACATCATTAATAACTAAAACGTTCGAAATACTGATTTTTTACAACATTGGCTAAAAACAACTCGAAGAGTGTAAATCAAATAACTAATAATTGTGTAATTGTGTTTCTTTTTTTAAATATTTTTTCTATGGTCTTGCTATTCAGTTGAAAATAAAATCCACGCTGTTGTCTTTTAAGTAATTGCATTTGCAAATAACGTGGTACTAGAAACGAATTTTTCATTCTATATCGTAATTCTTGTTAAATGATCAAACAGGTAGTGGTAGATGTTGAAAAGTTATTTAAATTCAAATAAAATACTAAAATTTCAATAAATTTAGCATCTTTAATGCACTAATTTGAAACACACATACTCAAGAACAAAGCAAGGGCATGCAATAACGGAAGAGGTGATTGTAGTTAATTTTATTTTCAGTTAATAGTTGAACAGTTTCTCCACTCCCCTTTGTTCAAGAAGATACCTATGGCACGGTAGTTGACGAGCCCTGGATTGACACCTTACAGAAATACTGAAAATAGAATATAAAGCTGTCTTCAGTTATTCAGTTATAAGCCTATTTTAACATTTTCTACTGTCCTAAAAAACAACGCCTTTAAAGGAGATTTTAAGTTTTGGGAATAGTAAAAAGTCACAAGAATTCAAATTGGACGGAAGCCAAACACTGTCATAATTATGAGGCATGGAATAAAAAGTGATATACAACTTCTTTCAAAGGAATGCAAAAGATTATTAAAAATATGCACTATGAAACTATTATCTAAAGTACAATAAATCAATAATAAATGTTCAGGTAGAGATAATAATTTAAATTCAACTTCACATTCTATATAATTAGTATAGAATTCTTCATTTACCATTCTTAATCTTATCAGTCTGAGGTGAGGTTATAATTACTTACCTCTATCTACTATTTGATCCAATATTGATGCGCATGTTCATGTAAAGTGCCTAAATTCAAAAGAGAATTTAAGAAATCCCGGGTACGCATGTATTACTAAGGACAATATATGCATGCATTTTTAATAACTGCAAAACTTTTAATTATTATGATGCTGCAGCTTTTTTTCATTTTAAAAATTAACTGAAAATTGACACAAAAAACAAACTGTATGTGTTGGCACCGGCGCATGACTGGAGTTTACTCTTTAAGGCACCCGACAACGTTCGGAAGCGTGATTTTGCAAAAGCGTATAAATGGATGATATTTCTAATATTTAATGTCACTTAGATCATAAAATGTTTATAAAATTGTTTTAAGAATATTATTACAATAAAAAAAATATTTAAGAAGAATATTTTGACAAAAATTATCATAGAATGACCCATTTTCAAAATATTCTCCTTTTGTGAAAAATGCTTCTATTATAATAAGATTTTGTCTGTATATAGCTTAGACCTCTGTACAGAGGCTCAACTAGAATTTTTGAAATATAAAACTTAGAAGTCGGTTTATTCATGTTTTACGACAACAGAGGGGAGAAATTTTAAGAAAAAAACGCCGATAATTATATTTCAGTTGGTTGTAACTTTGAAAATAACGTGTGAATTTTTCAAAAAAATAGTTAAGACTCTCTGGGGAAGTCTTCACTTTATATGAGTACACAAGACAAACACACAAAACATTATTATTTTAGAAGCATTTTTTATAAAAGGGGAACATTTTGAAAAATTTTATTCTAAGTTAATTACTTGCCAAAATATTGTATTTAAATCATTTTTTTGTGTCAAAATGTCCTTAAAACAATTTTATACATGTTTTCTAACCTAAGTGACACTAAATATCATGAAAATTATCCATTTATGCTATTTTTTAAAATCACTGGTCAGAACGTAGTCGGATACCTTAAATATGATTGTCTTTGATTATATAGTAGGCAAACAGGATAAATAAATGCCTCATATAATACTAAAATCATGCATGTGTTTTCTTTATTCTGCATACTTTTCATATCGCGATTCTGTAAAATAATATATATATGTAATGATGTCCGTCAATTATGTTATATAAATATACGTTACTCATAGAACATGAATACATTGTTAAGAAGGTTGATTTATTTCACTATTACTACAACGATTTTTAAACTGTGAGGTGCGCCCCTCTGGGGGAACGAAAACCTGTTTTACGCTAAAAAGAGAAACGCTAGTAATCGTAGCTTTCGATTTTTTTAAAGTTTTTTATTTTTTGAAGGCTTAATTTTCAAAGTATACTCTCCAAATTTCCTTCATAGATGACAATAATACTAATTTTTATACAAAAATTGTAAGAAAAAACTACTTAAATGATTTCTTGTAAAAAGGACATTGGACAAAAATCACAAAATTTCTTTTAAAACCCGTAATATTTAAGCAATATTTTCAATTATTAATCAACACTTGAATAATAACGTTTAACACTTGAAAAAAAAAGTTTCTTGTGTTTATGTTTATAAATAAAGACGTTATTTAATGTTTAATTCGAATTTTGAGCCTTTTTTGAAAAATCACGCAAAAAAAAACAAATGTTTTTGGTATTCCCTAATTTAAATCACTGATTCGAAAAAACGAAGTATGAACTTTTTTAGTACAGAGTTTCGATACATTATGATGGTAAGAAAGTCGTACTGAACGAATAAAAAACTCTTTTCATAAAAATGCATCAATATTGTGGCCCATTTTAGAAAAAATTGTAAGAAATGCAAAATTTTGTTATTTTGTAAAAATAATTATACCGTATCGTGGCGAAATAAGTTATCTTTTTGATTCTGTAATTATTTTTTGTCTGATCTTGGTAGGAAAAGACGGATCATAATTTTAAAAAAGAAGAAAAAGGAGTCCTTCCTTCCGACAGCAACTTGGCGCATACGCAGTACACAGCGTAACGCAATTTAATGAACGCTTGTAAAAATTTCACTCTTCATAACTTTTCCATACCGTGGCTTTATTTGAAAATCGATTCTTAAGGAGTAAACTCTAAGAAAACAAGAAGAATAACTGTTTGAATATAATAAGAAACCGAATTCTCTAAACACAAAAGTCCGAGAGAAAAATTATCTTTAAAAAGAGAGGGTTGGAAATATGAGTCTGTTCCTGTATTTGAATCATTCTTCTTTCATTCTTAAATTGACGTGAACATGTTAAGAGTGTCCCATTTGAATTCCCCGGCCATTGTTTTATTCCAGATGAAATTAAAGAACAATTAGAATACCAATGCTTAGATGATAATTGAAATTTTTTGAAGCTTTCAAAGCCAACGATCCTCACGCGTTTTGTTATTTTTTTTTAATCATCATTTTGCTTTGAATGGATAAAACGAGTCTTCAAAATACAAATACATGTTAGCGGATCTACAGATCTGTTGTAAATTAAATTTAAAATAAGTCAATGCCCTGTTATCAGTCCAGGGGATAATAAACTTTTTTGTGTTAGACAGACACTCCTAAACATTAGTTTTCTCCAATCATATACAATACATAAGGTACTATATACACATAAGGTATTACATAAAGGTACTATACACCGGTATTGAAAAACTTTAATGTGTGTATTTTTATGTTTATTCGATTTTTCATGATTCTATTAAATAGAGTTTTTGAGCCATCAATTTTCCTCGTAGCTGAAAGATTAATGTACCTACATCTTTAAAGCCGGAATTAAACAGAGCGCGTATTTCAAAATTTAATTCCTGAGCTTTTGATCAAGAAATATGGGCCTTAAACTCGAGTAAGAGTATTAATTATAAAGAGCATTTATTAGTGATTAGAGAACTCATCCAACATCGTTTGGACTTTAATTTGTTCTGAGGGAATAGAAGAGTTTTATGTTCTAGGTTCATCAAATCCTAAAAGTTCTAAAAGTTGGATGCATTCCAAGATAGATTCTTCGCGCGCATAACTCATGAATAATTCAATTTGAAATATTCCCGTTGTAAATGCGGATAATTAAACGACGAACTAGTTTACGATGAGGGAGAAGCTCAGGCCCTCCGGCTTAAAGTGATAAAATAATTGTATAATAAAATTCAAATTTACAAATTTCGGGTGAATAGCCACGAGAAATGAAATATGGAGAAAATTGGATTTTCAAAATGAAGTGCTAAGTTTTATGTTAACGTTTTATAAAATAATATTTATATTATTTCCAACACACAATAATAAAAAGTTATGTTTCCCATTTTCAAAACTAAAATTATGTGTCATATACATATATATATCTATGCATATATATGTACCATTTTTTAATCATAATTACTTTAATTAAAAAAAAAACTCGATTTCATATATTAGAGTTCATTTTTAATACTTTTAGTAAAATATAACCATACGTTTGTCTTCTTACTGTGCTTTTCTTTTGACAACATAATATCATTCTTTAAGGGATTCTGTAAATGGTTATAAGAGAATTTTATTGAAAATTTAAGAACAATTACTAATGATTTACATGGGTGTGTAATAAATATGCGTTAAATAACGTTAATGGAATGGAAAATTATATGAAACTTAAAAATTAAGAAGAATGCAATAGAAAACTCACTAAAAAGATACAAGAATTTGCATTTGAAACAAATGCGTGAAAAGGTTCTTTATGTGAATTTAAATATAAATTTGCAACTAAATTATATGTTAAGAAAATAGTTGCTTTTCATTCAAAGCTTAGATAAAAAATACTTATGAATATATTTATAAACATAATAAAGACCCTTCAAAAAATTAAAACTTGCTTTATTTACAATTAATTCAATAGTAATCGTTCAATATTACTAAGCATTTTCTGTTTCATTTGTGTATAGAAAATATTGCTCTTATTATAGTATTCATTTTTGTTTGAATCAAAAAATCGTCTCCAAAGGACATTGGTAAAATGATATTGTTAAACATTAACCTTTTAAATTTTAATATAAATATAACCGTAATTAATTATATTGATGGAATACATTTTTCTATCCGACGGTTTTCAGAATAACTTACGGAAAGTGATATTGAATGATGAACATAAACTTATTAGTAGAACGTAAACCTTCAACATGAACTTTGCATCAAATGCGCATGCGTCACAAATACATTCGAAATACCAAAACAAGAGTAAAAGAGCGGAAAAGCAAATTGGTAAAAAGTAAAACTTTGAAAAAAAATGTTTTATGTTTTACTGAGTGAAATAAAGGCTATTATGACACAAAAGAAAGATTGGCTATACAGAAAGCTTAGTTTAGGATGCAAATAAACTGATGGAACTACCTTTTACGGCAGTTTTCTGAATACCTTATGGATAATGATGTTTAATGCTTAGAAGCACTATGTTTAACATGAACTTAGCAATAAATGAGCCTGCATCATCTAGGCAATCAAAATATCAAAACAAGAGTAAAACTGTAAAAGAAAGAATCGATAAAAACCAAAGAAGTAATAACTATACGAAAATCTAAGTTTAGGATGCTAATGCGTTAGTGTTTTAGGTTATTATTGTCGAATTGTTGCAAAAAAAATAATAATTTTATTTTAATATTGAAAATTAACTTCCCACATTACTTAAGACAATGTATTCACACATTTGATTGAAATCACAAAGATATTGTTAGTTAAGTAATTATACGTTTGTAAGAAAAACTCTTTGCTACTTAAAATAAAAATCGTCACAATTAATAATTTACAATAACATGTTTTTTTTTTTGTTTTTTTTTTAAATATATTTAAAATATTAACGATAGCTTTTGACTAGATTCTGTGTATATTTTTTCGATGTTCAAATATAAAATTGTACGGTTACTTCACAATCATGTGTGTAAATTTTCTCCAAATTTCCGGTTATGCTAAAGTTTTCAAATCATTATCGCTTTCTAAACATGCCGATAATTTAATTTGCAAAAAAATCTCAAATATGTCCACTGTCTGTTTTCATGTATCCTAATGAACATAGTTGACAAACTTTCTCTCTTATAGTAAATTATTTTTTAAAATTATATACAGTTCATGGAGAAAACAGATAACAGTTTGAGATAAAACTTGCAAGTCACTAAATAATTTAGTCTGGTAACGATCATAAATACTTTTTTCTCTTTTTAATAAAAGTGAAAATGTATTTATCACGATACTTAAACGTAAACTACAGTTCAAAAATGTTTTTGAAAAGTTCACAAGATCTGTTTCATCATTAAATAGTTTTGGTTAATATATTTTATAGTTCAGTTTTAAATTAATTAATTTTTCTTGAAATTATACTAAAATAATTATATTTAAAAGGGAATGTTTTAATAAATCCATTAATTTATCACTAGACAAAAAAATTAACTCAATCTGTTTTAAATTGTATGTAACATTTTACTTAAAATTGTTTCAATACTTAAATTTTAGACTTAATGTTACAAGTGATTGTGTGTAATATGTTTTAATATTCTTCAAAAATGTTACATTAATTAGTTTGAATTTTTTTCTTACCTTTTCATTCTATATGAATTAAATATAGCTTTTATCTACCAAATATATCTTTTACATTCTTTTCAAGTTTTAAAATACTGAAAAAAGGCATGTTTTATTCTATATTACATAGATGAGTTGAAAATAATAAATAAATCATTTTAAACTGGTAAGTATTTCTATAGTTTCAAACTTCCAATAATCATTTCCTGATTAATGCTTAACACTACTAATGAAGCCTCATTTCGTTCTGAACTTCTTATTTTGAAAAATAATTACTTTTGTTTCAATTTTAAATGTGTTTAATATATATGAACTTAATATTCATCCGTATGTACGTTGTCTCATCAAAATTTATACTTGGAATTTTAAAATTCTTTGACGAATAAAATGTTATAAGACTTCTAAGACTTCTGTATTTTGCGCTTCATCACTTTGTTATTTAAGACTTTCATTATATGTAATAAGATTTTCAAGAATTATATTAAAAATTTAACAGCTTACTTTTTACGAAGGAAATATATATATATACAATAATTATCTATTAGATATTTCTTGGAATATAATCATTTTTCATTAGAATGTAGATTATGTAGAAAAAAATTAATAACTTGTTAATTTTAGCCTTATGATTTTCTATTCCTGTTTTAAATTTATTTTTAATCGCAACAGAATTTTTTTTATCAAAAATGTCCCGATTATAACAGATGAGCTTAAAGTAACACTTTTTCATCTAATAACAGCACATTTAGGTCTTATATAACAATCCGATACTAGTTGTAAATTTAGTAACTGCGTCAAAAAATATTTAATCTAATTTCGAATTAAAAAAAAAACACTTCTGAACGAGTTCTTATCCCTTAACGGCTATGGGCATATATAAACACTTCATTCAACCGGTGTGTTAACTGCCTCTGGCGTATATATACAAGTTTTTCCACAGTGCAAACCTCTGCATGTTACTGCTAAGAGTAAAATTATTCAAACAACTTTGGAAAACCTTGATAGTAAGTGTAAAAGATTTATGTACTTCAGAGAGGGATTTAGTTTCTTATTCCTTCTTTACCCTAATAAAAAACCCCAATCTCCAGTAACAATGGGGAGCGAATTTCATATTTCCCCCCCAGCAGTTAAGTATAGAGAGCTAAACTTGTATTCTTCATATATCAATTAAAATACTTGCAAAGCATGTGTAATCTAAAAATAATCGTAATATTAATATAGAATTTTTATTTAATGTTATCTATATATTTGATACTTACAATACCACATTTAAAAATGTGCTATATCTTTTTATCAAATAATTTTGCTCAACTGTCAAAAATGACTACAAAAAAGTGAATACACACACAATCATTTTCTACTTTTATAAAATAATTCTTTTTTCTAAAATTCACAATTGACTTCATCTTTCCGTTTTTATTACAATGGTATTCAAAATTAAGAAAAAATTGCTTATTTCGTTGAATTTTATGAAAAAATTTGATCGAAATGTAAAAGTTATTGCTTCGAAAAATATATATATATCTTGTGTTTTGAATACATAAGCGTATACATGTTCGTAAGCAGAGCTAGTCGAGTAACAGGATTTATAATTGTGCGTGCCAAAATCCGAATTTTGTTCGCCAGCACACCTCGTCGAATTTATTGATATATATATATATATATATATATTATTTTATTTTTTATTTCAGAAATCGGTTAGGTTAAAAAAACCCAGTAGAATTGAGCAAACACCAATGTTTAGATACTGGAGAGAGGTGATGAACTGTAGGTAGGCTTGAAGCAAACCAGTCTCAAATCCAGATTTGTAGGAAAGTCAATTCAACGCCCAGCGTCATATTCAACTTATTTAAACAGTTTCAGGATGCCGTATCCGTCGAAAGAAAGCCTGGACAGGGCCGTCCAAGAGTCACAGCAGACAGTGAAGATCTCCATTCGTCCATTATAGCGTTGAGTATAACAGATCAGTTATCTCGTGAGCTGTATTTGACCACAGAAATCCGAGTTTCAAGGGTGACTACTTCCAGAAGGCTTCCTTAGAGAACGTTGCTTGCGTTCCTCTCAGTTCTGCAAACAAAATTGTCCATTTTAAATAGTGAAGAGATCATCGAGATTGGAGCATGAATGAATGGTTCTCTTTACAGATGAGTCCCGGTTCAGCCTAATCAGTGTTTCTTGCCATGCTTTTATATGGAGAGAACCAGGAATCCGCTACCTGTTCTTCAATGCCAGAGAAGTCAACCGTTACGGCAGAAAAGGCTTGATGGTTTCGTTAGGCATTACGTTGGATGTCCGCACACACCTCTATGTCTTTCAAAGAGGCATTGCAACTACTAGGGATGACTACTAAGCCCTTTGTTCGACTTTTCACGGGTACAATTGGTCCTGATTTTATTTCAATGGGTGAAAACCAGGGAATGCAATATCGGACCAAAAATCCAATACCGATATTCGGTATTTTTTAGATCTTAATACCGGGATACCGGTTTTAATACCGGTAACAGAAATTTTAGAAAAAGAGGGAAAACACATGTGTTATTTTATTTAATTTGACAGATTTATTAATGAAAGTAAATATCACAAAAATAATTTGTAACTTATAAATTATAACTGTATATAAAGAGTCACAAAAAAAGAACATCTTATTTACCCTGTGCCAACATATGCTTTTCATCATATAAATAATGCAACCAATCCGAAGTATTATCAAATGATTTTTTTTATGTTCTTTAAAGTTATTCTTATTCATTATTATAGGTTATTATTTATGAGTATATATATAATGAATCTGAAAAATATTTTGAACCCTAAAGTATGATATGCAATTAAAATGTGAATAACAAACTCAACAATTTAAAATATATCGAAACATTACACACACTGTTCACAACAACCTTGTTCTCACAGATACGAATATCAGACTACGAATCCTGCGCATATGCAGTATCGTGGATGATTCTCATATTTTATCACTTCTCTTGATTGTACAGTGCAACTTTATATCCCCCCGTCTAGTTCATTTTGCCGGTTAGGGAGACACACAAGCAAAAACTTATACTTTTTTTGATATGTTAGTGATCCCTGGGGGACAATTTTAAAAGATTTCTAGTCAATACCGAAAAGCCGGTATTTAAACTTGTGAATACCGGTATTAAAAATTGTAAGGATGGCTCAAAATACCGGTATTTTTTTTTTTTCGGTATCCGGTAAACCAGTACTGCAAACCCTAGTGACAACGCAAGTCACACAGACGAATTTCTAGAAAGTTGATATTCGCTGTATGGATTAGTCAATTTACTCTCCAGACCTCATCCTTATAGAGCAGGCATGAGACGCTCTGCGGAGGGCAGTTGCAACACTCCCTCGATAACCATCCAAGACCTGGAAACAGAGTTTCTTAATGAAAAAGTCTAATTGCCACAAACATTCATAAATTCCTTTATTTCCAGAATAAAATCACAGTACAAGGCCTGCTTATCTGAAAGAAGGAACCATACCCCCTGTTAACCATTTTTGTTTTATTGTGTTATGCTACTGCTGTTTCATACCTTTCGACTTCAATGAGCGTTACGCATGATCATGTGTGGGTATTTTAACTGTTGAAAGGTTATTTTTTGCATTGTATTAGATCTGTATACTTGCCAAATTTCATTAAAATTTGTCCATTAGTTCTAGAGTCAATCGATCTTAATTTTGAACACCAGTGTTTTACATTCCTATAAATCAATTTGTTGCTTACAATCTCGAACCTTTCTCGCTTCTATTTAATCACCCCAATCTATAAAGATGTACCGCTTGCATGAGGCATTGAAAATTGGAATTCTTTCTAAATCCATTTTCTCTCAACATAAGAAAAGGGGTGAAAAGGAAGAGACGAGAAAAGTTTGTGGCGCAACCGAAGTGACTAATGCCGAATGTTGTGTTATTACCAGAACTAACTTCCCGCAAGAAGCAGAGGATGACATCCGTTCTCCGATGCCTACTCATCCATTACATCCCAAAGGAAATCGTTTTCTTCGCCAAACGTAAAAAATGAAAAACTTCGACTCCTCCTAGTGATAGATGGATGCTAAAGTTTGGAAAATTACAGGTTGCTTTTGTCAGTGGCAATTTGTTAAGGGGTTTTGCCTCTTACAATATTTCAATTTTTCTTTCCTTTTTTTGTCTCTTGTTTTGTATTATTTTTCTTGTATCATATTTTTCGTAAATGACATCCACATTGAAACGTGTCGTTCCGTCATGACAGTTTGCAGATTGTAGTGACGTTATTTACAACGATTATCATTTCAATAGTAACAGTTTACCATAATCAAATGTAAGTATTTTTTATTAATTTCTGAGTGTTTCGTAAAATTCTTCCAAATAAGGCGAATAAGGTTTAATGCCTTTTTTTAAATCACTACAACGCAATGTATTTCCAACAAATATATTTTCTTTCTAAGGAATATAAAATTATTTTCAAGATCGTATAGCTTATGAAAATTATAAGAAAATGTAAGGTATGTAAACCTTTGAATAGTTTAGATATTTCAAGCTGATAAGAGGACTGCCTTTCTATGCATTTTAAAAACTAAAATAATGTACGGGGTTTTGATGTAGTCAGCGAACTAGAGATTGTCATTCAAATCGGGAATTAGAAACTGATACTAAAGCAAGATAGCAAACTCGAGTCAATTCTCAAGAATTTCCTTAACTATTTCCCACTCGCATTTATTTTGAAAAAGAACTTAAGACAGACGTGAAAAGAATGTCTTTATTCAATGAGATACTGATTTTAATCTAGATGTCAGCAAACATAAAGAGCTCGATTGTAAAAATTTTAGATGACGTAACAAGCCTTATAGCAAACATAAAGACATAAATGAAAAATTTTCTCACCCAGGTAAAAAAAATAAAGGAAAAAAGTTCGTTTCGTTTGTCGAGATATTATTTCAATAATTTACTTCCTTTTTTTTTTTTTTTTATTTTTTTTTTTTTAGTTTTACGAATAGATTGCATTTTTGATAGAACATTCTATTTTAAAATTTCAGTTGTATCAATTGTAATGATTATTCACTTTGAAATACTGAAAATGTTTTTGTTTGTAGCTCACACAATATAGTTACAACTTAATACTTTCAAAAGTAAAATATCTTTAAGATTTATTCAAATAAATCAAACTAATATTGCATCAGGGAAATAGTTAAATTTTTGCAATAACAACCATTTAAAAAAATCCTTTTCCTAATCTTATAATCCAAATAAATACTTATTATTAATTTATTTTTACTTTAATTAAAATTTAATGTGTCTTTCACACACACACCCAAATATATATATATATATATATATATATATATATATATATATAATCCTGTGGCCTGGTTTTAAAATCAGTGGTAAGCCAGAATTGACTGGCGGGTTGAAGTTTGCTGGCCTTTAATTGGATCCATATGGATTAAAATGGTTTGGGTTCTTTCTCAAAATCGTATTTTATAATAGGAAAATATTTTTGGAACTATGAGCTTTTTGTAAAGATATAATTGGCATTGCAAGGAGTGTAATGATGTTGTACACTTCCTTTGAAAATGAATATGTTAAATAATAATGTAAAAATAGTTATATTTATAATTGTAAATCGTTAAATTGTAACAAAAAAGGAAAATCCGTCTATGACTGTTTTGAAAAATGTTAAATTATTATATATTTACATAAATAATTTATTTAAGCAAACTCTGTGTTAGAAGAAAATACAAAATGATTCCACAAATTTTACTCAAGAAGTGTCTGCTAAATTATTCAAAGAAATCACACACACGTCTTTTGTTTTGGTTTGTGCAAAAATAAAATCAAAATTCTTGACAAAAAACTGTGATTTCCTTATTATTTTTAGATGAATTGTTATTTTTCTTTTTTAAGTAGGAAGTGATTTAAATATCTTGAATTTTATGTGTTAATTTCTACTGAAAAATACAAACAACTCTCTCCAGTTTTTTTTAAATTTGAATCTATTAAAACAAATGTATAACAGTTGATATGTTTATTTGCGATCACATGCAGTTGTTCTGTAAAAGTACTAAAATGAGAGAGAATGTGCATTATTTATCTCATCAAGTGAAACATAAATATACAAACGTAAATTTCATTTTTTTAAAGTGCTTAGTTAAGAGAAATTTAATTGTTATCGTTCAGAAAGTCTCTCTCTTCATAAAATATAAGCGAAACGAGATCTATTTAATTGTAATTTTAAGTAAGAAATTAGTTGTGCTTAAATTCAGGCGCATTCATAGAATGTAGAATATCTCCCGAATTTTTAAAGTATTCAAATTAAAGCTCCTCTTTTGAAATTAAATATTTGATCCATAAAATAGTATAATTTCAAGAATTGGAAAAGTACCTTGATTTCCCTGTGTTAATATTTTGATAGGAAGTTCTCGATGAACGTTTCATAAATTAAATGAGAACGTTAAATGAGATGTAAGCCTTCGTCACCCCCTCTTTCATTTAACAGAACAAAGACTCAGCATTAAAATCTATCTTGCTAAATTTACTGGATTAACTATTCAAAATATATGAAATCTAATCGATCTCTACTAAATTTAATAAAACGCAATGAGTGCGATATTTAAATAAATGAGTACATAAAATTATTTTAAATTTCTGAATTGAAAACAACAGGAAGTAGAGGAATTCGTTTCGGATTTGAATGAGATAAATCATACCAGAAGGTACGCCGTATTTGCTTAATTGGAGTAGTTATAGATTAATTGCATGAAGAATGGAAATTTTCCTCTTGCTGAAATTTAGAGTTTGTAAACCTGGTCAATATTCCACTCCCAGAATTAATCTCCGTTGCTGTAAATTGAAACTGGAGGCATAAAATAGGATGAACTGGAATTTTCTGTAGGCTTAAGGTTATTATAAATTCCTCAAAAGGGGTATGGTTTTAGAATTTAGAAACAGTTACTGTTTATGTAAACAACAACATGGTAAATATTTTGTTGTTGGCCAATATTAAAGAAGGAATATTTCCTTAAAATCAGAAAAATGACACAAAGGTGAACAATGGGACAGAATTCCGATATAAGAAATTGTAGAAGACAAAGTTTATGAATATTTCAGATGCCTGTTACAAGATTAACTCTTTCTAACTTTAGCATATTAAAAAGTACACTGGTAAGCAACATTTAAGCGACAATGTACATTTTAAACCTTGAAGAAAATCAACCATTCGTCTTGCAGACTTCGGCTATAACAAATAACCTTGTACCCCCCCCCCTCCCAAAACAGGAAATGTAACGTATGACTCAGTATCTTCATATAACCTTGGCTACTAAAGATAAGGATATCTTTTTTTCTCAAAATATTTTCGTATATATTATTTTTCGAGCAATGTTAGTCTTAGAGACCAATGGGCAGCAGTAACGTTTGGAATTGAGAGTGTGGCTTAGTTTTATGTTCTGCGTTGTCGGAACGATGTCAAAACGTTTTCGCGCAGAAAACTTTTGGGATAAATATGAGGCTATCCGTGAATTATTAAAAGCGTTAAATGATGATGACAATTTTTGTTTCTGAGGATGAATCAGAAAATGAAGATTTTATTAAAGTCTAAAATTATGAATTTACAGACAGTGAAAGAGAAGAAAACTATGGATTATCCTGAGTTTGCATGGATGGTAAGCAAATAATATCTCAATATCAAACTCGGGTAGTTGATAAGAATTTAAAATCGGAAGCTATAAACAAAGAAAAGCGTGGCCGCAGATAAAAGTAAATGGCTTGAAAAAATTCCAAAATATTTTGAATGATATGATAAATTTATAATTTATCCTAGCAAAATGCAGTTTACTGGTAAAAATAAATCAAAGTGGCCATCTATTCCTGAATCGAGCAACACGAGAACAGCAGTTCGAAGTATTATTCATTTTAATCTAGGGTCAAAAGACGTAGCAAAAAAATTATTCAGTCCTCTCTTGAAACTTTTTATCACTTACTTAATTCACAAACGATTGAAAAAATTTTTTTATCACACTAATTCCAAAAGTAGGAGAAAAAAAGATCGGTATGCCGAACAAACATTTACAGTATCAGAAACTTATATTGATGAAATGAAAGCGGAATTTGGATTTCTTTTTTTTGTCAGTGGCTATGAAAAATATTCATTCAGCCACAAATGAATTATTTGATGCAACCTCATGTGGCCAGTGGTACAAAGCTGGAATGAGTTAAGTGAGATTACGATTTTTACTGAATTGTCTACGTTTTGATGCTAAAGGTACTAGAATTGAAAGAAATAAAAAATACATTTGCACCAATTAGAGAAATTTGGAATTACTTCATAAAGAATTGAGAGGGCTCTTATAAGCCTGGATTATATGTTAATATTGATGAACAGTAATTAGCTTTTCGAGGCAGGGTGCCCGCTTAGAATGTATATACCGAACAAGCCTGCCAAATATGGAACAAAAATAGTAATGATGTAATATGTAGGAACAAATTATATGATTAATGCAATGCTTCATTTGGGTTCGAATACTCAAATCAAAGGAGTTCCTCTATCGTCATACTTCGTCGAAGAGTTAACAAGAAGTGTTCAAGGGAATAATCGAAACTTTACAATGGATAATTGGTTTACTTCTATACCTTTAACTGACAAACTTTTGAAGATTCCAATGAATTTCACTGTTGCAGGAACTATTCGAAAAAACAAACGAGAAATTCTTCCTGGACTCTTTGAATTGCAAACTCGAAGTGTAGAAACTTTTATGTAAAAAACAAACGAGAAATTCTTCCTGAACTCTTTGAATTGCAAACTCGAAGTGTAGAAACTTTTATGTATTGTTTTGACCAATTTAAAAATCTTTTATCGTATAAAAACAAAAACAAAAAGAGCAAATGTGTTGTTCTTCTAAATTCCATGAAAAACAGAATATAAATAAAGTGTAAAACCAGAAATAATTGAATTTTACAATGCGACACAAAAGGAGCCGTAGACACATTAGATCAGATGAGCAACAAATTGTCATGTAGTAGAAAAACACGTCGATGGCCTATTTCAGTATTTTATGGAATGATAAATATCAGTTTAGTGAATGCACACGTTATATATGTGCATAATATATCTCGCACAAATCTAAAAAAGCATTATCTAGAAGAAAATTTGCGATAAAACTAAGTAAAGATCTTCTTGCGCAATGAATGGGATAATATCTAAATGTAACAAATTTGCTCCGATCAACAAGGACGATTATTTGTGAACTTTTGAAATTGGAGTAGAACATTGAACCACCTGAACAATCGGATATTTTCAAAAAAAAAAAAAGGAAAATTTTTGCTTTTTGGCCATGTAAATGGCGTAGAGTGACACGCAAACTTTGTTTATTATGTCATTCAGCAATAAACGGAGAGTATCATGCTGATACGAGTAAAGATTAATTCAGAAATAAATAAATTTTATTTTCTTGTTTGCGTGAGGATTGAGTGCCATGAATAAATCTGCACGTAGTATAATTTTTATGCTGTTAAATTTTAAATTAAAACTCATGTCGTCTAGGAGACGAATGGGTACCATTTATGTGAGTTTTTCCAAGGGTAGAATTCTAGGGTTACGCAGATAGTCAAAATACCAGAAAAGATGTTCTTACGATCAGTATATTGGGACTCCAATTCAGTAGATAGATGATGCGTATACAAAAGTCTGGAACAAAACGTCATAGAAGACGTAGTTGTACGCAAAACGCATGCGATCAGCGCGTGCAGCTCAAGACTACAAAAGGAAGTACGGAGGAGCGATTAAAAACATCCGCTGCTGGTGCAAGTGAGTTCTTTTTTGAAAAATAATTAGCAGAAATTACCTGGGCAACTTCACATGTGGAAGTATGAGCGGAAAGGTGGAGGAGGGGTGGAGTTTGAACAGTGTAACTAAAGAGTTAAAAAAAAACAGAAGTGTCTTTTAGTGCACTTGTGTGTATGGTGTACACAAGTACAACTGTTAGAAAAATAAATGGTGGCCTCCCTAGAAAACAAATGTAGAATAAGACCGATATATTGTTTTGTAGGTGAAATAAGCCCGATACCAGTCAGCAAGTATCATTCCTCAGCAACCTCGTACAATAACAGGGCGAAAAGAATTCGGATTTTACAGTGACCAGGCGCCTTCACAAAGGTGGCCTATTTAATCACCGTCCTGAATGCTGCATCCCTTTTAAAGCTGGCAGTCATTTGTACGGTTTACAGGTGTGTAAGAAGCATAAAAACTGGGCACCTTATCAATGGAGTCGTGTCTTTATTAAAAAGCGTCGTTTCAGTACCAGAAATAATTCACATCCCCAGTACATTTGGAGAGAGGTTGGGACACTGCTTCATCCCTGTAACATCATGGAAAGAGACCATTACGGTGGTACGGGAG
>BMAV01005453.1:123890-164970 GCA_019973955.1 Trichonephila inaurata madagascariensis
TTAACGATTTGTTTGAGTGAGACGTTTATGTACACCGGTGGCACTTAAGAAGTTAAAGTCGTTTATTGTAGGTTTAGTGTCAAAATATAGTATTATTGAATTCAATATATTGTTATTGTATGGTGGTTGTCGCTATGAAAGTTATGATTGAATATTGGGTCGCAAATATTGAAAGTTTGAGAAGCACTGATGTAAGCTAATGGTATATACTGCGTTGATCTTAATATAGAGTATGGCCTCATATAGAGGTAAAATGATGAGCATTGAGAATGATTACAGAAGAATCTGAGTTTATCAATATAGATCTACATATAATTCTGAAGGACAGTTGGATTCCCCAAAGATATGCGGACTTGATACTGAGACCACATGCAGCCCCTTGCAATGTATCCAGTGACGAAACCTTTCGTTTAATACATGAAAATACCATACTCTATACAGTTAAAATTAGCGAGACATCTTTGAAGCTAAAAAATACAGACTATTGAAATGTCAAAATATTCTTCTGGTTTGAATCCAATAGAGAATGTTTGGGATGCACTTAAATGATGCATTGTAGTGAGACAATATTTCCGTTTACTGTCCGGGACGTGGAAATAGTAGTTGTTGAAGAAAGAAATATTATTCCCCAAAGTATTATCGATAACTTCCTTGTATGCATATAAAAGAAGTGTATAACAGTGTTAGACAAAACATACCATAGTAAACTCCTGTATATCTTTCAAATACTATTTTTCTTTTATAAATGAAATCATCTTGCTGTTCTGAAATATTTTTCGTACTATTCCCATCGTTTCTAATAGTTAAGTTCCTCATACAATATTTTTGAACCTTTTTTTCTGTGTTGCATTTTAATACGGGTATTATTTTTAAATGTTTGCCCAATAACCACAGTCTCGCACAGTTTCCATTACTTCTTTGATTGATATCCTAATTTTTTGAGCGATGTTTATAAACTAAAAAGAAAATCTTTCCTTGTAGCTATAACTTATCACATTACTCGTGAATTTTTTTAACCTTCAAGGGATGTGTAGTCAATGTTTCTAGAGAACAATGTTTC
Source organism: Trichonephila inaurata madagascariensis (assembly GCA_019973955.1). Taxonomy (NCBI): domain Eukaryota; kingdom Metazoa; phylum Arthropoda; class Arachnida; order Araneae; family Nephilidae; genus Trichonephila; species Trichonephila inaurata. The sequence continues at coordinate 124,951 of BMAV01005453.1, forward strand.
TAAAAAAAAATGTCTTCTTTGTAACTGGCTTAGACCAAGGATTTGCTTGTCTTTTAAACTGTTTTCTGAACACTATGGGTTAGATCAAGAGTTTGATTTTAAGAAGTAAATAAATAAAACATATCTCTTGCAGATAGACTTTAGTTTTCAGATGTGGGAAGTATATAGCTTCTCCTTACTTTCTGAAACCACAGAGCTACTAATTGATAAGCTCATAAACAGCTGATCACATAGTTTTCATTGTCTACTGATATGTGACAGCATTGATCATTGGTGAAAAACGAGAAGGCAAAAAGGAAAGCCGAAAGTCTCATCCTGAAGAGAAATGAAACCACCTTCTTTTACAGATTAATGATGTCATGTACGTGTGAAACAATAACTGGGCAGTAAGCACAAAATTATATTTACAGCCAGACCTCGATTTAACGAGTTAATCTGGAGTGAATGCTTTAATCGTTCATTAAGAGTTATTCGTTATACCGTGTCCAAATAAGTACAAATTGTTTGCACTTACCTTTTGGAAATTGTAGAATGAACAACTACATAAAAATATACATAGAGATTACACATCTTTTATTCAAGTGGTAAAGATACTCTTATCGAATTATTATGCATCAGTTAGAAGGAAGTTTTAAAATACTAATTAATGGATGTTTGTGATAACATTTTTTGATTTCTGACTCAAAAAAAGCTCTTTTTTGACTTTATATGGAGAAGAAAATACTGCTTCATTTACATTCTCAGCATGAGGCATGTTTTCAACATCTTACCAATATAAAGCTTTAGAAAATGTAATAATTTAAGTTGTGAAGTATTCCCCCGCGGATGATACCTCACTCCTAAGTTAATTTCATAATCTAGAGGTGTGGGATTGAATGAAGAACCAGTCGTTTTTTATGATCTTAAAATGTCTTTATTAAGATCTTAACTTAAACACTAACAATGATAGTATTTATATTATAACTTAGCGGATCTGAGGTGAGAAAACACACAATACGCGTACTACCAAATAAGCGCGATCTTAACCACTCTATTTCTCTTTCTCTTCTATTCCTAATCTCTGTTTATATCACAGTTACTAATGGATACTAGAATTATCCTACCTTAGTTTCTTGTTTAATCGCAATCCTCTCGGATCCTCAATCTCTTGGGATTAACTCGTGTGGAATTGGATCCACCTTGACTTGCTCGTTCTGTCACGGATTTCTTCTATTCCTTCAGTTCACGCTCTTAAACCAGACTAGCATAATCACTCTTCAATAGGTCATACGCTTACGTTAAACTTCTGCTATTTAAAAGGTTTCTAATTTGTATGTCACGTTTTTCATTTGGTTGGAAAGAATTTGCCTTTTTCGGCCCTAAAGAACCCAAGAGGAGATTTTAGTAGAAAACGCGATGAGCCCGTCACAAAGTAGGTGTTTCATTATCAATTTCTACCAAAGTGTTTTGCAGCCCAAGTTTATAGTCAAATTTGCGTAAAATGTTAAGCTTTTCATTCAAAGAAAAACGTTTTCATTTTTGACAATTTGGCATGCTTCAAAATTTTTCAAAATCAAAATTATCTGCAAAACTATTTTGACAATAAACCTATCTTCTCTCAAGAGAGCAAATGTTAAAAAGCTTTAAAATATCATTTGAGTTGTGAAGTGTGAAGCGACAGGAATGAAATATCCTTTCCTATTCAAAACTCACGTGATATATTACACTCATCAGTAATCTACACCTTGTTAATTTGGGGTTTATATTCGTAAAATAGTGATTTCTTGCTTTTATTTTAATTGAGGGAAATGGAAAATTTGTTAAATCATGAAATTCTTTAATAGGAACTCGGTAAATTGTTTTCCGATTGTAATTTATTTTCACGAAAATGATTGCAATGGCGTGCACATTTCTGAGCTGGCCAAAGTAGATTTTAATTTTCTGAACTTTTAGACGAAAAATTACTTTTCAGGATGCAGGGGAAAGCTCTATGAATATGTTGATGGAAGGGATCTTAATATTAGAGGTTTTAGATTTCGGTGAGATAAATCTCAAAGGCACTGAGTTCACGGTATGTTGGAGTGATAAAATTGTAAGTCTCTTTTAACTTCAAGTCTGCGATTTCCTTACTGTTTTCTCTAATCGTCTCAAAAATTATCCCCTGGAATGATGATATGAAGAAGAAAAAGATCCATTATATATCCTTTCTAATATGTAGCTGGATCAGAAACGATGATTCAGGATTTAAAGCTTTGAACAGAGTTTTTGCTATGTTCCAGAAGTTATCACTTTTAAAGCTGATGGAGTGTTACAAACTTCTCGGATGCTAGAAATTTTCATTTAAGTATTGAAAAAATCATTTGTGTGTTTCGACCTTAAGAACTTGCGTACCATACTGCACTTTCTAAAAAAAATTCATTTAATTATATAATATGCTCAAAAAATGTATAGCACTATTTTTAGAAAAATCAAAATATATATACCTTGATTTTTTAAAATTTATACCCGAAATTAAAAATTTAAAGAGTTGAAATAATAATTGCAATGTGATATTTGAAGTCAAGTTATGAATAATGATAGCATTCAATCAAAATATAATATGATAGAGAGAATATAACACCCTTGCTTCTGCGGGCCTGTCTTTATCTCTGTGCTTAAAATGTTTTAATCTGTACATTGAATAATTAAAGCAGAATTTTCTTCGGAATTCAAAACCCAATATCGATTATATGAGGGGTTCTTAAACTTTCGATCACCATTATCCCCCTCCACCCTTTAATTATTAACCTGACGTCGCGAATTCCTAAGATTTTGAATACCCTCCCTAAATTAATATTCTTGATTGAAATATACACGTTCCAGTTGCTTTTCATTGGCGGCAATTTAGCGAACTAGTCAGGGATGGCACTTTCAATCTTTCTTCAAGGCCTTTCTGAGTCTACAAAAGAGAAAATCTTAACATTAATGGAAAGACATTCGTAGACCTCCTAGAAAAGCTCTGGGGATGAGAACTACACAGATCCCAGTTTAAGAGCCGCTGGATTAAAACTGTTTCTAAGCCAAAAAATATTTTTCTTGATAAAAATTTCTTAAAAATTAGGATATCAAATAAGAATTGAGTCTGCACACTTTTTAGGCTCATGCTCAAAATTTATTAAATGTAAAAGTGTAACAGAAAAATATGTATAAGAAACACATATTCAGAAAGAATTATCATTTGACACAGGATAACAAATTTAGGAAGGTTATTGGTTTTTGAGTATTCTAAAAATGCTAAGAATTTTATTGAAAAGCATAGAGCAGTTTGAAAAATCATTCACAGCATTTAAAGGTTAAAGCGTTCTATAGATTAAAAATTTTCTTCTTCATGCATCAAAAGAAAATCATTCATAACCTAAGTTTTGTACCCTTCTTCAAGTCAATTAAATACGCAGTACCTGCTATTAACTTATTTGGATGAAAATGTTATTAAAAATGTAGCATCCATTTTAAATTTAACCCGCCCTTGGTTAAAAAGAAATTTTTAAAAGAGGGGAAATAATGGGCAAAATATTTTAGAAAAACTGAAAAATGGAACAGTTTTCTGTTGTGTCGTTACCACGGTTAGCTTTCTCTCGGAAGCAAAAGGATGACTTAACATCCATCACATCCATTACATTCGAAAAAAACTTTTTTTTCCACTGCGCCAAAAATAAGGAACGAAGACTTCGACTCCTCCCCTTGATGGATGGACGAGTAAGTTTCGAAAATTACAGGTTGCTTTTGTTGTTGGCAATTTGTTAAGGGCTTTGCCTCATATAATATTTCAATCTCTCCCTTTTTCCCTTTTCTCCCCTTTAGAGTTGTTACTGTACTCTGTTCGCTGCTTTACATTCATCTTTGGTTTCGTCACTGCGGAAACCTGTCATTAAGTGAAGGTGGTTTGCAGTCGGAAGCACCCTCTTTATTTTTTCTCGGAATATTTCGTGAACTTGCTGATTACTACTTCTTATAATAGCTTCTTGCCATCCAGTGACTTAACGGGGAAAGAAAATTTATTTCACGAATCTCTGATTTACCTCTTTATGTAAATGAATGACATTGATTTCTTAAGTGATGTATGATAGGCCGGGGAATTGTTACAAGTTATCTTATTCTTCAGAGGGAGTTGAAGAATTTAAAATATTTATGAGAAGAATGCTTTTTCTTAGAATCGAGTTAGTAATACAATGTAACGTTTCATTAGTGATATAACATAGGCTACATTTACTTAAGGGATTTAAAAATGCATTTTCAATATACCTGTTCTCTACTTGATGTTGAATCTCCAATAGTTAATGGTTTTTAACATAAATTATGCAAATATTTACACTGGAAATATCTACATATATAAAAATGGATGTTTGTATATATGACCTCGCTTCACTCCAACATCGTTCAACCGATCACTATGAAAATCGGCATGTTTATATATTTTTTGCAGAGAAGGTTTTTGTGCTATCATCTTTGTTACAGCTCCCCAACAGGTGGCGCTACAGCTTATCCAACTTTTGAGCGATCAATCAATCGCAAAGTTGCCAACATGGTCACAAAAATGATGCCAACTTGGCTCTATCGCCAACATTTTGTTATGTTTCCATGAAATCGGCATTATAATGCAAGGAATGGCGTTGCTTGGAAATATTACAATTATAACATAAAGTAAATACAACAGAAAATAGTAATATCACATCACACATTCAAGTATAAATTATTTACACCACTTTAAGCATTCATTACACAAATTTTTAAACAGCATATTACTTTTATTGAGCAGAAATCAGCTTAGGAAGGTATTTTTAAAAATTAACCCACGAGGGAGTTACGGGGGTGTTATAAATAAATAAAATCCTTTTTATCAGCTATTAGACCTACAGACTTAAAATTTAGCAAATAGGATTTTTTGATCAGCTAAAATGTGCTAAAAGCTTCTTTTTTATTTTTAAATTTGCAATTCGCTTAAAATTAACTCATTTATCTTTCAATCCGTATTGTTTAATTTTTCAATTCACCTGTGCAAAGAACGGGTCTTCCAACTACTATATATATATATATATATATGTGTGTGTGTGTTTAATAATAAATCCAACAATCATTGTAATTGGATTGTGTAAGTTTTTTTACAAATCAAAGAGAGCTTAAATGCTGAAATAGAAAACCAGGCACGTTAAACCATTGTATGAAGAAAAAGCCATTGGATGTAAGCGGAAAATTGTCATAATTTCTGAAGCTGACTTGAACTGTGTAGGATTATGCATGCCTTATAAGATCCTAACCTTTCCCCTTCAGTAGAAAGTTTATACATTATAGTACAAGAAAATGAAAGAATGTAAGGCATGTTTTTTTTTAAATTTTTGACATATGTCTGACATTTCATTTTTAGATATTTTCTTACGCACTTTGTACGAACCCGTGGGTAATGCCCTACTCCTAAGTTTTCCTCGTTAGTTAAATCTGTGGGAGTGAATGAAGAACGAGGCGTTGCCATATAATCTTAATATCTCTTTATTAAGATCTTAACTTAAATACTATACAATGATAATATTTATATTTTAACTTAGAGGATCTGAGGTGAAGAAACACACAATACGTATTACCAAATAAGCACGTCTCTGACCACTACATTTAGCCTTAACGCCTTATCCTAATCTCAGTATATACACAGTTCATAGTATTTAATAGAACGGTCCTACCTCTATATCTTAGGTAGCAGCAACACACTCGGATCTTTAATGTCGTTTCTTTATCTCGCGTGGAATGGTATTCACCTAAACTTGATCGCACTGGCACGAATAGCTGAACACTTGAATATCAGATAACTTCTCACTTTTAACTTTAACACTCCTAACCATAAACTAGCATAATTACTTTCCAAAGGCCACCCTGCTTACGCTAAACTTAAGCTATTTAAAAAGTTCTAAATTTGCATAATCACGCTTCTTTTATGTATTTGGTTGGAAAGAATTTGCCTTTTTCGGCCCCAAAGAACCCAAGAGGGCAATTAATGGAAAGCGCAATGAGCCCGTCACAACTTATTTAATAACGTATTTTTTTAATAATTCTAACCGAATAGCTGTGAAATATTTAAGCCATATTCTCTCTCTTAATTAATTCTTCAATTTCAGAAAAGAATTATTAATACCACAAATTTATGTCATCTTCTGTAAAGGGTTGTTATGTATTCTAAAAAAAGTAATGGTATCTGCAGGATTATGGATTCTTCTGAAATGTAGACAATTTTTATAATTCTAGTATCCGATAATTGCAGATGTGCTGAAGCAATTTTGATGAAGATAGTATGATTCAATGAATAAACATATGGACTGAAAAATCCTGGTTTGATTTAGAAGAGAAATCAGAAGTTGTTAAAAATATAATTATAAGTGATTCCATAATATTGATGACCTATTTGTAAAACGTAAATTGTTGAACCATGTACTTCAGAAACAAAAGGTTTGCTGTAGTTCAAATTCTGAAAAAGTACCAGATACTATTAAAGACACACATTTAGCAATTTTTAAGGTGTTCCTAAAAATTTATTGTACGTCACGACATTCTTGTAATAGCAGGGTTTGCAATGTCTTTGCCTGGAACATACGTCGAAGTTGAGAGAGTTTTTTTTTAGTTAAGGGTAACATTTGTCACAGCTGCAGCTTTATTAACCTGCGATTCCTCGCGCGGGGTGTTCTGTACACCCCAACTACATGAAAAACCTCTCAGTGCTCCAAAAAAAATGTGCAGAACCACGATTTTATCTGTAGCTGCACATTTTAGGTCATTGAATCTTCAAGTCTGATGTAATCACTCTAGCTTCGACAATTTGAATGTAACGACCTTCAAAAGTTTGTCTGGGGTGCTCAGAATGGCCCACGAGCAATTGAGTTATATATATATATATATATATATATATATTTTTACTCGAATCATCTAAAATAGAATTAGTTTTACTCTTTCCATTTACATTTTTTTTCAAATATATTAATATATGCATGCATATTTTATTTAAAACTTCAATAATTGTAACATAAAAATAGTATAATACTATAAAACAATTTTAATATGTATATTTGGGTTTTTTAATTTTTCAAAACACTTTCCTGAAATTATGGCAAAATATCCATAGGAAAGGGAGAAACAGCAGCATTATCATCTATTAGATACTGTATAGACAGATTCTGAGGATGAACTGTGTAATTTCGAAGACTGTGTAATTTCAGAACCAAACTTGGAGTGATGAAACTTGAAAGTGTGAATTTTTATATGACCGAAGGCGGTGTTGATATCACTGATGAAGTGTGCAATATATATGATGTATTGCAAATATAGAACCGTTGGCCATTGCAAATTTTTTAACATCTACTTAATATTGCAGGAATTAATGTTTCCATTGTCTATCATTCGGTTCTTTTTGAAACTAAAATGAGACGTTCAAGATTATTAGAGGAAATTTGAATGAATCTTGTGCAGTGGAATATGAGATCGGAACTCCCAAACCTTAACAAAACACTCAAGGGAAGCTTTACTGAGAGAGAAGATATTACAAAGAGCTGTAATTTACAAAGGGACCAAAAAAAGGGACAGTGCACTATTTGTCCACGGATAAAAGATATAAAAACTAATAATACAAAACGTATAATACAAAAAACATCTTGTACTTTATAAATATGTATCATAAAATTTTTTTTTCATATATAAATGCACATGTTAAGAGTTTGGGGTGTTCTCTACACCCCATAAGCAACGACTGTAGTTAAAACAGGCGCGAGTGACCCCGGGTTAAGAACTGAAGTCGCTGTTTTTTTTTCTCTCTCAAATGGGCTGCATTTTTGCGGTTAAACGTTTGTAGTTCTGGAAAGTCTTCAAATGCGAGCGTCATTTAACTAGTGGTACGATTTATATGAGGTTTCCTCTACCAGATTTTTGACGCTTAAATTTATTCAATTACCCAGAAGTGTATCAACTTAACCCGAGATTGAACCTGAAATCTCTAACTTTAAACCACCGAGAGCCAACTCTACAATTGCAGCTTTTCTTTTATTTTTCGTTAGGAGGGTAAACAAAAGAATCAAATATCATGCAATTTCTTGGAGTATTCACTCCTTTTAATAAAATAAATAATTATATCGAGTATATAATACGAGTCCTTTCAAAGGGAATGAGAAAATTTGAAGCTCAAATGTGCATTACTAACAAGCTACAATAATTTCACAAAACATTCTAATAAATTTTGAAGCATTCATGTACTTTAATTTACAATATTAAGAGCTAAATGAGAAACAGAATCAAAGCTGTTCTAAGTATCGAGCTCTTTAAATAATGAACAGGATTACATTCCTGATTATTCTAAAATTCTTCCCTGGTTATGCAGATTGGAAGGAAGTAGAGTGGCATTGTTTATCGATACACTTATTGGGGAGCATGATGTTATTTAAATGAACGTGCTGCAATTAAAAATAAATTTGAAGAGTATTTCATGTCTTTTGGAGTTATAAAAATAATATTCAGAGAAAGAATAGCAAACTTAAAAAGACATTTATTTCTTTAACTTAATTAAAGTAATGCTGCATATAAAAAATGCAATGAAAAATGGGATCATTATTACCTTATTAAAATTTAAACTAAAAGTTTGAAAATTTTCAGAAGCAAAATGCTTTTTAAAATGAGGAAAAAATTATTTTTTTGCGTTCGCCAATAAATTTTTTTTAAATGTAACGAAAAAAAAAATAATAATTTAAAATATTTTCAATGAGTGTTTAGTGTCTTTCAGACACGAAAACTTTGCTGATATAAAAATGTTTGTCTTTTTATACTGTTTTCTTTTCACACACACAAAAAACTCTGCTTGTAGTAATACGTGCAGATAATTACTTAGAAAAATAAATATAATTAATATAACCATGCTTATCAATAGAGAATTGCAATACAACATTTTTTACAGTTATTAATCCACTATTATGCAAATATGTTGCTTGAATGTTCATTTTGATTACAATTCTGATCCTGTAGTTTGGGATAAACAAAATAATTGTAAAACTTAAAATATGAAATACATTATTTAAATAATTATATGAACTTACGCGATAAGTGGGACAGAGTGATAATCGCAAAAGTCGAATTCGCGTATAAGTCGGGATATGGTTAGGCATATAAATAAATATAACTTATTTTTATTTGAGGATGAAGACGAAAGTGAAAATAATATAAAAAAGATATTTAATATAATCTTAGATCAGTGCTTCTCAAACTTTCAATAATTACGACCCAATATTCAATTATAATTTTCATCACGCCCCCCTCCATACAATAACAATGTATTGAATTCGATAATACGATACTTTGACGCTATTGTACAACTTTAACATATTAAGTGTTTCCGGCGTAAATAAATGCCTCACTCAGCCAGTGTGTAAAGTGCCCCGGTAGTATACATATGTTTTTGCGAAAAACGATCATTTCTCTTCACTGCTATTCATAAAATTATTCCGAAGGCTTTGGAATGTAATAAAATGAGCTTGACAGGATTTGCGAAGGATTGACTCATTTAAGAGGATTTTCTTATTTATTCCCGGTCTCTTTTCCCCAATACACCACATACGTTTGTATACGTGCAAAACAGTGGTATTGGGGAGAGAATCGCGAAACTTTTAATCGACAGTTAAGGGATTAATTAAAAGCTGTACAAATTATCAAGATAAGTGTTAATGTTCGCATATAATTTTATACATGAAAAGCCTGTAGGGTCACTGGTAAATATTAAACTTATTCTTAACTTAGGATTGTTAAATTAACTGTAAAATACATTGTGCCGTAGCTATACATTTATAAGTATATTACATCAGTGCAAATGTTTTTAATTTTTTTTTATTACGTCAGATGTATTTTGTTTACTTTCAATAAATTAATAACTTTTTAAGACAATCTTTTGTTTTTCGGCTTTTCAATATCTCCGTGCCCCCTCCTAGGTTTATCACGCACCCTAGGGGGGTGCGCCTCACAGTTTGAGAAGTGCTATCTTAGATAACACAAATACAATATCGCAAACCGAAACTATTTTGATGTATAAGGTTGCATAAAATCTGGCAAAGCAGTCTACCGGCTTACTTGTTTTTTTCCTCCCCCAAAATTTCCTTGTAGCATAGGAATAATTTTTTTTATTCCTCGTCTTGTAGAAAAAAACCGCCCTTCTTTTTAGTCTATATTTTCTAAAGTTTGTAACCCTTTTTATATTAAATTCAAGCCCACTGTCAATTTCTCAACAGTCGTTTGAGCTTCTGACTGAACTGGGTTTAAAAACTTAAGCTCTTCCTAATCTTGCTCTTGCTCACGCATTTCTATGAATTCATCAATCGTCAGCTTCTGATTGTATTAATCCAGTATTTCTTGGACGTCATCATTTTCCGCTTATAAATTCATTTGCCTGCTAGGTAGACTGCCACATTAGCTATTACATCAGGCTCTGGCCCGATTCCGCTTAAACAAACAAACAAACAAACAAAAATGGGCGCACTTCGAAATCGATAACTCCGGGTTCGCATAAGTCGGGATAGCGTAAGTCGAGGCATTACTGTATTTATAAATGTAATTTATTGAATAATACATATTTTGAAGGTCATTATTCTTGAAATTTGATCAGGAATATTTATGTATTCAGTAATTATTATGTCTGTTATTTCCATAAAATAAACCACTTCGATTTTAAGATGGAACCCATCTTCTGAAACATAAACGTGTGCTTAACTATTTAAGGAGAGATGAATTTTAATTCATCTCTTATGGTATATATATTTTTTACATGTCATGAAAACATTTCATCTTTGAAAATATATATACCAGTGCTTCTCAAACTTTCAATACTGGCACCTCCCTTTTCAATCATAATTTTTATCGCGCCCCCCTTATACAATAATAATGTATTAAATGCAATAATAATGCAACTTGACGCTAAAGCTACAAAACGATCTTAATTATAAACCGTACAAATTAATAAGATAAGTATATTAAATTTTATATATGTAACTTTTAAGTAATATATATTTTATTATTTTTTTCTCGAATTTTTAAATTGGAACAGATTGTAAAATGCGGTGGCTGCTTTCAAGAAAAATATAGATCTCAGCCAAATATAGAAAATGTACTCAGAATCTTAATCTTAAACCTTCATTTGAAAGACTTTCCTCTGCAAGACAAGCACATAAAAATTGTCAGGAGAGTAAACCCGAATGCGGAACAATGTTTACAAAAATGTAAAATGATATTTTAAAATGAATGCTTATATTATAGTTAGTTTTAGGCGAACTGTAATTTTAAGCCTCACAAAATTAGCATTTAGAATTAATGTTAAGCAATTAAAAATAATATAAAATTCCAAAGAAGAATACTAATGTTATTTTTAATATTTAAAGCTAGAAGACTTCGAAATGTTTTATCCCGGGGGCAGACACACACTCGATATTAGCGTTCATGGTCACGCGGAGTGATTGAGTCACCCCAATCCTTTTTTTAATAATTGTTTTATTGTACACGATACAAATCGTGATTCCAGTGAATAATTTCACTAAGAGAAAGTAAACTCACCTACTTTCAAGAACTTTTCAATTTTTCTTTGGTAACAAATAAACAGTTTTGCCAGAATTAACGATTTTGTTATCTGTGTGTCCCAAGCGACCACTTCCGGGTTAAAAGTGTATTCATTATGATAATATTTATGTCACTGCTAAAAAAATTGTGTAAAGCGTTTTTCGTTATGCTTCATATGTTTGAGAATACTCATAAAAATAAATCTTGGCCAAGTAATCCTACAAAGTGCTCTCCGTATTTTTCCAAACATCATAAAACTCTTTTGCATGGAAAAAAGCGCAACAGAGAAATATATAACTTACAACTTCCCTAAATGAGAAACAAAAACATATAAGAGTGGGGTCTTAACTAACTGTACCAATAACTTAGAATTTCAAACAGATTATCAGCAAAAACAGATTACATCAATAATGTGCAGTATTTCAAAAATAATCACAGTGATGAATTTTTATGTTCATAAATTTTTTCAATTCTGGATCTGAGATTTGTTTTTTCTCTGAAAGAGTAGTAGAAATCACTCATCATGAGATTACTGCAAATCAAATAAAAGTTTGTTTATATTTGGTTTTTTGGAACAAAGATAGCTAATCAGGTATTGAAGAAGTTTTAATTTTTGAGATGACTTATATCGCCTGTAAATTATATCAGAGTAAAAGTGCGTTTTTTATTATGTCTGAAAGTATTTTGTTTTAATTCATTCCAGAGTAAATTAATTATTTTTTTTATCTTTTATTTTCGATATGCTCACGCCCCCTTTGTAGGGGTACCGCGCCCCCCAGCGGGGCGCGCCCTACAGTTTGAGAAACACTGATTTATATTATCCTTGTAAAATAGAAATATTTTACCCGATTAAAGAATTTATGTATCACAGTACCTTTTCTAAGCTACTGACATATTTATGATCTTCCCGGTAACAATAGTAGATTTATCGCTTTTTTCAACAACTATTTTATAACATAGAAGAGTACGTGTAACAGAGATGGAAAAAAATACGTTTTGCAACGTAAATGGAAGTCAGAAGTACTTTTAGCAATGATAGCCTTAAAACGAATGTGTTAAAGGGATGGCCTCTTCTGAATATATTTGCATCCATTCAGTTAAAATGGCTATGGAAGAATAAAAACACATTACTGGCAAATTGGAAATGTGTTTCTCTTTTTTTTAAATGCATGAAGGTGACAATGGAATGAAATCTACAAAAATTGTAGCAACCAAAGGTAGAAATTTAACTTCTTGTGGGAAACAATTCACATTCTAATAAAAAGGCTGACTAAACTGCAGCCTGATTTCTTGAGGAGGGGTTGATTACATGTTTGCCATTTAGATTATAATTACCTATGGGGCTTGTGTAAGCACTTGACATACCGGAATTGTAATTCTAAAGATCTCAATATTCAACCGTACCACACTGTAGGCTAACTTCAATTCCAAACCTACTAGAGACCAGGAGCTGTAATTATTCTTTCAACTGTAATGAATCGATTACGAATTTTGTAAGGCGTTGTTTAATTAAGCAGTAAGTAATAAACCATCTAACTTATTGATTGGTTCATTAATTCAAAATTACCACTCACGTTTTATTAGTGGAAAAATGGATGTACCTCTAGCCATTTCACGTTGAAATATTTGTGCAGAGTAGACTTTTCTGTTAAACAATTGCTCACAGTATATATAAAAAATGTAGGAAAAATTTAACAATGAATTGAAATTTTCACACAATAATTACAACTTGTAGTAATATTTCAAATTCAATACATTTAAAAACCTACTACTGGAGGACAAATGTATTTTTATTTTTTTTAGCTTTATCTATTTTCTAGAGAAGTTGTACTCTTTTAAATAATCCAATTTCTCTAAAACGTGCGTTTAAACGACTGTATAACACGAAATATATTTCAACCTATAAATTATTCATTTTTGAATAAATCGCCCTAAATCATATTACATTTAAAATAAATGTATCTACAAGAAGAAATAAAATATATATTTTTTACCCTAAATTGTGTGTAAGAGAGGTACAAAGTAACACACACATTTACTTAGTTCACATCATTAATTCTATATGCATTCAGTAATAAGAGAAAAAGTAGAATAGGCAAAATGCTAGTTTGAAAAATGAATCATGAAGTAAATAATTTTCCTTAATGTGTTGTTTTGCTACATAGCGTTTCATATTACTCATATTTGGTATCGTTTTTGACTTGTATGGGTAGCACTTTTTTTTTTTTGTTCTAAAGAAAATCAATTCATTTTTGCTAGAAGTGTTTTCAGTCTAAGTTGATTTTCTAAATTTTTTCCTACGGTAAAGTTTGAGTTCATGATTTATAAAATATTTCTCTTTTTGTTTTTAATATATATATATATATATATATACACACACATATATATATATACACACATATATATATATATATACACATATATATATATATATATATATACACACACATATATATATATATATATATATAACACACATATATATATATATGTGTGTGTGTGTGTACTGTATTTACTCGAATCTAATGTGCCATCGATTCTAAACCACGCCCTCAATTCTCTACACGTTAATGAGAAAAAAATTATAAAATGGTTTAAAAAGTTAATCGATATCTGATACTTAAGAGATTTAAAAAAAAATGAATATTAAGAAGTTAATACTTAATTTATTTTACTAGTTTAAAAAAAAACTTTCACATGCATACATGAATCTATAATTACCCTAACCGTCAGTATCCTGTTTTGAAAATGATTCGTCTTTCCCATTGTTGCAGATGACTTCGAAATAGGTGCAGACGTCGCCCTATTTCCATACAGGGTCGTCTTCCGTGCCATCCAATGCATTTGCTGTACAACATTTTTCTTACAGAATGTATCATAGAAGAATATAAAAAGAATTATTAAAGACTGTTGAACATTTATAAACAAAATTTACATCATTTTGCTACGCCATCGACGAATATTTGTTTCATCCTTGTCAAATTTTCACTGACCACTGCTCTGCTTCCGTTTTTTTTTTCTTTCTATAAAATTGATTCCCTTTTCATACTTGCAACCTATTATGATGTTATAATCGATATCTTTAATGATTAGGTGGTTAAAAAAGAAAGCGTATACATTTTTTTTCCAAAATACGAGCAGACAATGATGTTTAGGATGAACTGGATGCTGGACATAATCTGCGGAATGGGATAAGGCATCAATGCAAATGGCTAGAATGAACGGTTACAATTTTCATTTTGAAAGGGGTGGAAACTCAATTCATACCCCATACAACAAATGTTTAGCTTTCGATTCCAAGCCACACCCGATTTCAGTAGCATTAACACTGAAAAAATAGTGCTGCTTAGATTGTAATTAAGTGAAAAAAAATAAAAGTAACTACCTTTGCGTGTCGTTAAATATTACATTTGGCATTTTACCAGATTCGAAAACTTTAATATTAGAATGACATGTACATTGGTGTTTTATACGTACACACTATGTCATAACATTTCAAGCATTAAAATATTATCTAATAGTCTGCACATTTACGGTTAAGACATTCATATCGTATATTTGATGTGGAAAATGTAATAAACAAGCTTGCGGCAGTGAGTGTGCAAACGTTTACGTTTTGTGGCGGGCTTCTAATGCAAATAGGGCCAAACCTAAGTCAACAGTCCTTCATGGATCTGGGATGACAAGCTTCGGGCACTTCGAAGCATTAGAATTCACATATATTACCGATTAATGTGTTGATTAATGCATAAAGTGTGTCGTACTTCGAATGGAACTATACAGCAGGAAAAAGCAAACACATAACTGCGTGCAGTTTAGATCAGAATTTATAATTACTTTCACCTCACTGAATTTTAAGGAACTGAATACATTGAGCGTGTAAATATGAGGCGATTATATGATCGTCGAATGTTATTTTAGAACATTTAATTTTCAACAAAGTATTTCAAATATTTACTGTTCCTTTCAAGAAACTACCGTCGAGAGTTTTAGTAAAACTATTATTATCACTACCAGTCATATTTCGAAATAAATATTAGAATCTTTGCAAGCATTCCTCCAATCTTCCAAAGAATACGAATTTCTACTTTTTAATAAAAAAAAAATCTTTTATCAAATATGTATTTAATCAAATATATATTTTCATTCTATTTAAAATTGATGACGAGAAAAGTGCTGTATATTCAACAAATGTTCCTTCAATTAAAAGAAAATAATTTTCTAGAAATAACAGACAGTGGGGGGCGAAATCCTTGTCAAAATTCAGAGCCTCACATTGACCTGGTGTGGAAATTTGGAGAGTAAGCTGTCAGCTCACGTGTCACATTCGTAAGTTTATATTAGTTAAAAAGTTCGAGGTTCATTGGTAAGTAAGAGACAGAAGAAAGGTATTGCAAAGAAAATATGTACGAAATACATGACGCGCAAAATTAGTTTAGTGTACTGTTTACTTGAACAATGCACTTCTCATGATAAAGCATTTATGCTTTATTAAATATAAATTTTCTTGGGTAAGAAAGAAATTAAATCTTCATGGTAGATTTTAATAGATTATTTATTAATATTTCCTTTACATAAAACTTACAGAATGTGCGAGAGGTTTAAACCTAAAAATAAAATCCATTAATTCACTTTTGTGAGCCATTGCTCTAACTTCAAAACACCGAAGTCGCTTAAGACCGACTGGATAATTTCATTTTCCGAAAAGTATTCCTCGTTTTATTTCGAAGGATGAAAGACAGTTACACACTCTGGTAACAAACAAAACAAGTTTTCATCTCGTTCTTAACTAATCTGATTACGGAGTAATTTAATCTTCCTGAAAACTAAGTGGTACAGTGTGAAATCCAATTATTCTGCTAATCAGTAACAAATGCAATCGACTACAAAAATTGTTACGATGTTTGCATTTTCCGAGATTAAAAAGCAAAGCAACGAAGCCTTAATTCTTATCAGGAGAGTGACTCATTCTTCTGAGATGCAGGTGATAATTAGAAATGTCGGAATAGTTGTTTTATAATGCAGATGCAAATCTCTGCATATTCATGTTTAAATCACATAAAAAATAAAAAAGGTTATTTAAAACATTGTATAGTAATGAATTGAAAACAACACGCTATTTAGCCCAAGAAATAATTTAACTAAAATTTACTTGGATTTCTTCTCACTTAAATATTAAGTTTTGATGTGATTAAAATTTGTATTGTAACAAAATGTGTGATTTTAAAGAATGTGTATCACACACACAGATATATATATATATATATATATATATATATATATATATATACACATTTAGCAGTAAATAAATTAAAAAGAAGACTAATAAATCCTAAAACATCTTAAGATCAAACCGAAAGAACCAAGAACATGGAACCATTACAAACCAAAAAGGAGAAATTTCGCTAGAGTGAACAAAATTATTATGATTTCCAAGCATATATATATATATATAATAACGTTGGCCGAAGTTGGTGTACTCATTTGTTTACACAGGATTTCAAAGAAAACATTTTCAGAATGGACGTTCATCTTTTTATTTTGACATGAACATCAAAGGCGTTACGACAAAACAATAAGCATACTAACACACAAAAACATAAAGCATAAACGAGCTGCAGCTATTTATGCATATTCAAGACGACGAGCTGGGGACAAAAACCTGCGACAATTACATGGTGAAAGCAAACAGACAAAAAGCGCGATCACAAAACGCGCTACAGCCGGCTGGCTACATGATTATAGAAAGAAGTGGCGGAATTTCTAGACATCGGTTTTCATACCTAGTGGTGAAGATCACATGATTATTTTGTAATAAGAACTCGGATTGATTACGATGGGCTGGAAAGGAATTCATGATGTTATAAGTCGATTACGATGTTATCTTAGTCGATTACGATTAAGATTCGGAAGTTAGTTTTGACCCAACGTTTATTTATAGATTATTAAAAAGAGTTAATTAAAAGGATGTTAGAGGGAATTATTACATATATATATATAGTCAATACCCTTATAACTAATATACATGTGATCATGCGCATTGAAGCTAATATTAAATATTTTGGAATTTTAATTCAACATACAAACCATGCATACAGACACTGAGTTTTCAGTAGTTATTACATTTCAGAAATTGGTATGTATGTGTGAAAATGCTGCTTCTTACAAATTATAATCTCATTTTATCTTACACACATTTGAAATTATTTTTTTCAATTTAATCCCTTTAAAATTTCTCCTGAACCCGTAGTCAATTTCTGTTTTTGAATACATATAATGATCTGGGATTTCATTATTCAAATCTTGGGATTCTGGTATAATCACTGGACTATTTATGAAAAATACTTACACATTAGCATATAGTTGAAAATTGCATAATAAAACTGAAAACATAATTATAAAATTGGTTTAATATTATTATTTATTGAAACAAATCAAAACAGAACTTTAATCATCATAAAAACAAATAAAAAAATAGTACAATTTCAATTCATTAAAAATTTATCCATTTAAATTAAAAATTGGTACGTTTGAGATTTCCAAAAGCTTATTGTAAACTTAAAACAGAATAAAAACTCCCTATTTTATTTTCATTGAAACAACACATTTTTTTATGTTTAATATATTTAGAATTGATAATTGCATGGTAAGACATCATAAGGAAGTACATTTCTCAAAATTAAAATTGTGAAGTCTGAACAGAACTTTTTTTTAGACAAACATATATACTCAGCACGTACAAAAGATAGAATAGATTTACATAAATTTCAATCTAAAAAACTTTTCTACTTATACAATTCCCCCAGAAAAAATATTTTTCTTCTTTTTTAAATGTCATTAACATATAACACAAGAAATTAATCATAAGAAACACAAATATTAACTATAATAAAAATACTAAAGAAAAACAGAGTTTAATATTAAAAATATTTAATAATAATAATAAATACATTGCGTATTTCTCAGTCCAGTAAAAGTCTGTCTTTCAGCTTCCTCAAAATTCTACTTTAGAAATATTTTTAACAACATTTAAATATTAATACATGCAATCTTATTTGAAAGTATATTTCTATATAATGATAATATAAAATAATATCACACTAACTCTATCTCTCTGTACTCTCTTGGGAGCATGTAACACTAAAAAAACGCGTTCCCAGGTGGCGGATCGGGGAATGCTTCCATTGGTTTTTTTCTTTGGGTGATAGAGGGAAAATAAAATACCCTCCGCGGACCAACAGGCAGAAGTCCAACCTCTTTGAGGCAATGGCATCCCTTTCCCACGATAGTTCTGAAATTTAAAGATAATTAAAAACAACATTTGAGGGACAAACTGGGGAGCAAGTCCAAAGACCTTAAAGACAAACTATATTTCACTTATAAGACCAGTTATGGAATATGACTCTTCCAAATGGGCTCATGTATCAAGACCACACTAGAGAAATTAAATAGTGTTCAAGCAAGAGCTGCAAAAGTCATTGTTGGGGCAGTGTCCTCTGCTAACAACTTAAAGGTCATAAAAGAGCGTGGCTTTGATAGCCTTGAGAAGAGGAAAAGATATAACTTGATCAAATTCACAAAAAAGTTTAGAAGCCGTGAACCAACACATATTTCTAGAAGAACCTTTGAAAATTAAATTAGTAATGTAAGATTAAAAAGATCTTCTCTAATGCAATTGAATATTGAAATCAGAATACCTCTTGGCCTTGAACATAACAAATTTTCTATTTATCAGGAACCTCTTTTCTCTGCTGGGCTTCCTAAGAACACCACATTTGTATTAAGTCTATTAGAGCCATGTACTAAAAATGAGTCAGATAGTATCATCAAAGAACAAGAGCTCAAGACTATTGCTAAATATCCACATAATTTTGCGTTTGCTTATACAGACGGTTCTTCTGATGAAACATTCTTGAATGAAGGTTCGGGAGCATTTATGACCCCTCCAAATGATGCAACTACCAACGAGTAGTCGTCGCTGGTGCCATTGCCTCTTACTTCACGTGTGAACTCTGGGCGATAATTGAGGCTCTTGATCTATATGAGACTCTCCCTATTCTGGAACAGACTAGAGGTCTCGTCATTTTCTGTGACTCAAGGGCAGCCCTCCAGATAATTCTAAATGTAGATTCAAGGATTACTAAAGAGATTTCCTCTCGCCCGTTTAGACTGCAGGGGTTGGATAAAGTCTGCTTCCTCCAATGGTTATCTGCACATGTTGACATTGCAGGCAATGTAAGCGCAGATACTGGCGAACGAAGCTAGAAATCTTAATAATGACAACTTTGTCAACAGTACTTTATTAGAAGCAAATGCTGCCACATATTTCAAATTGAGAGAGAAGTCAATTCCTGCAAAGCATCAAATCTGTAATATAAGTGAAGACTATCTTATAGCAAAAACTATTGCTAGGCTAAGAACAGGTCATTACAGAGGAATGAAGTTTGATAGGAATGGTAGAGGATATATATATTATAGGAATTGTGATAACTTTTTAGATACAGAGCTGACACCCGCTCATATTTTTGAATGTCCAGCTATTCTTGCTGCTCTAGAAAAAATATGGGTCCTCTTTTCGTCAACAAATCTCTATGTGGACATTATTGAAGAGATTTCCAGAACAGTCAACTGGGCCCATGGTACTATTTTATTTGGTTTCCGAGATTTCAAAAACCCGGAATCCTGGAGCTGAAGAATTGCCATCCACGCGCTAGCGATTCTAGCGATTATCCGTTTTGTTATTTTATACCCAATTATCTGCAGTTTTAATTCTTTTCTGCAGGTTATGAAACCCTTAATATTTCCACATGGCGTTGAAAGGTAAGAAAGGTAGATGAGAAAAAAAGTTAGGGAAGGAAAAATGTTGTTAGCGTTAGGTCTATGAAGCAGAAAAAAAGTTTTATCACGAAACCACGTTACGAATTGAGTGGAGAAAGCCAATTACATACTTCCATACTTCCAAGACAATAGTTAGAACTTTTCAATTAAATACATTTCAATTTAATGTTTGATTTAATTCGAATATATCTATCCATTTTTATGTATTTTACGTCTGACATGTAAACTGTATGTCTGATATATCATGTCTGAACCGTACTTATCGGAATATCCTGATATTCAGATAAATATTCAAACTTGACTTCATGTTAAAAATGTTTTCCTTTTTCCTTGAGATTCTATACTTAATTTGCAAAATATTTTAAAGGATTGCACTATCTATTGATGAGATTTAATCGTGTGATTATTAAGGGTATGGTGGACCATTGAAACTAATTTCTTAAATTGTTAGCTTAATTAACTGAAAATGGAATCAATATAGTAAATGAATATTATGTTTCATAATTTAAATATATATTTTTTTTAAAAACACTATTATAAACTGATTTTTTTTTTAAAAAAAAATTGTTTCTTAAAATGCTTTAAAAAAGGTTTTTTGCGCATTAATTTTTAAGATACGTACATAATTTCTGTTTTATACATAGATGGACTACAACAAAATGTATCTGTACATACGTTTTAAGTTCAGAATAAAATTTGATGGAAAAAAGATAAATGTTCTATAATATATGAAATATTTCAGCAATTATCACATATTCAAGGTATTCAAAACAACACAAAATATGATCCATTAATTTTTTTAGAAAACTAATGCACAGATTTGTGAATTATATCATTTTTCATAAGTTTTAAAAACTTCAAAGAGATATGACGTAATTCGAACCGTAAGGAACATTTTATGTAGCAATGAAAAGGAAAAATTTACAAACTAAGAAAAGTACATTTTGAACATTTATTTGAGTAAAATATTAAAAAAAAATTGAGTAATTATTAATCAAACTGATAAAAATTCTTTGACAAAATTATTCTAAGAATTATAAGGAATATTGTTAGTAAAAAAATCAAAATCGCATTTTTGACCAAAATTGATATTGTGAAGGTCCACCATCCCAGAAAAAAACCAAAGATCTAATATCACCCTAGTTTAAAATGTAATTACTATACCATATGATACATTTCTTACACAACAGGCTGTATTACTTTATTTGAATAACTATTTTATATTATTACACAAAATGCATTCACTATAGAAGTAGTTTAGTTCCCTACAAGTATGCTGATAATACTTGCATTTCAACTTTCGTTTTTTGATTTACATAAGAAAACCCGCTCCAATTCAAAACACAATTTCAAAATATGTTTATATATTACATTGAATAGAAAATGTATTCATGAAATGTTATGCTTTGGAAACTTTATGTATTCGTTGTAAGATGATAAATTGAAAATATTTTTGAAGACATTATTAAATAGAATACTATAAAAAAGCTGGGAAATAAAAAGAGAATTTCCATGAGTGCTTCTAAATTTTCGTTTTTATATTCACATTTTTATAACTTGACATTTTCAAATTCCAAAATTTCAGAACAACAACAAAAATAAATAAATAAATAAGTTGAGCATATGTAATACTTTTTACAAAGTAAAAGGAATATAAATAAAGTTGAACAATACTTTGAGAACTTTAGAAACTTTTACTCTCGATACTTTTCTTCTCGATAAATATTATTTGATGGGTTAAAAGTATACTTGAATTTGAAAAAAATAGAGAAAATAATTTGTTGTTCTAAATTTTGTCTGAGAGAAGCTTC
Organism: Trichonephila inaurata madagascariensis; assembly: GCA_019973955.1. NCBI lineage: Eukaryota > Metazoa > Arthropoda > Arachnida > Araneae > Nephilidae > Trichonephila > Trichonephila inaurata. The sequence goes on from BMAV01005453.1 coordinate 147,174, forward strand.
TCTTTATTGAGTAAAATGAAAGGACCAGGAAAAATATTAAATTATTCAGAAAACTAAAGAAACACATGCTGAAAGATTTTTTTAAGGAAAAATAAATTGAATTAGGAGATAATATTCCTTTTTAGTTAATATATTCATTTGTTTGGACTTGAATTCTATGAATAATTTAATTTTCTATATTTTTCAGGGGCTCAGTAATTCTACGTTGTTACACGGATGAAATTCATCCATGAAATATTAAGTTTTTCTGAGGATGATATATATATATACACAAAAATAACTCTTTCAATTTTAGATTTGATTTTACTTTGCGTCGATCTCTACAGTAACAAGTGAGGTTTTCTGACGTACCTCATAATTTGAGTCGCACTCAAATGACGAGGACGATACCTGAGCTGTGTGTGTGTGTCAACTGTTCCCTAAACTTCTTCTCTATACCAACATGGTGTGTCATCCGTGGCACTAGAACTCCAAACTGCGACATTGCAATGCTCGTTTCACGAGTTTGCAACCGATCACTATGCTATAACGGCCTAATATGAATTCTGTGTCACTTATTTACATTCATGCTGTGGACTAAGTTAGATGAATGTCAATGCATTTTAAGTATTGTATTTTGTTAATGCTTGTAGATAAAATGGCAAGATGATAACCACCCGTCTGATTAAGACCTGAAAACTAATAGATGAGTACTATGGAATAGTCGGGTAATATGGAACGGTTTTCAAAAGATTTTGCACGTAATTTTCAAACATTTTAATCTACTAGTACACTTGTGACTTGAACATAAAAGTTAAATGTACACTAAAAGAGTTGTAGTTTGTAATACTGTAAGCGTTTTCTAGCTGACAATGTTTATGGAATACTGGGTATTCCATAATACCCGACGTGTAGCAATGAACCATTCCATTTTGGTATATCATTTGCAGCAGACTTCATGCCATCAATTAAGAAACCAGAAAATATATATATAATGACGCTGAATGTATCTTTTGTAGTGAAAAATTCTCCGAAGACCAAGAATTGAAATTTTAGATTCAATACTTCAACAGCTTTTGTAGACCCACCTTAATTGTACTGGAGCGGAGAAAGATTATATTTGCTACTTTTGGAAACAGGCTCGAAACCGAAAAATGACTTTCACGTATTTTTAAAAATATGGCTTTTATTGTAAAAACCACCACGTTTTATGATGTCTTAATTAGCTTTCCAATGGCTTAAACTACCTATTCCATAATACTCTCCATTTATCATTTTCTTTTAAAATAATTTTTTATAACAATAAATTTAATATTATTTTTTGACAAGTGATAATTCCTTACAATTGTTGTAATATATATCCCTGATGATTTTGGAGATTTATATCAAAAGCTAGTAAAGTTTCTATTAGAAATATAAATGGTGTTCCATAATACCTGACTCTCATATACCTTACATATACACATATTAGAAAGTTTTTCACACAAAGTTAAAATTATAAGTGCAATTACATACCAGGGTAAATGTGTTATTGACCCATTAAATCCAGGGTTATTTGGGCTCACACCATAGGGGCTTCAGTATTGGAGGATGGAGGGGCTCGTCTCGTTTGCCATTTAGCCTCAATAAGATCATGATCAAAATAATTTTATTTTTCATTTGTTATTCTCGTACTATTTCAACGAAATTCTGGAAATTTTGAATACCAACTGGCTATAATGGCAAAAGGGCCTTATATCATGTTTGTCATACATGTTTAGGCTTCGCTCTGCCATCATACACCACCCTACACCATCATTACTCCTTTAGTCGAAAGGAATCAAGCTGTTTCTGTAAATGTGATTCACACAAATTTTTTTCTTACGGGTTCCTGTTTGTACGAGCATTTGTTAAAATACGTTTAAATATACACTATCTACTTAAAAGTGTTGCATGTGGGGCCTACTTTTTCATATGATCCCAGAACCTCAAGAAGTCTTATGACGTCATTAAATAAATCATTAACTATTAAAAGAAAATCCACATCTTGAATAAAACTAGAAATGATTCAGTTGAGATTAGACAAATGATAAATTACAAGATAAAGCTCAGGCAAAAAATGTCATATCAATGAATCCAAATAAGTATGTTCAATTGTGAATTTTTTTGCCACTAAAGTAATTTAATAGCATTATTATTTGGTATTAATTTTAGATGAAATCATGCCAACCATGATCAACAAGTCGAACTGCTCTAGTTGATTAAGTTGGTGAAAAGACAGAAAACAGTGAACCACAGATCTGTGGAAACAAGGTATCCATAGTGATGAATCAAGATTACTCTCCAGGTCTAACGTTTGCCTGGAGAGTATCTCTTACCACAATACAATGTGCCCATACTTATGATCCATGGAGGCGGAATTATTGTCTGGTATAGTCTTTTCTGGTTTCGACTGGGACCCTTAGTTCCAAAATTCATCGTAAGCCAACATTTCTCAAACTGTGGGCCTCGCCTCCCTAGTTTCATAATAATCATCACCCATGATAATCATATGAGGGGGGCGCGAGCATATCGAGAAGTCGAAAAGAAAAAGTTATTTGGAAAAATTATTAACTTGCTGAAAGTAAACAAAAAAAATACATTCTGACATAATAGAAAAAAAATAAAATACGCATTTACACTAATATAATACACTTATAAATGTATCAGTAGTGAAAAATGTATTTTATAATTAATTTAACAATAGTAAGTTAAGAACAACATTAATAATTAACAGTGACGCCCAGAGGCTTGTCATACATAAAATTATATAAAAAATGAACACTTATCACTTTTCTTCATAAGTTTGTACGGTTTATAATTAGTCCCTTAACTGCCGATTAAAAGGAAATTTGTATTCAAAATTAGAAATCTTTAGATCTTTTTTATTAGAAATTTTGTATAGAGTTATAGTATGTCAAATTGAAGTTATGCCAAAAACAAGATCAATGAGGCCAAAAACAAAGAGAACACTACACTATACACTACACCAGAGTGGTGGTCCACGAGAAAATTCGCTGGTCCCTAAAAAAATGGAATATACTTACTCATCACCTTAAGTTGCGTTTTAAGATGAATTGAAACATAATTAAATTCAAAACAATACGTGAATAGTTATAAAAATACTACTTTATAGAATAGCGTCATTTCATAGAATAACGCCACGGTAAATAAGTCGTACAGCTGTATTATTTTAGCTACATGGTTTGTCTCGTCTCGTTTTGCTCTCGTCTAATGTTTCACTCTCCTGTATGTCGCATATGTTGCAGCTTTTAAAGGTGGCCTTACGGACGTACTAAGTTCAATATAAAATATATTCAATATTTTAGTTGAGTTATTAAGGAAGTTTGTGTGTGTGTGTTGTATATTCGTGTTTCTTAAGACAGATATGATCTTAAATCTTAACCATGTGCATATTTTCTTTTATTTGACATTTATTGAATCCATGGACGCTAAATCATTACTAAAGGTTTCCTATCTTATGACAAATCAGATCTCGAAATACAAAAAGCCGTACTCGATTGTAGAAAAATTAATTAAGCCTTGAATGCGAAAAACCTGTGAACAGATTTTGGGAAAGCAGGCTGTTTAGAAACTGAAGATGAATCCTATGTCGCGGCATGCGCGGTACCGATCTCATCTTGAAATAAAGGCTGTTATATGTCTTTTAGTAAAAAAAATTGGATCCCAATATCTCTAATCTTATTTCAAGAAAGCAGAAACATCCATCCCACTAGGAATGCATAATGCAAAAAGTTTGACTTACTTAAACCATTTTTTAATTGTTTTGTTTTTACAGTTTTGTTTATTTTATTACGGTTTATTAATAAATATTTCATAATTTGGTTACAATTAATGGCTTCATTTTATTAACTAGGTACACTTCATGAGTTCATAGATCTAATTTTTTTTATCAATACATTTAACACTTAAACAGTCCTATTAGTGGTCCACTGGATTTAAATTATGAATTTACTGGTCCGTGAGTTCAAAAAGTTTAGCGATCGCTGCACTACACTATCACTACAAGGAAAAACAGTATTGGATTCTCAGATCAAGGGAGCAAAATATCCAAAACAATTCTTGTGATGAATCGATCAAAATAAAAAATGGGTACTGTAAATTTACACCATGTTGCACCTTATTCGAACGACTAGTCTCGTTCATTCATTTAATATAATGAATATAAATATTCGATAAATTATTTGTACAAATTGTCGGATAATTTTGGGGAATGTAAGATATTTTACAATAATAAATGTGGTTCACTCATTTGCGGCATATTTGTATATTCATGTAATCGATAATGGCAAGAACATGTGTATTCATAGACAAACTTTTACCTTTTCTTTACGCAACTTTCGAATGACTTGCATTCATCTCTTTAAATGTATTATAAACTTATTACGCGAAGAAAGTTTCATTATTACTAAATTTGAACGTAAGGAAACTTAAACGTAAACATTTTTGAAAACAAGTAATACTAAAAAAAAATTTTAAAGTCAATTCCTACTTATACTCTGTTTCACCTCAAGTTGGCAGCGTTGGGAAAGGTAGGGAATGTAACAATCCGCTTGAAAAAGTAGTTCCAACTAGTTTTGGAATTTAAATCAAAGCAAATGCACAGAAAGTTGTTAAAAAGTGTCATGTATTATAGAAATTGTGGCTTTAGAGATATATTTTAAGTTAATCACATCTTAAAAGCATTTATTCTTTAATACCTGTGAACGAATACAGTTGAAAACAACAACTTGACTTTTGGCTGACAACAACATTTGGCTGTAAAAACCAGTTTCAAGATTACATTCTTCCAAAGTATTCGCGCCAAATCAACGCCATTTGCTTTGCGACTTGATAGTTAAATCAGTGTTTCTCAAACTGTGGGGCGCGCCCCCCCTTGGGGGCGTGACAACTCTACGAGGGGGGCGCGAGCATATTGAAAAGTCGGAAACATAGGATTATTTGGAAAAAAATTAATTTACTGAAATTAAACAAAATACAATCTAACATAATAAAAAGTAAAATACACATTTATACTGGTATATTACACTTATAAATGTATAAGTGCTACACAATGTATTTTATAATTAATTTAACAATACTAAGTTAAGAACGTTTAAATGACCCAATGGGATTGTCATAAATAAAATTATATACAAAAAGTTTTTTTAAAACACTTATCTTGATAATTTGTATGGTTTATAATAAGTCCTTTAATTGCCAAATAAAAGTTACGCTAGTAGCATCCCAAAGCCAACCGTTTTCCATACGGTTTCGTACGTACAAGATATATAAGGGAGGTGGAGAGGAATAAAGAAGCAAATAATCTGAAATAAGCAAATCCTTCGTTAACATTGTCAAGGTCCTTTTATTGCATTCCAAAATTCTAGGGATAGTAGTGCACAGAAAAGATCATGCTTCGGAAAGACGTATATATACGTCAGGCAGAATTAATGCTTTGGCTGAGCGAGACATTTATATACGCCAGTGGCACCTAAGAAGTTAAAGTCGTATGGTATTTTTAGCATCAAACTATAGCATTATTGACTTCAATACATTGTTATTGTATGGGGGGGGGGCGCGATGAAAATCAGGATTGAATATTGGGTCGCGAATATTGAAACTTTGAGAAGCACTGAGTTAAATAATCAATATTTTTAAACATATTGAAATGCAAACTCTTAAATATCTCGATTAAATAAAAGGCTTATACTATTTCAAAAAACCTCATACAATTTTAAAGAACAAATTTTTCAAGAGCATTTTTTTTTCTGCTCGTCAAATATGGAGAATTTTATTTGTTATAGTCACACTCTTCTCCTAGAGTAACCCCGTAGCGGCTGTGTGCGGTGTGATTTGGTCATCGTACCCTTCCCAGCGCTGCCAACTTAAGGTGAAACGGAGTATAGATCAACAAAGAAAATTTTTATTTTAGCTAAATTTTTATTAAATAGTTACGATAAATATATATTAATTTGTATATACATATGACATAATCATAACATTAAGTGCTAATTAATTAATATTAAAGTATCGTATTGTCATCCACAAAACAATCGTGTGCATAAAATTTCAGTTCAACTGATTGCTTTACAACGTGAGGAAAAAAACCAACCAAACTTAACAACTTAACAACAAAAAGGGTTGCTAAGTCGCCAAAATTGATGCCAACGTGGTTGTATTTGTGATTCTTTAAATAATTAGTTTTAATCAAATCATTTTTATTAATTAAATTATTCTATTGTCATCCAAAATAATCATGTATCTAAAATTTCGGCTCAATTGAGCGCTTTAAAATGTACTTTATTAACGCTTGAAAATTCCCCGAAGATAAATAAATAAATATAGAGAGAGCGAGGTAACTGTAGGAATTGAAAAAAATCATTTAAAATAATATTTTTTTAAAAATGGCATTGTGAGGAATGTGAGGTTCTCTCATTCTCTTGCCTAGAGATGTAGGGGGAAGGGAAGGAAGATAAGCCAAAACAGTGCAAAACAAATATCCAAATCAATTAATAATCCAAAAACAATCTATTTATTGATCACACGATCAGCAGCACAATTCAAGTAATGTTAAAGGAAAGATGCATCCAATCTAAGCAACCTAGCCTATAAATAGCAGACCTAATTTAAATAATCATGATTTCTTCTTCAGAAGGTGTAATTGTGAATAACTAGATTTGAACGACCAAAAATTTTCCAAGAGGATTTTATTGATAGAAGTGCATGGATAGAACCGTCACAGCATTTACGTAGTGTATTAACCTGGAGTATAATTGTTTGGGTACTCTATACGTGAAGATGCTATAACATTATATATTAACCCGCGATCACTCGCACGGGGTGTTCTGTACACCCCAGCAACAAGAAAATCCTCCCAGGATTCTAAAAAGATCGCGCAGAACCACGATTTTTTGTGTAGCTACACATTTTAGATTATTGAACCTTCAGGCCTGATGCAATCCTTCTTTCTCCAACGATTGGAATGTAATGACCTTCAAAAGTTTATCTGGGGGACTGAGAAATCCCGCGAGAAGTTGAGCATATGTATACAGTCTGCTCTGAATGTTTGGAAAATGATTAAAATATTATTTCCTACTTTCTACAATCATTATCTCCTTAATTACAAAGTATATTTATTACTGGTATATACGTTTTATACTGGTTTATGAAAAAAATATAAAATTATGCATTTTAAAATAAAAATTTTGTATGTTTAGTTTAAATTAATGTGTGTGTTAGTCTCATTTGTATGCAATAAATTTAATAATTTTATTTGTATAATACAAAAAACATCTTGTACTTTGTAAATATGTAACATAATGACTTAATTTTATTTTCATATTTAAATACACGTGTTAAAAGTTTGGGGTGTTCTCTACACCCCGCGAGTAGCGACGGTAGCAAAAACAGGCGCGAGTGACCGCGGGTTAATTAGAATCATGCTGACACACAAGTAAGATTTTGAAAACTATTAGCAAATTTAATAAATTTTGTTTTTTGTTAGTTAAATTTTTAAAACAATTAAATTTCATGTTTAAAAAAGTAAGATGTATATTAAAATAACTAATACTAAAAATCAGGCTTTTATTCAGCTCTGTCCCTTTTTTGAAATTCAAAATATTGACATTAGAGATAACAATCGGTTTAAAAACAGCATAAATAAATCTTTGAAACAACTTCATTTTCATAATTTTTTGTTTTATTAAATAGTTATGTAATTCTATACCCTCCACATCACTTCGAGCGAAATGAAAGTGTTTATGCTACAGTATTATTAAGTTGAACTTCGAAGTAAGTCTATTTCAGTGCAAACATTAAATAGTTATTGGGAATAGTAAATCGCACTCAAGCGGTTATTATGCATGTATCACAGAATATGACGTGGAAAATCCAATATACCAACCTACGGCAGTGAATGAGTCAACATTTGCATTTTGAGGCAGAATCCTTATACAAATACAGCCAAACCACAATCAACAGTCATTCGTGAAGTCAAGCTGAAGGCAATTTCTCTGGTCCCAAATCTACATACGGTATAATATTGTGTTCTAAAAAGAAAAGTGTATGAGAAGATGTAAGCCTCTATTCAAAATCAAATAAGTAATGCCTATTAGAATAAAGCAAAATATACTATAAAATTATTATTGACTTATATTTATTTAAAAACAAACAAACACTTGAATGTATTTTCATTTTCAATGTTTTTTTTTGTGAGTAATTTGGGATTCTTCTCAACAATGAATTATTTAGTCGATACTTTTAATTCAATTTATATAAGTGTAATTCAATTTAGAAATATAAAAAATTTTCTCCTATAAATTTTAATATTTACATATTCACATAATTTTTTATGTATTAAATCTTTATTGTTCAAATTCTCTTTTTTTAAACTTGAACAATTACACTCACAAAAGTACTGTAGAGTTTGTTTTAGGGTGAGGGGGGGGAGCTAGTAAAATAGAATTGAACTAAAAAAATTCTGAGGAATTTATTAGATTAACATACAAATAAGTTTCTTCAATTCGAAAAAATTATGAATTGAATCTAAACGTGTGATATAATTTATAATTTTCTTTAAAAGAGAGAGAGAGAGAAGGAAAAATGCATTAAATATATATATTTTGCTTGTTGTGCATGGAAAATATGTACCTGTATACATAATTTTAAGATTTCATTAACAAGTGTAACTAAGAGAATTTACAGTAATATTTGGACCAAATTTCAAAGTTCACAAAACAGTAATAAAATGTCAAGGCAATGTAATAAGTTTATGCAGAAGTAAAATAAAAATAAACATATTTCTGAATAATCTTCTAATTAACTGCAATTTTTCTTTATCACCTAAATTTGAATATTCATGTAACGGCACTGAAAATATAATTTATTGCAGAAGAATACTTTTTCAAAATAAACTTTATAACCTACAGATTGTTCTATTCTCAAAATATAGAAAATGTCTCCCGAATTTCTAGATTTTGCAAAGTTTATGATAATGCCATTCGATAGTAAGCTGACAATATTTAGATTTTATCTTTCCTGTAAGACTCCGTGAGAAAATATAATGGGTAAGTGTGAACGTGTGAATTTATGACGCAAAATCCAATTCTGGCTATAAAGCGCAACGCATTTATTAAAATAACATGATAGGCAAAATAGAATGAATTCCGTCTACTGAATTCGTATTAGAAATAAAAACTTTAATTTCAAAGCTATTCTCAAATATATATGACCATAACACACATGCAGTATAAATTACAGAAAATTTGTTTCCATTTAATGTGTTATATTTCAATAAAAATACTCTAAGCAAAAATAAGATAAAATGCGTGAACATAAATGTTTAAGATTTTATTGGGCCCTTATGACTAATGGGCTCACAATACGACTAATAAATATGAATAAAAATATTTTATGACATACATATTTTATTATTGTTATTTATAAAATTTTTAATTGTGTATTTTAATGATATTCATACATAATTACAATACATTAAAAAATAATTTATTCACAAAATTTAGCCTTATGTATTGGACATTGGGATAATTATTAACATAAAAGCTAATATAACAAATAACGGGGCAATTTGCCACTAGTAAAGGTTTCGTTAAAAAAAAATCATAGGCCATAATTGCACACAGGGATAAAAAAAAAACTGTTCTCTTAAACATGTCAATCTAAAAGAACATGTTCATTTAAGACAGAATTTTACTTACTGTTTCATTGGGCACAAATTATAATTGGCATACCTATAAATAAAGAGCAAATATCAGACCTAGTTATAATTTAAAAATAAGTAATAAGAAATTAGAATAGTCATTCAAAACTTTGGGAATGTTTTCTTTTTTATCTACCATATTTGCAAACACTATAATGTTACAATTTATGAGATGTATTTTTTCTGCAGGAACCATTTCACGGTAACAGTATAAAAAATATTAAAATTAATCAGATATGTTTTCTAACTCCGTTTTTTCCTATATTAGTAGGGAACACAGAAACAAGAAAAGGAGAGAAAAAATTTGCCGTGTGATCTGAAAATTTATTACAATTCTCATTATTATTAATATGGTTAGTTTATTATCGGAAACATCAAAATGAGGACTAATCTGTTTTATAAAGATGGAACTTGATTATACTGTGAAAAATAGATATATTTCGAATCTTTCCTGCAGATGGACAAAAGAGTAAGTTTGATAATTTATTACTTGTTTTTATGCACGGCAAATTGCCAAAACTTTTGTCACATATTATTTCAATTCATTTCTACTTTTATTACTTTGCTTTTGTTAATGAACTTTGATCTATGATTTCCTTTCATTGCAAAGGACATAAACCCTGACATCCGTCATCAAGAGAAAGTAGTTTGAAGATGCAGAATATTTTCATCGAGGTTATCATTTCTTCTCGTAGCTCCTCGTTATCTTATAGTTTAATGGGAAAGAAGAAAATACTGTAAGAATTTATGATCTTTGTACATTGGTGATGGATAAGAAATGTTAAAAAGGGTATTTTGAGTACCAGAAAACTCTATAATATAAATTACATAGACATACAGATTTCCAGAATCAATTATATTCTTGCTTATTTTCAGTTGTAGCCAATTAACCCCTTGCGTACCAGATTGCGCTTTTTAGTATTTTCCCTTGACGTTACGAAGAACGTTTCATTTTTCCTCTTGACAGTGACAAATGCACACATTCATCACGTTTCATTTGGCTTTTTAAAGTTCATATAATTAAAAATTTTGTTTATTATTTTTACTTTTATACTAATATGGCATCGTCGTTGTATTTCACCGAAAGTGATACTTAATGCAAATACATGTTAGAAACTGATGATTACTACAGAAACTCTGATAAGGATTTATCTATTTGTGATGAAGTGTAGTTAATGTGAAAAAGTTATTTGTTCCGAGGAACATTTCGAGCAATTTCACAAAAAAAATGATTGTACTTGTTTTATTTATAAAATTTCACATTTTATTATTGGGTAAAAATGTTTAAATGTTATGAAAAAAATATTTCTCTCCAAAAAGGTTTTTTAATTAATATTATAAAAATTATTTTATGCATGTACTTTTAAATCAATTGAATTTTATATATTTTTTTGCGTTATTATTGTCGACAAATTTGTATTCCTTAAGAGAAAATTTTTGCAAAGAGCAAAAGTTGGCAACAGCTAAGCGTATCAACTGATTAGCTGGAATTGTGTGCATGATTGCTTTTATCGTGTGACTATGACGTCATATGAGTTTTTAAACTAATTGGCTAGAAACACGGGGTTGTCATTACCATTTAGCCATCACTTGTATTAAGTCCATTGTAAATTTCTTTGAGTTAAATCATTGCTTCTCAAAGTTGAAATATTCGCGACCAAATATTCAATCATAATTTTCATCGCGCCCCCCTCCCATACAATAACAACGTACTGTGTGAATTCAATAATACTATACTTTGACGCTAAAACTACAATACGACTTTAACCTTTTAAGAGCCCTCTCCCCCTGTATATAAACATCTCGCTAAGCTAAAGCATTTATTTCTCCAGACGTATATATACGTCTTTTCGAAGTACGATCTTTTCTGTGCACTGCTTTCCGCAAAATTATTCCGAAGATTTTGGAATGCAATAAAAGGACCTTGACAATGTTTGTGAAGAATTTACTTATTCCAGATTATTTTTTTTTCTTTATTCCTCCACCCTCCCCATCACGTACGCTTGCCTACGTAGAAAACGGTCAGCATTAGGAAACGAGTCGCGAAACTTTTGACCGGCAGTCAAGGTTTAGTTATAAACCGTACGAAAATTATCAAGATAAGAGTAAATATTTGTTTTAAATTATATATATGACAAGCCCATGGGGTCTCTGATAATTAATAAACTGGTTTTTAACTTAGTATTGTTAAATTAACTATAAAATACGTTGTGTAGCACTAATATATTTATAAGTATAATATATCAGAGTGTAAATGTTTATTTCATTTTTTATTATGTCAGAATGTATTTTGTTTGTTTAATTTCAGTAAATTAATAATTTTTAAAATAATCTTTTGTTCTCGACTTTTCAATAAGCTCGCGCCGCCCTGGGGGGGGGGCCTGCCGACCCCCCCCAGGTTGAGAAACGCTGAGGTAAACGCAAGCCTTTGTCCTTTCATATAACATCTTTTAAAAATGTTAGCTTCAATTCTAACTGGTACAGTAATTAATTAGTGAATGTTAGAATTTGTGAAAGTTATAATACCTTCCTGTAGCCCCTATCAGTACGGAATATTCAGGTGTTAAATGGAACAGATGAACTCTTATATTATATTTAGGTTTTTTTAGGCGCAGCTTTTTGAGAGATCATAGTTTTCACCTATCTCTCTTAATCCTCTTTGTGGCTTTGTAAGGGTGTATGCTAATACATCTTCAGTTTGAAATTCCTGCTATACTTTAATTGGTCTATCGAATCAAACTGCAGGGTCACATGATCCATCACCCTAAAATGGTTCATAATATTCGGATAATGTTCGACGGTGGAAAACGTTTTCAATCCAATGGTATTATCGTTCTTCTTCGGTTCCCACAATTATTGTAAATTGCGATTACTCGCAATAATCGTCATTTGCAATTTTTCTGTATATTTATAAGATTTAAAATAAAATTTAATTGTGAAACTATATGTTTTATTGTATATCTATGCTCACAGAAGAAGTTTCTTATGTATTTGTATAACAGCATTTCATGAACTCCATAAAAATTACATAAGAATCATGATTTGAGTTTAATTGAAGTGTCTTTAGAAACGAGCTTGTATGATTACATTGTAGTATACAAATAGATTTATCAGGCAATAAAGTGATTTCAACCATGGCTTTTTGGACCAAGAATCACATTTCATGCCACCAGTCAAGGAGGCTTGTTAGTTTCTAGTAAACAAGTAATTTTTATAAAAAAAAAAATAAGTCAATTCCTACTTAGATCAACAAAGAAAAATTTTGTTTTAGCTACTTTTTATTAAATAATTACATATAAATATGTATATACATATGACATAATCACAACATTAAGTGGTAATTCATTTTTATTAATTATCATTAAAGTATCGTATTGTCATCCAAAACAATCGTGTATAAAAAATTTCGGTTCAACTGAATGCTTTAAAACGTGAGAAAAAAACCTTTTCAAGTTTTGACACAAGTCGCCAAAAATGATGTCAATGTAGCTATATTTGTAATTCTTTGAATAATTGGTTTTAGTCAATAAATTTTTATCAACTATAATTAAATTACTGTATTGTCATCCAAAATAATCATGTATATAAAATTTCAGCTCAATTGAGCTCTTTAAAATGTATTTTATTAACGATTGAAAATTCCACTGAGTTAAATATATAGAGAGTGTATAAGCTAATAGTAGGAATTGAAAAAATATATATATATATTTCCTCTGTCATTTTTTTTTATGTCAAAGTTTGGGAAATCGTGACCAAACGAGCGTAGACATTTCAAATTTTTTTTATAGTATGAGCTAGATGTGTTTTCTTACTGAACAAAAATCCTCTACAATTTTGAATTATTTATTTATTTATTTATTTGCTTATATCGTAACATGTATAGGACTTTTAACTTCTGCCAGATGGTATTGTAACTCAATTAATCCTGTAACACATAGTCACATAAATGTAGCTGAATATATAATTAAAGGAATAATTTCGTCTTTCTCATTGTCAGAGAGAGATGGAAGACAGGACTTTAATGGATACCATGTTTTTGTATGGATCTGCAGAATTTAGAAATAAAATATTGATTTTAAAAAGAAAATGAAAAATACATTAAATGTGCATGCTTCTCATTGTGCAATATTCACTGTTTCAAAATAAGAATACAGTAAAAGTTAAGTCGAATCTCTTGTACATTAGAAGTAATATGCTTTATTTTTAAATCATTCGCTGCACACTTTCTGATTTCTATTTTGAGCTCTCACACAGTGGGATTGTTTCCAGTTGTTTTCTTACAAATATTTTAATAGACTTAAATGTTTCGTGCATATATAAAAGCAAGTGTGTATTTGAAGAATCTGTAACATAGTTAAAATAGTAAACTTTGCTTATATATTTGGCTGCGGAGATATTTTTTCTAAATTTACCTTTTTTTCCTTAAGAAAACATTTGGAATCAAAATTTTTAGTATGATGATTCAGATTATTTTTTTAATTTCCTTCCGCTTTAAACTCTATTCCAGTTTGATTGTAGATACAGTGTAACATTTTGTTTTTAAAGTTCCAATTTATAACTAAACTTACACAAAGTTGTATATATATATATATCATTTTTCGTACATCATTTCTATCGTTCCATTATTTTCAAGAACTCATAAATTCTTACATATTTAGATAGATTTAAAAATGATTTATGCAAACAAGCTTATCGCTAAATTCTTCCAAACTGCAATTTAAAATCACAAACATTATTTTTTTTCCTCATAAATATATTCTTCTCTTTGAAATTGTAAAGAAATAAGCATTCGATGTTTTATTTGCACACATTGAACATGTTAATGAATACTTCAAAGTTTTAGATTATATACAAATTCATATTTCAAATTATGATGATATAAATGAGCATTATTTGTTAGTCAAATAAAAAGTTAATCTGGAAAGTTCTTATAACGTAATTTAAGTTTTCTCCTTACGTAACGTAGCTCATCTTTTCAACAGCTAGATCGTGTCTCTGTGTTTGAGATAAACTCACCCTTAAGCAACATTTGATCCATTAAACTTCAAGCTGCTCTAATTGCATTAGAAATTCGAATGAGATCATGACAAGCAGACACACAACTTATTTTTCCGTTATTCTACAATGCCTGACCGTCTATTTTTGTACTTTTCACATCCTCCGGCAGCTTTTAACTCATAATAACTTCTGTTGAATCTTTTAAAAGTAAGTAAACTGTCTGTTTGTGATATATTTTAAATGGTGATCCTTCGTGAGGGATGGGATATTATTGATTAAAATTCATCTTGGACATTAGTTTCTTTCCATTTACTACAGCGCTTCTCAATCTTTCAATATTGGCGACCCAATGTTCAGTCATAATTTTCTTCGCATTCCGGCCGCGGTAGCCGAGTGGGCAAGGTATCGGATCGTGGCTGGTTTTGTCACGAGTTCGAGCTCAGTACCACTAAAAACCCGCCGTGTA
The DNA here is from genome assembly GCA_019973955.1 of Trichonephila inaurata madagascariensis. Classification (NCBI taxonomy): domain Eukaryota; kingdom Metazoa; phylum Arthropoda; class Arachnida; order Araneae; family Nephilidae; genus Trichonephila; species Trichonephila inaurata. The sequence goes on from BMAV01005453.1 coordinate 162,356, forward strand.
GGGGAGCGATGCACGTTAAATCTGTCGAGAGCTCAAACGTACTCCATTTGACGTGGTAGTTAGGAGAGGGGGTGTCAGCTGAGGTGTTGTCCACGTTACTTGACCATGGTTCAAAATTACATGGTCCGTCGTCAAAACCCTCGTGCAGCTGACAAGTGTGACGATATTCACTCACTCACTCACTTCGCACTCTCCCCACCTTCAAACAATAACAATGTTTTGAATACAATAATACTATACTTTAATGCTATAGATACAACACAACGGTATCTTTTTAAGTGCCACAGGCGTATATAAAAGCCTCACTCAGCCAAAGTGGTAATTGCCCTGGACGTATGTATGCGTCTTTCCAAGGTACGATTTTATCTGTGCCTTGTATCCATAAAATTATTCCGAAGGCTTTGAAATGCAATAAAGGGACCTTGATAGTGTTTGTGAATTATTTACTTGTTTCAGGGGATTTGCTTATGTATGTGTATTCCTTTTCTTTCCTCCCCCCCCTATTACATCACATGCGCATGCCTACATAGAAAACAGTTGTGTTGTAGCTAATCGCGTAACCATTAATCGACAGTTAAGGGATTAATTATAAAGCATACAAATTATCAAGATAAGTGTTTATTTTTGTATATAATTTTATATGTGACAAGCCCATGGGGTCACAGGTTATTATTAAATTTGTGTTCTTTATTTAGTATTGTTAAATTAATTATTGAATACATTGAGTAGTATTCATACATTTATAAGTGTTTTATATCAGTGTAAATGTGTATTTATTTTTTTTATGTAAAATGTGTTTGGTTTGTTTACTTTCAGTAAATTAATATATTTTTTAAAAAAATAATCTTTTCGACTTTTTAGTATGCTTACGCTCTTCTCGTAGAGTTATGAAGCCCCCCTAGGCGGACGCACCCCACAGTTTGAGAAACGCTGATTTACTAGATGAAAGGAAATTCTTATTTTAGAACTCTTAGTGTTCTAGATCTGGAATTGGTTGTTAAAAACTAGATTTAAGAAGGGAATAGTAATATATGTCTTTTGAGATGAAAGAAATTCTCGTAGGCTTCAGGCATATTGAAGAATCAAGGGTAGAATGCCCAGTATCAAAACTCTAACTCCAAAGTTAGAGACTGGTATTTTTTTTTTATTTGAAATAATTTATTTGAAACTTTCGTATACTTATAGTTTGAATCACATAATGTCTCTATTTGAGTCATTATTGATAATCAACTAAGCCAATGTAATTTGGACAAATTTTTGTTCAAAGCGAGATACTTGGAGTTTAATAACTAGACTTTTAAATTCAGTTTTGACGTTTCCAAATTAATTTTAACTACAATTTCAATAAAAGCTGCATTATTATAGAATATATTGAACTTTTGTAGGCATAGTTAAAAAAAAACGGGTCCAAAGTTTATGTTTCTATAAAATAAATGACGCTGTTCTATTTAAAAACGTGTTCTGAAGAATGAATTCATTTTTACTATTATTGAAAAGTTTCATTTTGATTAGAGTTTTCACAGTGCTTTTGACTAGTGATGCAAAAACTACAACAGAACAATGTGTTTCAGATTAAAAAAAAGGCAATCTTTTCATATTATTCACACATTTGAAATAAGGCTATGATATAAAAAAACAAGTTTTTCTACATTTGTATTTCTTCCTTTTACATGTAGGTTAATGATAATCGAAAAAGTTTTGAAATTAGGGGGGAAAAAGGAAGAACTATATATTAATAATTTACTGATACTAATAATAGTATATAAATTATAAGCTAGCACACACTCATGTAGTGATTAATTTACATGTGGATTTTAAAAGGCATGCTAATAAGCATAAATAAACTTCACAAAAATTAAAACTTAAAATAGAAATATAAAAATTAAAAATCTCTACTATTTTTTTAATAATTAATTGGTATGCACCCTTTATTTATTTACTTTACTTTACTTACACTTTATTTCTTTGGTTATGCACGAATAAGCAAGCCTTGTATTAACATCGCATACGTTGTTTAAAGTGTAGATTTAACGTACATCGGTTTCCTCTACACGGCAGGTCTTCAGCAGTACAAGGATCAAACTCATGACCCGCCAACTACGAGTCTGTGGCCTAACCATTAGGCTACCGTGGAAAATTATTTGTGCCCAGAACTTCACTCTATCCGAGTAATAATAAAACTTTCATCAAAATTCCCCATAGATTTTGCTTCAATTCGAAATGTTTGCTAATTTTTTTTTTTACTGTGCTAATCGTAGTGGATTTACTTTGATACGGTTTAAAATCGGGGATCAATATTTACTTACTTTTTTGTGGATTTCCATATAAATTTCTTCAGATTAGTTAAATGCATCTTTTTACAGTTCCTTGTTGTTGCGTTGTTGTTACTAATGCCACCTGATCGGCAAAAGCACAATCAAGGCTAATGAAATTCATCATGGTAAAGGGCTAAGTGACGCTTGTCGTTAGTCGTAGCTTTGAGCACCATACAGGTGACAGAAGTATTTTGCTCGGTTTCACCCCAATTTTAATGGAGAGCAACCTTGGGGGTGGTCAGGGCCTCTTACCTCTCTTCCCCTTCCACCAACCTCACGAGTGGACTTGCGGCTCGACGG
>BMAV01005453.1:165070-180913 GCA_019973955.1 Trichonephila inaurata madagascariensis
CTTACCTCTCTTCCCCTTCCACCAACCTCACGAGAGGACTTGCGGCTCGACAGCTATTTTAAGTACCTCCATGCCACGAAGGCACTATACATTTATAAACATTCATGCCTTCTCCGGGATTTAAACCTAGACCCCACGGCACAGCTGTCAACATCGCTAACCACTATAACGGATGGGCGAGTTTACAGTTTCTTAAATTTCAGTGTAGGTCATATTTTTCAATGTATGGGTTTTCATTATCGAAATAATGAAACAAAATATAAGTTTGCAGTCTATAATTTAGTCAAAACCATTGAACAATTATTTACTAAAGGCTATTTATTTAAGCTTCAAATGGAGCAAAGCGAAATAATGAAAGGTCATCTAATATTTTTCTTTTAAAAACCGCGTAAATTATGTACCTTGTAAACCTAGGTATGTGTGTATTATTTTGTTAAGTAATATTTTTGAGCTATATGCATATATTTTGACAAAAAAGGGAACAGTAAAATTCAAAGTCATAAGTCCAATGATATATACACATAAAATGATGTGAATTATAACAAAAAATATTCTACGAACTTTTTCACAATGACTCAAAAACCATTTTCAAAGCTCTTAAATTAATGAAAGTCTGAAAACTTTAAACATTAACTTTATTAAAATTAACATAAAAACGTTAAATTCTCACAACTGCACATTAATCACACATACTATACTATACCATTAAATACAAGGAAGCTGTAATTACGTTCGAGTATTACATGCCACTTAAATCATGCTAACACCACTCTTACTGTCCCAATAATTTCCCATCTAGACAAATAAATTACAGTTTGCTTATATAGTGTCGGCAATAAATGTTGTCTAAGGAAAAAAAAAAGCTTTATGCAAATTAGATGTGGAATAGTTACTGCGATCTGCTTGCACTTTGAAGGCGTCATATGGGTAGTTTCAGGAGAAACAGAAATTTGAAAATATATTGCCAAAATAATTTTAAAAAAACCGAGTAAATATGAAAAAAAAAGTAGAAATACTTAATAATATTTTTCAATGTTAAAAAATCGTCATTCTGGCACTAAAAAAATTCGTTTAAAAAAAGGAATTAACTTCAAGAAGAAAGGTACACACAACCAATAAACTAACAGAAAATTTGGCAGAACGCTACTCTTAAATATAAAAAAATAATGTTTTATCTAAATCAATACATCTCTTGGAATAATTCTTTAAATGACAGATTATTTTAACTTAAAAAATGATTTTTATTCAAATGAATTAAATTACAGTTGTAAAAATATTAATACGAATTTGGAAAACAAATGATGACTTTTCATCTTATTGTAATTTACATAATTCAAGTTGGTTTTTTTAAATTTTATTATACACTTGCCCACTAAAACTCTGCAGATAAGCAATCATCGTATGTGTTTATGATATTACCATTAAAATCTCTCTTCAGAAAATAACATACCTCTCAAGGATTCTTCAAAATTTTTTTATTCAATCGACAACGAAAATGTCCACTATATAATCACCAACCACTCTAGCCAAAAATCTGCGTTCACTTACAAAATACAGCTTTTAAATGCATTTAATTCTGAGGTAATTACAACAAGTCATGTTTTTAAGTAATTATAAGCTTCTATAAAACGATTTTAGGATTTGAATGTTTGTGCGATTCCACGGCAGGTAAAAGAAAAGAGATTTATGTATTACTGATCACCACAGATTTTTTTAAAAGAGTGAAATATTTTAAGCAATTGCTGAAACTGTTAATAGGAGACATTCATTGATTCAAAAAGTGTTCACAAACTAAAAATCAATTGAAACTTTAACGTCCAAGCTAAAGATTTGTCCAGCCGTCGGCAACGTAACTTCAAGAATTATGCCTTGCAATAAGCTTTGTAAAATTAAATCCAAAATTATAAGCATCACATATAGCTAAAGGTGTTGTTGCGATAGTCTAGAAATATGTGACTTTAACCCTTATTCGAAGGGAACAGAAAAAGGATGACTATCATGATCGAGTTGCCCTGTAGAAGCCATTCGTCTTTTGAGTGAATAGAGCTAAAAGAACAGCTTTTGCCAAATAGCATCTAAATTGGACATATAAATTTTGGAGAAATGTAATATATTCACTTGAAGGTAATTTTCGTATTTTCTACATCAAAGAACAAATATGTGTCTACAAAAACTCGTACATTGATATTAACAAAGAAAATATTTTTTCGATTATAAAGCGTGGATCATGAGGCATAATGGTTTGGGGTGCATCGGAAAGCCTTTGAGATGATAATCTAGAATTTATTGAGTCAACAATGAACACAATTGATTACTTAAACATATTGAAGTAAAATATCAGGGTAAGTGCCAAGTAACTTGCGTTGAATGATAGTTTTTACTTTCAACAGGACAACGATACTAAGCAAATAGCTTGCAGTGTGAAGTCATGTGGCTGTTCTAACAAGTTCCAAATCAATTCCTTGAGCCATCTCAGTACCCAAACCCAAGCACCATAAAGCATGTGTGGTATTTACTCGAATGAATAATCAGGTAGCACGTGTAACATTGAAAGAAATGCTTGAATCTATCATAGTAAAATAATGAAAAACAAAATAACTACCGAAGAGACAACTAAGCTTGTTGAATCCCTGCTAAATATGTTGAGAGAGACTATAAAAAGAACTTAATAGCTTAAAAAATTATTCTTTTAGTTACAATTAGGTATCCTAAAAGTGTTTTTCCAGTGTACGCATACTTTTGACGCACACGATTTGTGTTGTACTCAAGTTATAAATATTTGTATTGTTTTATGTAATGATCAGGTGATTGTTGTTTATACTATTTGAATTTACGACGTTAGAGGAGTGCACAATAATATTGTATTGAATCAGAAAGAATTCATTTAATTAGTAATTTTTGCACGAATATGGAAGATGATCGTTTTTTCGTAGACTTTGGGAGGTAAAATCAATTAATCTCTCTTTCTGTAGCCAATCTGCAACTTAAGTAGGGGGATCCCTTAAAATAAGAAAAATATTGTTTCATTTCTCAAATTACCATGATAATTTGCGAATCATCTAGATAATTTAAACATTCCTCACCTACAAGGCACTCGTTAAAATGAAAAGATCTTTGGTTGAAAAACATCAACGTTTTAGTACGTTTAAATTAAATGTTGTTCATTTATTTTTTAGTATCTAAAATGTGTGTGTTTGATACAATCGAACAATACGCACCTTAATTGATGGAATCAATCATTAATTTATTGAAAAACTATAGTACAAAGAAACAAGTGGTTTAAAATATTAATACAATTAATTGGAAATTTATATTATTTTATTCATTTTTCTATGTCTAAAAATCATGTTAGTTAAATCAAGCAAACCATTTGGTTGACAGCATGAATCTTCAAACTTTTGAGCTTTAACGATACGGAAAACGCTAACGGGAATATTAACCTGTTAAAATGCGGAAAACTCTTAATTCAGCACTTCAGCGACTGAAATCAGTTAACCTGAAGATTAACTAGGTAATTTGCCCATGAATGCCTTTAAATCTTTAACTATTACAGCATTTCACAAACTGTGGAGCACGCCCCCCCCCCCAAGGGGTCGTGATAACCGTAGAAGGGGTGCGCGAGCATACTGAAAAGTCAAAAATATAAAGGATTTAAAAAATTACAAATTCACTGAAAGGAAGCAAAAAAAAAATATACATTTGGACATAATAAAAATAAAATACACATTTACACTGATATAATATACTTATATAAATGTATTTGTAATGTAGGAGTTTTAAATGTATCAGTACTAAGATTAATTATCTCAATGTATTTGATAATTAATCTCACAATACAAAGTGAAAAACATGTTTAATAATTACTAGTGGTTCACGTTGGCTTTTAATATACATAAGTTAAAACTTATCTTGTTAATTTGTACGATTTATGATTAAAATTTCATTGTAGCTTTAACGTCAAAAGTGCATTAATTTTGCATTCAATACATTGCTGTTGTGAGAAGTGGGGCGCGAGGAAAATTAAGATTGGAAATTGGGTCGCAAACATAGAAAATTTGAGAAACAATGAAATATAACATATTTAAAGCATTCTGGAACATTTAAATATAGACTTGATTAAACAAAATTCATTACATTCACAAAGACCTTTTCCTTTTAAATTTTTAAATATTTTCTAAATTATTGACAAATGTTATTAAATTATTGTTTCTAAACAGTAATGCCGTGAAAACTGCTTTGACATTTGTTCAATGATGTTAATCAAAATATATTTTCTAAGAGAGTTTAATCGGATCAATTATCTTCGATTCACTATGAGTTTCTTAACAACTGCTTATCTAATGTGTTCAAAGGGACTATATAAATTGCCTCGCATTTGTTCTAAAACTTGGAGTCATTCCAATGTTGAATTTTCTCATATTACTCATGAATAATTCACTTTAAAATTCACCAGAGCCCTTAAAATACATTTAATTAAGACACATATAAGTTTACAGCTGAGTAACAAGACACTTCCTAATTACATGCTGAAAGAAAATAGTAATAATAATTCCGAATTTTCATAAGAATACTCAGTTGCATCCATTAAAAATCTCGATTGGCAAATCGCCCACGGCTTGAGACAGAACATCAACTTCTATTCAAACGTTCTGCAATAAATATCAGTTTTATTATATATTTTATTTTGTTCTTAATGTTCCGTTACAATTTTCTCTTTGAGATTTGCTGAAATTTCTTAACTTGTAGGAAATATCCTAACCATTGCTAATGCTATTTGTATGCAGTAATTTAAGTAATTTATTCTTATTTTCCACTGTTTGTAGTTTATGCTTTTGCTTTCTTAAAATGGTTTAGTTTGTTTTCTTTGTTACTTTAGCCTAACAAGAGAACATAACAAGCTAATGATTCGTTTCAGAACTTGAGGAATTGGTTAAACAATTGTAAAGTAGTTTATGAATAATTCAAATAAACAAGCGAATAAAATAAACTTGATGTTTGGGAAAAAAGTTCTAAATGAAAATGAAATATATTTTTATATGATGGGAAAAATTGTTACGAAGATAACAACGTGAGAAATCACGAACTTTTGAAAGTTACGTTTTTTCTGGAAATCCAAAGAATTAAAATAATTATTAACCAGCTTTTTTTTATTTTAGTTAAGATAAATGTAAAAATTCTTATAAAATTCATGTCTATCTAAAATTGAATGTGTAAAGTTTTCATAAGTACATTGTATGTGAAAATACAGCCTCTGACAATAAAGTTCGGTGAATGAAGTCAGAACCACCAATCTGGTGACATTGGCGAAACAAAACGCTGCACATGCGTAGTGAAAGGTGTTGATCATCTGCCCCCACCGATATTCAGCTGTGTTCGTTTGTGTTTCATATTAGAATTGTTTCACAAAGTGCTTGTTTAGTGCATTGAATCTTAATTGAGAACAGAAAAATGAACGAATAAAAGATCGATTTAAAGTTTTGTTTTAAACTTGGCAACACCCCGAAAGAAACTTATAAGATTCTGGTACGTGTTATAAAGTTCAAGTGCTATCCATGAAGTGTGGGTACTAATGGTTCGCCCGCCGGGAGAGTGTTTTTGTCAACTCCCGTAGTGGAAGACCGGTGACTTCCGTCAGTGATGGAAACATTGAGAGGGTGAGGAAATTAATCACATAAGATCGTCGGGTAAAACTGTGCACATGATAACTGATGAACTGCAGGTTAACCATGAGTCCTTGCTAAAAATCATTACTCAGAATTTAGGGATGAGAAAAACCTGTTGTCGTTTTGTGTCACGTCACTTGACTGACGATCAGAAGCCGACACGTTTAGAGGCTTCACAGGATTTTGTTAAAACGGCAGATGCGATACATGAAGGTTGTGGTGCAAATTCAACATCCACCACACTCGCCAAATCTCAATCCACCAGACTTCTTCCTATTCCCACGACTCAAACACGCTTTGAAAGAAAAGAGATTTGACGATATTCCTGACATCCAACAAAACGTGACAAAGCTTTTGAAATCCATCCAAAAAAAGACTTCTTGCAAAGTTTGCAGGACATGTATAGAAGATCTCAGCAGTGCATAGTTATGGGACGTGAAACTATTTTTAAGGACACTAAGGTAACTTTCGTTAATATTTCCTCTACGTTAATGTTACAGGACTATTCACCGAAATTTATTGTCAGAGGTTGTATAATTAAATTCTCACTTTAATATTAAAATTACTTCTTTTCTTATTGTTATTAATGCCTAATGGCTCAATTACACAGATTAATTCTAATTATAGACAGACCATCATCAAAAACTTGACTATTCAATATTAGAATTATTTTTTGTATATTGCTATAAAATTTTCGTTTAAATCTCTACTGATCTTCATTATCAAAAGTTATTTTCCGCCCAGATATTGTAGCTGGCAACATATTAAAAATAGTTTATAGAATAAATTTGGCTTCCGGTCATGAGATCGAAGCATTTTGGCAACTATAAAAAAATAGACTTTGAAATTTTTTGTATTTATGATCACCACCTCCGAAGCCAGTTTTTTAACCGATCGAATATTTTGAGAGATTGTATTACTTAGTGTGTGTTACTTCTCCAAATTGTAAAATAAAATTCAATTGCTTGGAAATGACAAATTAAGCATTCGTTTATTGAAAATTTCAATTTATTTACTTACACTTTCGTAATATTCGAAATCAACGACACGGAATATATCTAAGAGAAAATTCAATGTTTTTAAAACACAAACTTCCAGGCCATTATTAGGAAATTCAGAACTTCGACGTTTCTATCAACTTATAAAAATCTTACTTTGAAACATAAACATCTCATATACATGAGGAAAAAGGCAAATTATTGAATTAATATTTTAATTATGTAACAAGCTCTGGAGGCTATATACGCGTTGTTTAACAATTTGAAGTTTAAATAAATACACAATATTCCATTCCCTTATTTAAATGATAACTGCATTCTTTACAACTTCAAACTGTTGTTGGACTAAATGACTTACTGTAACTAATAATGAGTCTTACATTCCAGCCTGTGGCAGTGAATCTTCAAACATTTGCTTTTGGAATGACTCTTTAGCAAATAGTGAAACGAAGCCGTCCAAGACCCCTAATACTTGATAATTTTTACATTGGCCTTTGTTTACTGGAAATGGTTAAATTCCTTAGAAAAGGGAAATTTGCGAACAACAATGGGTCAATAAGCTTTCAGGAGGTATTTAATGCGTTATTGTGCAAATATACTGAACCAATTAGAAATTTTTGTTACAAAAAAAAAATCTTGCCAGGAACCATTTGGGTGTGAACTGTCATGGTTTGAAAGACAGTGCACAGTAAAAAAAATGTGCGTGTATTAGTATGAAAACGCAGTAGAAGTGAACTTCTTAGGCTTATATGTATTGTTGTTGTTGTCTTGTATGACCAAGTGCAAATGTGCACTTGTTATAATTGAGGGTTGTCAGAGCCCTGAGAGGTTGGACTTCTGCTCATTTTAGTTGCCTTTACGACACGCATGATCTTACGTTGGGACTATTCTACTCCGGTCACCACACGGAAGACTATAATGATATCTTTTTAATACCTGATACTGATGATGAGTTAATTTTGGCGAGATTGTATTTGGTGTTCTTGGCGAAGATTGTCCGAAGAATCTGTTAGGCTTAACGTATGACGCGTCCAATTAGGCTTAATGCAGCTGCATTCAAAGAAAAAAATTTTGAAGCTTGAAGTATTTTGCACTTTTCAATTTCTTTTAAAGTCTGCAGCGTAAAATATACGCTAAGAGATTATTACTGGAAGGATGATAACTTGATGAACAAACATATAACATTTTATAATAGCTCATTATAATGTCAATCATTTTAAACGTAAAGAAAATATGCATAACTCCAAATATCATAACTCCAACTATGGCCATATCACTCTAATGTGAGAATATGGATCATTTGGATTGATATGGCATTAATTGGAGTTATGAGCAATATAGGAGTGGTGATTGTTGTAAGAAAAATGAGAAATCGTTCAGAAATTGAGAATTTTTTGATGATTTACACTATTAATTTGTGAATATACTGGTTTTTAATTTGAACTCTTCGGATTTTAAATATTTTTTCTTTCTATACGACTATTTTAAAGATGGTTGTATCATCTTTGGTGTTCGATGGTTCAATTATATTGTGCACTTATTTATTTTAGAGTTATAACATTTTAATGTTATAATATCTTTCAGAATGCGATGGCGAATAGCTCAATTTTTTAAGTATTAACTTTTTAAATTTTTAAATTTTTAAGAATTGGATATTTTCCGATTAACTTAACAAGTTGAAACAAACAGGGGGAAGGTTGGCGCCATCAAACTAGTTTAACTCCACTTATTGGTCCTAAGTCCGGGGTTGCATTTAGATATTTTATAAATTTTTATTTTATAAAATTTTTAATTTTGTTTGAAAACGTTGGTATTTTACTTTCTATATTCGCCATTGATATTTTGAAATGAGATTTAGTATTACAAAATTCATATAATTTCAATTTTTTAATTGATTTATATATATATATATATATATATATATATATATATAAATTAAAATTATTTTGATACTTCATAATTTTATTTTTTACTTATCAACGAAGTAAACTGAAGCTACAAATCTCTACTTATATTATCATTAGAGCTGAATATAAAGATTAAAATGTATAATTCTATGTATGAGTAATAAAATCTAAATATGATTTAATATTTAAGATATTTTACTTGGAAAGAAAATATTTAACAAAGTCTTTCATATCTTACTCAAATATATATAAAAAGGCTTTAAATAAATATATACAAAAAAACAACCCTTTTTCAGTAAAATTTAATTATTAATGAATTTAAAAGAAATATTCTTCTGAAAAAAATATAATGGCATTGGAAAACAAATCAACATGATTTAAACTTCTCTTCTTAAAGACGCAAAATGCCTAAATGCCCCCAACAACATTAAAGTCTTATGAGTTCTTATTGAATTTAAATTTTACAACCTCAAATTTTGAATGCCATTTCACCATAAAAAATCAGTATCTATTTATGGAAATTTCTTAATACTCGTAATGCATGTAAATATCTTAACTCTATTTTCACTCATTTTGAAAGATAATTTAATTTCGAAGAAACGTTGAAAAATTATAATAATTAGGTTGCGAGACGGGAGAGATACAGTGAATAATGAAAGAGAAAAATGTTTGTATCGCTTTAAACTGACTGGTTTAACGATGCCATTCATCTTTCACAAAGAGTCAGATTGAAGATCTTTAAATCGCTTAAGGTATCCGACTACGTTCGGAACAGTGATTTTAAAAAAGCGCATAAATGGATAATTTTCATGATATTTAGTGCCACTTAGATTATAATACATGCATAAAAATGTTTTAAGGACATTTTGACAAAAAAAAACAACATATTTAATTATAATATTTTGGCAAAAAATGAACTTAGAATAATCTTTTTTCAAAATGTTCTCCTTTTGTGAAAAATGCTTTTATTAGAATAATATTTTGCCTGTATATAACTCAGACCTCTCTACAGAGGCTCAACTAGAAATTTTGAAAAATTCACATTATTTTCAGAGTTACCACCCATTGAAATAATTTTTGGCGTTGTTTTCTTAAAATTGCTCCCCTCTGTTGTAAAATAGGGATAAACCCACTTTTAAGTTATATATTTCAAACATTCTAGTTGAGCCTCTGTAGAGAGGTCTGATCTATATACAGGCAAAATATTATTATATAATACAAGCATTTTTCACAAAAGGAGAACATTTTAAAAAAAAGATTATTCTAAGTTAATATTTTGCCAAAATATTGTATTTAAATAATTTTTTTGTCAAAAATCCTTAAAACTATTTTATACATGTATTCTAATCTAAGTGACACTAAATATCATGAAAATTATCCATTTAGGCGCGTTTGCAAAATCACGGTTTCGAACGTAGTCGGATACTAGTTATTTGAATATGTAATCAAATTCAAATTTCTGCTCTCACCATCGGGAAAAATTACAATATGACGAAAACTGTTATGTGTTAAAGTGAAATGAGGAAAATATTGTTTTTGTTTCGCAACACAAATGAATGGGCTAAATTCAGTACAATCACATGAGAAATGCATTCGCACGTTTTCCATTGAATTCAAGACTGGCGCAAAACCTGGACTTGCTGTTCTATTTGTATAATTTTGATAAAATTTGAAATTTAATGTTCACACAATTTTTAAAATTCTGCAAAATTTTTCCAAATTAAAAAAAAAGTAATATACTTGACATGCATTTTTGAATTAAGGGCGTTTTGTTTACCTAAGTGTGTTACAATTGCTAACAAACGTATACTTTAAAAATAAATAAAGTTTCTACGAAAAACTAAAGTTGGCTTCAGTTAAGCGAGTGAATTGTTTGACTGGAAAAACGTGTTTGCATTTATCATGTGACTATGACGTCAAGTTTTTAAATGAACTGATTGCAGTTACTGATTTTGATTCAAAACTTTTGTCAAAAAAATTGCCATAGAGTTGACTACGTTATATTTGTATTTACTCTGATAAACCTTATTACATTATTTATAGTAATTTTTGCTACAATCGCAATTTTTGCCATAATTGCTAAGTTACTTTCTTTATACATACCAGATTTCCAAACTATATAAAAAAAATATTTTCTCTAAAACTGCAAAATATAACATGATACTGAGACGGTGACCCAAAACAGCTACTAAGGCACAAAGTGGTTAAGACACCACGATGCTCTGGCAGCGCGAAAAAGAAAAAACTATGACAGAAAGTTTTGACTGTGCCGCAAAGCAGCGGCATTGACACAAAGCGATGATAGCACATCGCAACAGAACAATATAGGAGGAATTATGACTTAAGGTCGTGAGTGTGCCACGAAACAGCGACTTTGACTCGATAACACAGTTTTGAGTCGCAACAGTAGCTATGACACGAAACGGCCATACCACCATAAAGCAGTGTCGGCGTAAGAAACAAAGTACAAAGACAGAAAGCTTTGACAGTGTCACAAAGCATTGAAATTGACAGTCTGTGACATAGCCATCCTGTGATGACTATGTCGTTCCGGATCCGCGTAAGCTAGAGGTGTGGGATTATCAAAATGATGAGACATGTTGGTTCTTAATACAACTTTTATTAAGATTAACTTATATTACTTAATTCTAATTTGACAACTTTATTTAAAGTGAGAGTTAACACCCAATTAAACCTTGTATTTAAGTCAGATCACGCAACTAGAACATTTATCTTAATTATAATAAATAAACCGATTCATCCAACTACTTATACCAAATATTACCTTTTTGCAGATCTCCTTCCTTTACCTATTGAGAGAATTCTATAATGTAATTGACTAAGCGAGGTTTCCAACTTCGCTATAACGAACTTATATTTCTTCCAAAGCTATCGGACAGCTAACTCTTGACCTGAAAGATTCCACACTAAGCTATCTCTAAACTTGCCGCGCTATTATCATCAAAGCTTCTATCCTTTTAAAGTATATCTCATTTACATGTTACATTCGTTTATCTTCTTGGTATTGGGTTGGAATGGTTTTGCCATTAATCGTGGCCGTCAAAGAACATAGGAGTTATGTTAGCAGAAGGACGCGAGAGACGTCACAAGTCAATTATAGCTCATTGCAACACTGTCACAGCACAATATAAAATGAGCTATAACATGAGGCACTGATTGTGCTACGAAATAGCAACTGTAATTGGATGTTGTAACTATGCCACAGAAGGGTCATACCACCATGTTGGAGTGACAGCGGAAAAAAGACGGGACTGTGACTTAAATCATCGACTGTTCCACGAGATAGTGACTACAGATTATGAAACAAATTACAACATTTATGCTGAAAATTTTCAATTATAAAATAAATGAACTCAGAAGAGTAACAAGATAAGTTATTTAAATAAAGTAATAAAAATTAATGGAATCTTAGATATAATGTATTAATGAAGGAATAGGGTTGTCGGATTAAATATTATTTTTTGAGCAACTTTAATAGCTCATCTCCCTCATTTTAAACATACGCTTTCATACATTAGCCTATTTTATACATTTGCATTTACGGACAAATACCCTTGGTCATAATTTCATACTGGTTCTTGTAACGTATTAAAAACGTTGTAACTTATATGACCTTTTTTTTTCTTAGAATAGTTTTATTCATGGAAATTTTGAAAGCTACGATGCATGCACATAAAAACAAAGTTTTATTCAAAAACAAAGCTTTAAAGAAAAACTTCCTCTGATGAAGTTTATTCAGTTCATATCAAATGGAAAATATATTCATGAAATCTTTGGAGTCTTTATGTTTGTGTAACAAAGCTGTTTCTGAAAAGAGGATGTTTTTGATATTCTTTTTTTTTCCAATATAGCTGAAAAAAATGAAGGGAAACAGAAACGACAAAATATATGTATTTGTATAAAATGTTATACATATATATAGTAAAATAAAATAAAAGAGAAGAAGTACTAGAACCTACAGTGCTATATATACATATATGACTACAGTGACATATATATATATATATATATATATATATGTCAAGTTAGGAAGGTTTAGCTTCAAAATTAAGTAAGTAATAAATAAAAATAGAGTGAACTCCTTTCTATCGCGTAGGGATTTGGGGGTAAAGAAGCCTATTTAAAGGTAGAGCGAGAGCTGACGAGGAGAGCGCTTACTCGAAAAGGCTTAGCTGTTGACTCCTGACCGAAATGTTGTCTACTGTTCTACCCGGGTTGCGCGGCCAAGGGCCACCATGTTGGATTTCATGTGTTTGACGAGATATAAAGAAGCTATTTTAGAGATGATACCCTCCTCATTTTACCAGCAGACCTGACATATATTTATATATATATATATATAATTGTTTATATATGTATATATAGCAAATTAACCGCGTATGAGATGTTTGTGTATGAGCTTCTTGTGGCTACAGTGGAGAATCTCATAGCAGGAATCATCATTTCTTCAATTGATGCCACCAGTACACATTATTTACTTGAACGCTTTCTACAATTCGGCGTCCCTCTTTCTTAGCTGCTATGACCTATGAAGCCTCAACTTTGAACAATTTCTGTGACCATCATTTGTCTCTGCATTTCTAACGTCGAGGTGTTTTGCATTGTTCGCAATATAAATATACACTACGTCTAATAAATGTATTCTTACTTCTTATTGCCCCTCATTGCATTCGACTTCACACCTTTGATAACTGTTTTTGTGAATTACTCCGTCTAAACGGGGTTTGCGACCCCCGTGTTCTATAATGATTTTTCATCCACATTGTGCCTACTATCAACCTTCTGAGTTTGTAGGTCGATTTCGGCAACACCCTGTATACAAATTTGCAGTTTAGAACGAATGTTAGTTAAGAATGAGTCATATATATTTTCGATCAGTCCCCTTGTATTTTTCACAAGAAAAATAATTTCCAATGTTCTGTTCATTTACTTTATTTCATGTAAATGTTTTTAGATAATTATCCTGAGATTACAATATTAACACATTACATGAACACATGTATTTTTCGTACAAATGTGTTGTAAATATAGTCTTAAGGTATCACAAAAATGATTAAAACATTATGTTTTTCAGAATTTTCTTACACTTAGTATTACAATAAGTCAAATATATTGTACACAGATTACATTTAGTTAAGTTAATCAACAACACATTTGAGAAAATATTTTTAAAACAAAGATGTTAATTTTGTAGCAGCTTTTGTCTTAATACTTATTTCAATTACAGATATGAGTATAATATCTTAGCTTATATCATGCATAGCTTCTACCATGGTTTTTTTTAGATTAGTTCCATATGACCGGCTTAATTATCTTCAGAAACACAAATACCCAATAATTGTTAAGCAAACTGTTTGAAAATTATTTTCTACATTGGTCTGTACTTTTCAAACATTTAAATTTCCTTTTAATTTAATTGTATATTTCCATGCTGCTTTAAATTGTTAGCGACATTTTTGTTTAATAATGTGAACAAAATGTTCCGAAGCATTAAATTTCAAATACATCCATAATTATCCAAATTGTAGTCCTACAAACTTTTCTTTGTTAAGTAGTCATTTGGTTTCACAACATGAAATGTTTCGCACAGTTGTCTAGTGGGTTAGCTTCGCAAAATAAAATAATTTTCGCAAGCCTTTGTGCTCCGAGATTTCATTGCAATAACAATCAGCGGTATTCATATTAAAGCTACAAATTTATATTATACTGGTTATATTTATAGACTGGAGAAAATATATTTTCAATAATAAATTAAATGGAAAGCCTTTGAAGCACTGTTTAGTGTAACGGTTAAGCAAATGTCGCTTTGAAAGGGAAGCTAATGAAATACATAAACATTGTTCAGATTTTAATTGAGTTTTCCGATTGTTCTCCCCAAACTGTATTATGTACACTATTTTGAAACACTTTTTAGAACCTAGAACACAGACTGATTTTAGGTGTTTGATACAAAACAGGCGTTAGGTACAAAATGTGAAAAGTAAATACAATATGTCAAATAAAATTTATGTAAGATTGGTTAGAATGGAACTTTTTAAAACGCGTATTAAATTAAAAAATGTAATACGGTTAATTTATTAAAATTATATGGTATAAAAAGAAATTACATTGCTCTCTTTGAATGCTGAAATAGCCAAAAAATTTAGCTTTAAAAGAAAATAAATAATCATTAACTATTACTTCATTAAGTGAAAAATTGTGAAATTCTATCAATTTGTCAGGCATAATTATCTATTCCCTACATTATTTGAATTATTTGAGACAAAGATGTTTTCCTTGTCGTAGTTAGTATGTGATCGCCAGTGATGTCCAAAACCAATTCACACTGGCTATATCTACCTAAATGTAGTGTGAGAGATCAACCTTGACTATAAAATTTACGTGTTTTACTGCTTTTAAAATATCAGTAGTTTAGTTGTTAGTTATAATTTTGCGTCCCGTGTATCACATGTTAATTTTGCTTGTTCAAGGATCGATATTACTCCGAAGAAGCATTCTAAAATAATCACTCTTATTGGTCAGGCTTCTATGACTATGAGACTGTGACTGTGAGAGATGTAGATAAGGGATGCTCATGTGGGCAAAAAAATGTTTTAAGAATTTTAAGAACATTTCAAGATTGCAGATCATCGTTTCCAAAAAAGAAAGGAAAAATGTAGGCTCAAGGGTTAAAACGGAAAATTCCCCCCAGGACTAACGAAATTCTAATAAGAAATAGCATCGTAAATCCCCCAAAAAAGCACAGATCTTCAAAGGGATTTATTGAATTATGGTGCTGAGAGGAGCAGCTGAACTGTACAAGAAAGACACCAGTAACTTGCCCATAAGGCAACAAAACCGAGGTAAAAACACTTTCTAATCAGAATAGGATGAAAAAATCGTTTAGTATGGACCAAAAAAATACCGATCATGGACTATTAACGAATGGAAGGAGGTGATTTTCTGTCGCGAAACACATTTATTTGTGCAAGGATAAAAATGAAGTGTAGTTGACGAAGTGCAGGTGAATGCTACCAGATTATATCCAACAAACTATAAAATACCTTTCTAAGTATAAGTCTTAGGGTTTTTTTTTCACAATCAATGGCACTGGAAGCGTAGTTCCTCTTAAAGCAGTGCTTCTCAAACTTTCAATACTTGCGACCCAATCATAATTTCCGTCGCCCCCCCCCATACAATAACAAGGCATTGAATTCAATAATACTATACTTTGACACTAAGGCTGCCACCGGCAAATATAAACGTCTTGCTCAG